>JAOPHQ010001142.1:70000-357531 GCA_030340625.1 Merluccius polli | reverse complement strand
ACACTTTAGAGGGCTTTAACTTTGAAATTCCACATCAGAATGGCCTGAGGTTATCTGAGTGACACACTGTGGTGGTCAGCTATTATTCTGAATGGTCCGTGACACTAGAGGAACTACAGAAACTCCTTCCTTCTAAAATCAGATCGATATTAAAAGGAAACCTCCCGTTTTCAAGGACCAGTTTCTCTTCAGAATAATAGCTGACCACCACAGAGTGTCACTCACATTAGTTTCTGTTAGACACATAAAAAAGATAAAATAAAGAAAATAGCAGACCGCATCGCTCCCACCCTGGGAACAGCCAAAGACAGAAGACATAATGGGAACTAGGAGTGATTGTTGATAGAAAGAAACATGTGAAATGTAGTTACACCAACCTGCCACAGGCCCAGAGGCCTTGATGCAACATGGGCAATGACCCAGAAATAACAATTTGCTGTTATATTTGAATGTACACACATTTTTTGTGATCAGTGATACAGAAGTTGTATTTACAATTATTGCATATCTGAGCTAATAACTTTATATTGCAGAAGATATTAAAGAATAATGTACATAGGACAGATAGGTGCCCTGCTGTAATAGTAGAACATAATGGAGAGGGGCATAGGAGTCAAGACATCTCCACTGTCTTGAGCGCATTCAGCTCCAAGTTGTTGTGACTGCACCAGACTACCAGCTGCTCAGTGTTCTATTATTGAAGTGATTTTGGTTTGCGAAAACAGGAAGTTTCCTTTTAATTCTAATCTAATTTTAGAAGGAACAGAGTTTCTACATATGACACTTTAGAGGGCATTAACTTTGAAATGCCACATCAGAATGGCCTGAGGTTATCTGAGTGACACACTGTGGTGGTCAGCTATTATTCTGAAGTGAAACTGGTCTGTGAACACAGGGGGGGTTCCTTTTAATATCAATCTGAATTTAGAAGGAACAGAGTTTCTTTATGACACTTTAGAGGGCTTTAACTTTGAAATTCCACATCAGAAAATTCATCAGAAAACACATTATTATTCATTCATTGTATGCATTATTTAATAATTATTATTATTGTATTTGTTTGTGTATGTTTTTATTTATTAATTTATGCATTCATTAATTATTGACAGACATGACAGGCTACTGACTGATTTATTGAATGTATGTGAAAGCACATTCACGTCCTATCACGTTCACCAGAACATTGCTTTTATTTTGAAATCAGTTCTTACACGCTCTTACCGTAATACCTAGTATCTATGCGTACCGCAAAACAACATGGGGGCTAGTTTGACTTTTCGAAGTGGAGGCTGGCCTGACCGCAGTCATTGTTTGGTCAATATTTCTACACAATGGGCTTTATGCCGAGCGTCACGTGACCAAACCGGAAAACTGGTCTCCTGACTTCCGCTTGTCGTTAAAGCCGGTAGCAGCGGTAGGAACTGACGGTGACAGCTATTGACTTGGCCTAGTTAGCCCTTTTTACTTTTGGCGTTTTATTTGATTTTAACATCTGAATGTTAGTGAGAAGAAAAGATGGATGGAGAAAAAAAAAAAAAAAACAGCGGTAAAAGCTAGCGTGTGTGTCCGGGAGAGGGCTACTCTCCTCGGACACATTACTCTGAAGCCCGGGTGACGGTCTGGAAGTGCGGATTAATAAATACGTTTTTTTTTTAAACAGCGGTAAAAGCTAGCTTGTGTCCGGGAGAGGGCTACTCTCCTCGGACACATTACTCTGAAGTCCCGGTGACAGTCTGGAAGTGTAGATTAAAAAATAAATAAATAAAAATAAACAGCGGTAAAAGCTAGCGTGTGTGTCTGGGAGAGGGCTACTCTCCTCGGACATATTACTCTGAAGCCCCGGTGACGGTCTGGAAGTGCGGATTAATAAATAAAATAATGTGAGCGCGGTACAGCGGACCTGAACCGGATGTGATGAGACTTGTTTTGCAGAATGCGGAAGTATGTTGCGCATAACCCCCATAGGCAAAATACCCTGCTCTAAACAATATCCTAACTAAAGTGCAATTAAACCGGATACGTCTCACGCAAAATGTTCTGAATGGATATAACATTGAAATGTCTGTTTAGGAGTGTATCCTGCTAGCTCTACAACAGTACATTGTAGTGTATCCACCTTCTAAACTGAATGTGACATTTATAGCAGCATAGCACTACTGTGGTGGTGTATTAAAAGAATCACACATCAATATAGCAGTTTATGGCATCTGGAATTGTTTTTTTTTTTTTTTAGTTAGAAAGATATTGGATATTCAACAGATATTCATGCTCCGAATTACGGTGATCTGACTTGGGGAACTAAAGACGCAATCACAGCTATGAGTGATTGCGTCATTAAACCGGATACGTCTCACGTTACAAAATGTCCCCAATGGATAGAACATTAAAATGGCTGTTTATAAGTGTAACCGGCTAACTCTACAACAGTAAAAAGCAGGTAAAAAACTGCGTGGCCAGTGCAGCTCCAGTGTGAATGTAACACACAATGTATACACGTGACTTTCCATATGTGTACATTGGTGAAACTATCACAGACAAAAAAACAAAACCAGTACACGAGTACGAGGACAGTGTATTCAATTACAGTTACCGGTATTTATTGCACCCCTAGTACCTACTGGCACCTTACAGGCCACCGTAGCTTCAGTACCTACTGGCACCTTACAGGCCACCGTAGCTTCAGTACCTACTGAAACCATACAGGCCACCGTAGCTTCAGTACCTACTGAAACCATACAGGCTGGTACAGGACACCATACAGGGTGTCCGCGCATCCTTAAAAAGTCTTAAATTCATGTTTCTAAATTTAAGGCCTTAAAAAGTCTTAAATTCGTTAAAAATGTCACATGCTGGTCTTAAATACTGTAACTCAAGGTCTTAAATTTGTCGGGGCAGGACTTTTTTTTTTTTTTTTTTTCTCGTGGGACTTTTCGGGAAGGACATGTAGAGAGGCTTCTTTCTTACTAGCTGCATATATAAACGGTTATGTTTTTTTGTATACTTGGTCGGAAACATGCCGTTAAACTGCACTTGTACTTACAGCTTTTGAACCAGAGAGCACTGAGTATCACTTTATGTTCAATAAACATACAAAAAGTCAACTTGAATGAGTCTCATTGAGTGACACACATGCTATGCTTGGTTTGTAATACAGCGGGATCCCCCCCACCATCATGTGTTTTAGGTCTTAAATTTTATTCAAGGTGGTATTAAAAAGGTCTTAAAAAGTCTTAAATTTGACTTGCTGAAACCTGCAGATACCCTGCCATAGCTTCTCCTAGGTCGTTGGAAAAGGGAGAGGTGAGGGGTGGGGGGGGTATTCAGTTTGTTGTAATCTACAACCTCACCAATAGATGCCACTAAATTGTACACAGTGTACCATTTAAGTTCAGCAATTTTGTGTCTCATTTTGTTTTTTTATTGTTACATTTTTGTATTTTATCAGATGCAAAAAACAACAATAACATGAAATCGGCATTGTGTATCGGCCATTGGCCACCCTGCTCTCTAAATATCATCTAATGGCATCGGCCATTGAAAAACCCATATTGGTCGACCACTAGTTACAAGTCGTACTTTGTTCTCAGTGCCCTTAATAGCCCCTGGACAGTCCATAAACAGGCAGTTGACATACTCTAACGGCTGCCTAAGTGCTTCCATTGTCAAGTCTTGGGTATCTATCCGATGGGGAAGCCCCCATGTATAATGAATCGCAAAGAAGCCAATGCTCACTCGCTCCTCGTCCCCATCTAGATATTTCCCAGAGTCGGCTACCCAGGAGATGCTGGAAGAGTGGAGGCCGCTGCTCTGCCCTTTCGACGTCACCATGCAGCGTGCCATCAGCTACTTTGAACTCTTTCTCCCGACCACCCTGCCCCCAGAGCTTCACCACAAGGGCTTCAAGTAAAAAAAACACAATCCCACTACAACAGCATCCTCAATGCCCATATATAGGAATCAAGCACATGACTGTTGAGCCTTTTTACAAGAGATTCTTGTTCTGGCAGGTTGTGGTTCGATGAGTTGATCAGCTTGTGGGCGTCTGTGCAAAATCTTCCTGGCTGGGAGGTGGTAAGTAGATTAACTTTACTACTCATTAATAGAAATGAATGAATGGGGTGGTGCAGGGTGTATCAAGGTTATCCACGTTTACAATTTGTGAGAGTTGTTCCTCTACTTCATTTTGCAGCATCTGGTCAATCTCTTTGCACGCCTGGCCAACGACAACATCGGCTACATTGACTGGGACCCTTACATCCCGAAGGTTAGCAACGCATTCACTCCCCTCTGGGCAACATTTAGATGTCAACCGTGACCCTGTTTTATTTTGGTTTTGTGGCACATGCAAGGCACCTTTTGCCCGGACCTTCGCATGCTAATGGTGTGGATTACCTGGCTGTAGACATTGCGGCTTGTCAGAGAAACAAACTATCAAATGTCCCTGTTGATGTGGCTATTGGTCACAGGTGGTAGACACGTTGCGTAATGCCCATGCAACTATTGAGTCACACTTTTCGAGAACATCAAAAATATTATTGAGCAACGCATTCTTTCTGGAAGGTTCATAGTGTGAAGAAGGATTTCACATTTGTCAATATAGTACTTGCATTGCATTGACTCATTGCAGTTGACATGAAACCAAAGGTGTACTATAAAAAGACTAATCAAATACCAAATACTGTTGATATAAAGACGGGTTAATCGCACAATACACACACACACTCCTTTAGATATGAGACCCATCGTTTCCAACAATTACAAAAATGTGTGTTTCGTTTTTGTCTTGTCTCCCATCGTAGATTTTCACCAGAATCCTGAGGAGTCTGAATCTTCCGGTGGGGACCAGTCAGATGTTGGTCCCGCGATACGCGGCGAATGCCTACGACATCAGCCATGTCGTCCTCTGGGTGTCATCCTTGTTGGTCAGTATACGTTTTTTTTTATGATGGCTTCTTCTTATCCTATACGCTTATCGTGCTATGTTCATAACATCTGCTGTTCGACTTCCAGGGAGGACCGAGCAAGCAAGCCCAAGCCCAGCTCAGTGGCCTTTTCAACAGTATCACCTCCTTCTTCCACCCCTCCAACCACGGTCGCTGGCTGGTGAGGTCCTATTCCTATGTGTTCGTTGACAATGGTACAAACTTTCCATTTCACTTGAAATGTACTGTGAGGTTTACTTTTAAGATATCAAGAAAAATCTTAAACTTGCTTCAGAGTCTTCTAGAAGGATTCTGTAGTTGCCAGAATCCTGGAGTCAGGCATGATGAGAGTGAGGCTATAGCGGGGCTATTAAAGGTCACTAGGATCATGCTACATGCCTTTCTTTTTTCAGGCACCCCTCACCCACCCCCACCCCCACCCCACCTCCAGGTGTCACAGCAGTCCTAGTGTTCATAGACACGCATATAATTTTGACCAGGGGGAAGTTTAGTGTTGACTCTGCACTGTTGCTCGGCAACCCAAGTGTTCTCCTTTAATGTAAACAGTGTTTTGCAAGATGTTCTGTGTGCAAGTTATCTCCTTTCTAAAGAAATTCACCACCCAAGTGTGCCCGTCATAAATGTCCATGCCAGAAGTTAAAAATTGGCCGTGTTTCCACCCGGTATCAAAATGTCATTTTGGAGATTCGATCACGAACAGACAGCTCTAAGTACATTAGTTCACACTTGGTGATAAAATGTGGCTCCACACGCCTCTGAGATCGGATCTCACTTTCCCCGCCCTAGATGCAAATAAACATACATAATTTCCACTTGAAAAAGACAATAATGTAATATACGCCATTTCGTGGCATCAAAATGCGAGTATGTGAGTATATTGGCGGGAGGCAGCAATGCACTCATTCAATGAAGAAGAAGATGAAGATAGGGCGATAGAGACTGGGCGCTTCTGTTGTTGTTGCCGCGGAGCCGCTTGTTGCTGCAGTTTAAAGTGACGCCTTTGGTGCACAAATGAGTACGTATTTCTACTTACACACAGCACATCAGTTCGGTAGGCGGTCCTTCAATGTGGTCAGGATCACATTTGCGTTCACACTGCTAATAGAATGTGGATATATGCGGCCCAGACCACCTCTGAAAGGTGGTCTGGAGGAATCAAATCTCAATGCGCGATGGGTGCATGCACACCTGTACTTGAAGGTCTTTACTCGTGATTGGATCTCCAAAACCACATGTTAATACCAGGTGGGAACAGGGCCATTGATTCCGCCATTCCTTGAGCATAGCACCCCAAAAAACAATCAATCTCTAAACAACTACTCTGATTACCCAGATGAAGCTGATGAAGCTACTGCAGCGGCTGCCCGCCAGTGTCGTGCGCCGGCTCCACCGCGAGCGCTACCGCAAGCCCACCTGGCTCACGCCTGTGCCGGACAGCCACAAGCTCACAGAGCAGGACATCACAGACTTTGTGCAGAGCATGATGCAACCCGTGCTGCTCGCCATGTTCAGCAAGACCGGCAGCCTGGACGCGGCCCAGGCCCTGCAGAACCTTGCCCTGATGAGGCCCGAGCTGGTGATCCCCCCGGTGCTGGAGAAGTGAGTGGTAGGGAAGGGGGGGCCATAAGATGTGGTTGGATTTCTGTACAATCTGTTTGATTCAGTAGTACTTTTCAATGTGTGTATTGTTATTGTGAGTTGGGGTTGTAATGCTTGGCGTGTTGAAGAAGTAAGTGGAAGAGTAGTGTTCAAGACTTGGTGTTGGTGTGGTTATTTGTTTTTAGCCCCTTGCAGCCCCTTTTGATTACATTGTCTTTTTACATTTTTTTGTTTTAACATAACCTTCATGAGTCTGGACCTCGGCTTAGCTGGTGTTTAGGGCTCTGATGGACAGGGCGACAAAGGAGTGCTTGGTTATTATTCTGGGTTGGGCTAGGAACGCTTTGGTCGGAGGTAATGCGTGTGTTTTGGAAATGGTAAACTCTGCTGCCTCTTGATTACAAGGGGAGGAATAGGATTACATTAGTCTCCATTACATTTGTGGAAAATTGTGAAATCTGCTGAGATCTAATGGGTTGCTCACACCTTGGTGTGGAGGAAAAGAAAATGACAAACTAATACATATGAATGGTGGTCTCAGTTGATCCAGCAATAATATTTATGCAACAACCTGTTTTTCCATTTGCTCTGAGACAACCAAGTGAGCAAGAATAAAACATTTTTTTAAAAGTCACAGGCTCTGGCTGGAACATTGTGACCATGACGTTGTATCTTGATTTAAATAATAATTTATTCTATTTCCCACATGTCGCTGCCACATGCAGACGCATGCCTTTGATTGCGCACAGTTTTCACAGTTTAGAGATTAAGGTGGCAGCCATCAGATTTATTCTATTCACGCATTGAACATTTTGTGGAAAATTTAGAACTGGAACATCTCAACCTTGTCATTGATAGTAGTGTCATTTATTTGGTACCTGGAAGATTTATGATATTATATTTTTAGTTTATTTTTCACTTGTAGTGAAACTCATGTTTGTGACCGCCGGACAGACGGGACAAAGTGTCCATCTCATCGTCCTCCTGATGATGAATGTCACCTTTGATTCATAGGACCTACCCGGCCATGGAGACCCTGACGGAGCCACACCAGCTGACGGCCACCCTCAGCTGCATGATCGGCGTGGCCCGGAGCCTGGTGTCGGGAGGGCAGCGCTTCCCAGAGGGGCCCACTCACATGCTGCCGCTGCTCGTCAGAGCCCTGCCTGGGGTCGACCCCAACGACTTCAGCAAATGCATGGTGGGTGTCATGCTTGTTGCTTCCTGCTTCCCCTGCTGCGAGAGTTTGTATATATGTTAGTTACGCCTGTATTGTCCTTTGAAAATGAAACCGTCTCTCCTGGCTTCACTAAAAAACACCCGTTACCAATATAAGTCAAAATCACTTTGTTGTGCCAATTCTGCCTACGAGCATTTTGCGTAAACGTGCCTTCCACGAATGTAAACAATAGCAACATAGCACTTTGGTGTTTGTGATAAGATAAGAGATTTTGTGAAGTACTTGTATAATGATTCACTGTTCTGTTGGCAGGCACCCTCGCGCTAACGCTGAATGCTCTTCAGCAGAATCAGTACCAGGGAGTGATTTTGAAAAATGCTATTGGTAATGGATGTTTTAGTGAAGCCAGGAGAGATGGTTAGATCTGGTATTGAACATCACCTTGTGAACCCCCTTGCAGATAACATTCCAGTTCATTGCTACATTTGTGACCCTCGTGCCTTTGGTGGACTGCTCCTCCGCCCTACTTGAGCGAACTGACCTGACGGAGGTTAGTCACTCTTTTCAGATGTTATCAGATGTGGTGTTATGTGTTACTGTTGAGTGTTGCAATGGCCATGTCTTGGCGCTGGATTCCATTGTTTAATTGTCATCTCCTTTTGGCTGTTCAGGTGGAGCGAGAGCTGTGCTCCGCTTCAGCAGAATTTGAAGACTTTGTCCTTCAGTTCATGGATAGGTATTTTACTCTACTTCTTGCCACTTGGACATTTTTGGTTTCTCTTTATAACAAGGGTTGATGGAAAACTAATGTTAACTACTAAGGTTAGCAAACCATAAGAACCCAGTTTTTTCTACGTTATATTTTGTACTATTGAGGGCGTGGTTATTATATACATTTTTATACCATAGCCCGGGTGAATACTCGATTTTGATTCACTGGAGAGGTGTGAATTATTTTTCGATAACATGCACGGCTATGACGTGATCGTCTTATCACCAGTCTAAAAATGAATGAAATGTTAATAACTGTCAACTTGGACCGGACTTGAATGGGACTACGTATAGAAAGCTTCCCTGTTGCCATGTTGTTACTAAGATTGTCTCTATTTACCAGAGTAATAAGGTAATGTTGCCATGACGTTACTAAGATTGCATTAGTCAGACCCATATATTTGTCCGGTCATTCGCGTTTGTTTGCAGGCACACAAAAAGTAGTGCAAGCTAAAAGTTGTACTTTTGAGACAGAATTACCCCAAAATGTGTGTGAATCAACACCCTTATATTTTAATTGATTCCCAAGTGGCCATGGTATAAGCGGGATAATCCACTCCGAGGTGTGCATGTATCGAAAAATAATGCAGATATAATGACCTCCAGAGAGCGTGGGGGTTTGCCTCCTGAGAGCGTGGTTATTATATTGGTTTATATTATATTGTGTACTATTGAGGGCGTGGTCATTTTCAATATTTTTGTTATTAGGAGCTATTAGGGGTAGTAAGTGTGTGTGTGTGTGTGTCAAGGTGTTTTGCACTGATAGACAGCAGCACTCTGGAGCAGACCCGCGAGGAGACAGAGACAGAGAAGATGACTCACCTGGAGAGTCTGGTGGAGCTGGGGCTCTCCTCCACCTTCAGCACCATCCTCACACAGTGTTCCTTAGAGATCTTCAAGGCAAGACTCCTTTTTCCATTCTCTGTCAGGCTCTCTATTTGTCTCTCTCTTGATTTGTCTCTACTGTATCTCTGTCTGGATCTCTCTATCTGAATCTCTCTGTCTGTGTCTCTCTGTCTTAAATACACTCTTATCTAGTATATTGACACACATGTGGTGGAATTTGTGCAGGTGGCTCTGAAAAAGGTGTTCAACTTTGCCACCACCAACATCTTTGAGACCCGCGTGGCTGGGAGAATGGTGGCGGACATGTGCAGAGCAGCCTCCAAGGTAGCGCGCACACACAGTAATGTTGGTGTCTTGGCTAAACCAACCAACCTTCGTGTCCTCATGTTGCTGTGGTGCTCACATCTCTGCTCCTCTTGTTTCCAGTGTCACCCCACAGAGTCCCTCAAGCGATTTGTGCCACACTGCTGCAATGCCATAAACCAGATAGCCATCAGTAAGTGAACCAGTCATTTCCATTACAAGGATGTGTATGGTAATAGTGTAACGCCTCATACATACCGGTTGGGTGGTAGATCACAAAAAGTCTGTTAATTTCCAAAGCAATGCAGGGTTGGTTTTGCAACCTTGCGTTGCGGAAGGTTTTGCGTTGCCTCCAGAGCCCAGCAGACATCTGAAACGCACGCGGTAGACTTGACCTATGGAGAAAACTCCATAGACTTGCAAGTTGTATTTCCAGTTTCTCAGTCTCTGCACATTGCATTGTTTCCTCAGATGAGGAGGTATTGAACGAGGAAGAGCTGGACAAAGAGCTGCTGTGGAATCTCCAGCTACTGTCCGAGGTATTTTTACATCCACCAAAGATAACCATAAGTTGATTAATCAATTAGTCAATTGACAGAAAATGTATCGAATCAAGTTTTTATAATCAAATAATCCTTTAGCTCATTTATGAAGTACAAATACCAAACATTTGCTGCTTGATGCTTCAGAAATTCAAATGTTTAGTTCATGGATCATTATAACGTGAACACTTTTTTCTTGACTGCTTGTCAAATAAAGCAAGCAAAGACATCAGTTTACTCTGGTAACATTTGGCATTTGCTACTATTGGACATTTTCTAGACCAAATAAGTAATCTATTAATCGGAAAAAAATATCATTAGATTAATCGACTATGAAAATAATCATTAGTTGCAGCCCCAATCGGTTTGTTCTTTGTTCTCTTTCTATGCCCATGTTACGTGCTCACCTCAGGTGACCCGGGTGGACGGGGACAAGGTCCTGCCCTACCGCTCGCAGCTGGTGCAGATTCTGCAGCTGACCCTGCGCCTCAAGTGCAAGCAGGGCTACACGCTGGCCTGCAACATGCTGCACCACATCCTGCGCTCCACCGCGCTCGTCTACCCCACCGAGTACTGCAGCATGCCAGGCGGCTTCCACCGCCCCCCCGGGGACCACCTGCCCATCAAGGTGAACCTCTCACACACTCACTAGTACATCCCCCTCCATAGGATAAGGGTGTTTATGCCCATTATCCATAGCGAAATACAACTGAATGTAAAGAGTACTCGTCTTGAACCTGTACCCTTATCATCTTGGTTTTCTTTAGATGCTTTACAGGCTTAGTGGCCATTTATGTCAGATTTGGTTGTAAAACTGTCAGATCATTTTAAACTTGAATGTGGTATTTTTTATCCTCTCCCCCCCCCCCAAAGGATGTAGTATAGATATATGTTTACTTATTCATTTTATACATTATTTAAATCACAAGCTGAAACCCAGAAGAGGGCTTTCACCCATTATTCATGTGATGCAAGTGAAATACATTGTATCACACTCTTGTGTATACCAAAGAGGGTATTCCTCTTTGAGGCTCCCAGTATCACCAGATGTGTGACGAAAGCTCAGCATGATGCATACCACCACCACACACTCAATGTGACACCAAGGCAGCCCAGAGCAAAATTCCAAAGTGTACACCAAGAACAACAAAAAAAAAGGGAAAGAAAAAAACTGCTTATTATACATAGTAGTTTTACTACTGTTTTACTTCTTTTTTTTTTTCCCCCGTCGGTATTTACAAAAAATATCACAAGTCGAAATCCGAAATCCTTTTTTGTTGTAGTGGATTCCTAAAAGTGAGGAAAGCAGGGGGGAGAATTGTCCATTAGTCCCGACTGTAGTTTCCATAGGGACAGTAGGGCAGTGAATGGGGCCTTTTCCTCTCATCCTATTATGTCTCCTCCTGACTGAAGGCGTCAAAGGCAGCTCTCTCGCTCAGATTAACCTCTTTTCTGGACAGTGGGGGAGACGAGGTCTCTCTGGCTGGTTCTCAGAATAGACAGCCGGAGTGCAGACCTGCAGGGGGTTGGGTTGAATCAGCCATTCATAACGTGTCATCTGCTTCCATATAGAACGCATGTCAATCCAAATTGCTGTTACCTTCGTTATAAAACTAGAGTCGAGTTATGCCAAATTCTCTCCAGGGTAATACACCCAACACCCTGTCCTAACAGCAAGCGAATGTCCGACTGTCGCCCAACATCGGAACGCTCTCTGTCCATACTGAATCCGTTGAATATGTTCTCCTGTCACTTCATGTAAACAAACCACAAGATAACTCCTCATTTCAACTAAATGAGTCAGCCGTTCCTCATCTGTGACACCGCTATCAGCACGACGGGAAGTAAATAGAAACAGGGCGTCCGCCAAAAGTTTAGCGCACGCAGCGATGTGCTGCGTCACTTGCGGCCACTGAGGACATTCCAATAGAAAACAAAGCAATTGAACTGATTTTGTCACTGCACCAACCACAATGAAAATCAGTGTGACTGAGATTTAACACTTTTACCTGGCATAATCCTCAACTTGAGTGAATCCATACACAAGTGACACAGCGCGGATTGGTTTGTGTCGTCGTGCAGGACTGGGGTCGGCCGGGGGACCTGTGGAACCTGGACATCCAGTGGCACGTTCCCTGCGTGGAGGAGACCTCGTTCGCTTTCTACATCTTGGACCTCATCCTCCAGCCAGAGCTGCAGCGCCTCCAGAGGTTCTCCCAGGGAGAGCAGGAGATGAGCAGGTAGTGAATCATGTCCTTGTTACTATTGCTATTATGAATGCTGATGATTCAAAAAAAAAAAAAAAAAAAAAAAGTTACCTGCTGATGTACGCAGTTTTAACGGGTGGTTAACTTTGTGGGTTCCAGGGACGATGTCCTGCAGAGTTTGGCCATCGTTCAGCACTGCCTCTTGGGAGCTGGGAGTCTGATGCCTCCCCTGAAAGGAGAGCCCGTCGCTGAACTGTGAGCAGCTCCAATTCACATGTGTATATGCAATACCAATCACAGAATAAGAGTCACCGCAAGAGGCCAACAAATGACATGATTAGTGTTATCAATTGTGGAGGTAAAGGGGAGATTTATCTGGCCCTGCGGTCCAAGAATGTTTCAAAAGCTCAAACAAATAACTTTCCCCTTTATTCCCCTTTTTATATATTTTCTATTTTAATGACGCATGTTGACAATGTATTTTACCACTTTGTGATTAAAATACATGGAAGAAATACTCCTATTCTAGGAAGGATCTTCTCTTCCCTGTTCGTTTGATTCGTGTGATTATTAAACATGACTTTGCTTCGTCTCATCTCTAGGGTTCACAGTATGGTGAATCTGGAGGAGACTCACCTCTACATCGGAAGGGAGTATGGTGAGTGTGCCTCAAGAGGAAATGGGTGAAAATAGTGGAGGATGTGTTCTGCATTGTGCAGCGATAGCAGCCACACACTGTCGCTAAGCAGTGTTGCTCTCTGTCTGCAGATGTGTCCAGGGAGAACTACAGGGACGCCATCTGTAGTGTAATGAGACAGCTGCTGCGTAAGTTGACTCACTCCCTTAACTCCGGTCTGTTTTTTGTTTTGTTATGAGGCCACATTCCCCATTTAAAAAAAACACAGAGCCACTGTCTTTCATCCAGATAATTAGTCTCCTTCCTCCCGTCCGGTTTCTTTCAGACTACATTCTGGAGCACTCTGAGGACGACACTAAGTCTCTGTTCTCCATAATCAAGGTAAAGCATTTTTTTATAACGCATTATTACCTTGATTATACCTTATAAAGTGAAGGGGCTGAGACAATGAACATGAAACAATTCCCATGCTGCCGCTGTGACCTTGCGTCTGCGTCTTGTACAGATCATCAGTGACCTGTTGCACTTTAAAGGCTCTCACAAGCATGAGTTTGACTCCCGCTGGAAGAGGTTCAACCTTGTGAAGAAATCGATGGAGAACAGAGTGAGTGGCTGCTAGAGGCATCCAGACACATGCACACAACACAACCACTGTTGGTTTAAAAATAATGTCATATTGATGGTGTACTACTTTTATTTTCAGCTTCATGGCAGAAAGCAACACATCAGGGCCTTGCTCATAGACCGAGTCATGCTCCAACATGAGGTAAATAATCTCCCCTTGAGGCGACGGTAATGCCATAAATATGTCATGCTTTCTTCCGCCCAAATGTAAACGTTGGATTCTCTTGGCCATCACTTTTTAGCTACGTAAGCTGACTGTGGAAGGCTGCCAGTACAGGAGTATTCACCAGGATCTCATGAAGGATCTGCTGAGGCTTTCCACCAGCACATACAGTCAGGTGAGACCTTAACACAACTGCCTGACTTGACTGATGTTAGTGTCCAGGGCAACACCTTCTCAGATTCGTCCACAAGGATGTCTTAATGTGTTGACCTTGGACTCTTTGGTGTTCCTCTGCCAGGTGCGTAGCCGGGCCCAAGGGGTTTTATTCACGGCTCTGGGAACCTACAACTTCTGCTGCCGAGACCTCATCCCCCACGTGCTGGAGTTCCTTAATCCCAACCGCAGCGATGTCACGCAGCAGCAATTCAAAGTATGTACCACCGAGTTAGGTCAATGTCTCTCGCCTTATTTTACTTCCCTGCAAGGCGTTCTTCTCTCTTGCTGACTTGTGAGGGTAAAACAATATCTAACCCTCTTTTTATTCAGAGTGGATGACGGCAAATTCATCCTTGGTCAAGGATGCCTACAGATAGGTTACAGATAGTGCACTTGATTTTTGACCTCCATCCATGTGCCTCTGTCTGCAGGGTGCCTTGTACTGTCTGCTGGGGAACCATAGCGGCGTGTGCCTGGCCAACCTGCACGACTGGGACTGCATCACCCTGACATGGCCGGCCATCGTGCGCTCGGGCCTCAGCTCTGCCATGTCCCTGGAGAAGCCCTCCATTGTCCGCCTGTTCGACGACCTCGCAGACAAGATCCACCGGCAGTACGAGACCATCGGCATCGACTTCTCGGTAAGAGCAAGAGAGTCACTTCCTTCATGTAGGAATTAGTTATCCCAATCCTTGTTGCACTGATATTTTAAAGCAGGTGGTTGCCAAGTGGTGATTTTAGGATTCACAGTATGAACCATTGTCTAAATGTACGGGGTATGTGGACAGTGGTAGCGGTGGTGGGACGGCCTCAAATCCAACTGTTTTGACAGCTATGATATAAACACAAAAAGGTAACCATGTTGTACTCAACCTTTGCAATGTGTTTTTCTGCCTGGCATTAGGTCCCTGAGGAGTGCTGTGCGGCAGCTCAGAGACTGATGGTGGCTGGAAAGCCCGTCCCTCCACAGCCGGTGCCCTCAGAGCAGGAGTTGGCAGCGTGCCGAAAGATACAGGAGAACAAGAACACCGATTCCGAGGGGTGAGGGCCTCGTTTCCTGGAGTTGATCCACACGTGATTGTACTGAGCATGCTTGTGCTGAATAGTAACGTGTTGGTTATATCCATGCCCTTTTATTAGTAGTGTATGTCCGTCTACCCCTATGGTGTATTGAAATGTCTTTGTTGTTCAATGAGTGCTACAAACAAACATCTTGCACTGATTTAGAGATTCTGGCCTCTATTAACACCGGCAGATGTTCTGCTGGCGAACTACTTTTGGTATGTTAGGTAAACATAAATATGGCCAGAGGCTTCAACTGCTGGAACATAGGTCTTCTCTAGATGGGACACTGGTATGGGGATGACCTAGGGTCATGCAGTAGGACCCTCAACATTGGTCAGTCAGTTATAATAGTATGCAAATACTAATATTAATGTTGTGGCGTTGACGTACACTGGTAAATGGTGGTCTCATATAGAACAGACACTGCTTATTTACCAAGGACGGTTGAAGTTCTATCATTTCTTCCACAGGGCCTTAAGACATTTTTAATTTAGCCATTGAGTATCTCCTTGTGGTCTGTTTTAATGCATGGTTAGTCATCTTGGAATTGTCCCTGATGATGAAAAATAAAAATACAAATTTGTCTTCTTAGGAAATATGAAAAGCTAGTTGGTGATCTACTGGGAGGCATAAGCAACAGAAACATGTAAGTTGTTTTTTTTCTTTCTATACTATGCTGTGAATACGACATGGTGTGTTTTACAAGTGTGTGCACCAACTCCGCATGTGGATCTGCTAGGCCTTGGAAGTTTGAACACATCGCCATCGGCTTCCTCTCACTGCTGCTGAGGGACGACCTGCAGCTGCCCGCCCCCGCCGTGCTGTTCTTCGTCAAGAGCCTCAACCACGACTCCCTGTTGGTCCGCAAGGTGATGAGGCTGCACACACACAACACACGGCCCTAGCGCATTCTCAGGGTGTCCGCGGGGTTGTAAAAGGTAGTGAAAGGTAGTAAATGAAATTAGCCCAAATTAAGGCCAGTAAAAAGTAGTAAAAAGTAATAAACTTCATCTGACGACGTAGTAAATTTTCGAACCCCCATCGAACTTGGCCTATGAGTTTTTCAATTTGTGTAATTTACGTGCAGGCCTATCTCCTTAAATTACTAAAACTTAAGTGGATTTATTTTTATGTTGCGAGTAGGACTCGCGCGCGCGACGAACCTCTCGCGCGCGCCGACTCAAACTTGGTTGGGTACCAAGGGGGGGGGGGGGGGGGGGAAGAGGCGAGCGGGCAGAGAGAAGATGCAGCATTCTGTCAGGCGGCACAACAAGCGGGCGCACTCCCGTGGCACTGACGCTTCCGTGCTCGTCGAACGCATGCGCGCGCTCGTGGGAGCCATTGGGAGAGTTGAGAACTGTTTACATCTTTTTGACGCGGCGGTTGAAAAATCTGAATTGTGCTCCTCCGCCCGTCACTTCACACGGGGAGCGCAACGTGAAGCCGCGCGGCCCAGCCGACAGCGCGAGCGGAAAGTCTTTAAAGAGCCGGATGCATATTTGTCCCCCCCCCCCCCCCCCCCCCCCCCCCCCCCCCCCCCCCGCGCCGGTCGTAGGTCCGCGGTGTGTTACTATTGCGTGCCCCCCCGTCGGCCGGAGTGTTACAATCGCGCGTGCCCCCCCCCCCCCCCCCCCCCCCCCCCCCCCCCCCCCCGTCGGCCGTAGGTCTGTGGTGTGTTACTATTGCGCGCACCCCCCGCCCCCCCCCCCCGTCGGCCGGAGTGTTACAATTGCGCATGCCCCCTCCCGTCGGCCGTAGGTCTGTGGTGTGTTACTATTGCGCGCACCCCCCCGCCCCCCCCCCCCCCCCCCCCCCCCCCCCGTCGGCCGGAGTGTTACAATTGCGCATGCCCCCTCCCGTCGGCCGTAGGTCTGTGGTGTGTTACTATTGCGCGCACCCCCCGCCCCCCCCCCCCCCCCCCCCCCCCGTCGGCCGGAGTGTTACAATTGCGCATGCCCCCTCCCGTCGGCCGTAGGTCTGCGGTGTGTTACTATTGCGCGCACCCCCCCGCCCCCCCCCCCCCCCCCCCCCCCCCCCCCCCGTCGGCCAGAGTGTTACAATCGCGCATGCCCCCTCCCGTCGGCCGTAGGTCTGCGGTGTGTTACTATTGCGCGCACCCCCCCGCCCCCCCCCCCCCCCCCCCCCCCCCCGTCGGCCAGAGTGTTACAATCGCGCATGCCCCCTCCCGTCGGCCGTAGGTCTGCGGTGTGTTACTATTGCGCGCGCCTCCCAAGCTGAGGTATTGTGGTGTTTAGACTTGGCAACAAAACACCACTCGTTCCGTTCCAGCGACGGCATTGGAGAGCTCTTTCAACATATGTTCCCAGACTCCGAGATAGCCAAATCCTTTGCTTTAGGCAAGGATAAGACCTCTTACATGATCAAATTTGGTATTGCGCCATATTTCAAGAAGCAACTGGTGATGCCGGGCCGTTCGTCCTAATGTTTGACGAGAGCCTCAACCAATCCTCAAAAAAAAAACAGATGGATATACATATTCGTTTTTTGGAGGATGGTTATGTCAGGTGTTTCTCTCTCTCTCTGTGTTGGCCAGTTGTTGTGTCCAGTGAAGTATAATTACCTCATTAAATGTTATTACAGTGTAAAGTTGCACTTTATTATTATCTAGTTTCTTCCTCTTTTTACAAGGCCCCAATTGAACCACTTAGAAATTTGGTTGAAAGATATTTCATTACTTTACTCGTCACTTTACTTCACACTTTACGCTGCGACAGTTGCAGCTTGAAGTCGTGCTGGTAGTAAAAAATATTGTGAAGGTAGTAAAAAAAGGTAGTAAAAGGTAGTAATTCAACTTAAGAATTTCTGTATACACCCTGATTCTTCTTCAGGGAATACAGCCGCATAGAACAAGAGACAAAACCATGTCGATTCATGCCAGACCTGGTGGGATGCAGCGTATCATTTTTTTTGTATGAGAAAGCGGGCAGCAAGCGAATGTTTCACTAGCTTTACAACTCAGGAAATATTTACCAGTTGTAAATCGAGTAGAATACATAAGTGGCATATTCTATTGGTCATAAAACTAGTGTCATATGTACCTAGTTTACAACCAAGGCAAAAGTCCTTTTGACTTTGGAATTTTATAGTCTAACCTGTAAAATTTCTCTTCAGACCGAAAATTTCTCTTCTATTTCTCTGGACATTTTGTGTGAGCTGTTCTCTGTCTGTCCATTAGGTGGCGATATCGGCCGTGGCAGGAATCATGAAGCAACTAAAGAGACCACATAAAAAAGTGCCAGTCAGCCCTCTTGAGCTCTGTAAGCATGAGTTACACTATCTTTTCCTGTCTCATTTAATACCCCATTTTTTAAGTCTTTTTTTCTTTTTCTTTTTTCTCAAACCTCTTATTTCAATCAAATGACCAGTGTCAGTTCTGATGCGTGTTTCTGACATCTCCTCTGCCTACCAACTCCCTACGTCAGGTGGGGGGAAGCAGCCTAGCGGCCTGGCAGCCGGGGACCGACCAGACAACCAGTGGCTCCAGTACCACAGTGACCGCCTGCCACAGACCCAGCAGGACTGGGAGAGCTGTGTGTTCGTGGAGAAGACCCACTGGGGCTACTACAGCTGGCCCAGGTGATCACAATTTTGTGTGTGTGTGTGTGTGTGTGTGTGTGTGTGTGTGTGTGTGTGTGTGTGTGTGTGTGTGTGTGTGTGTGTGTGTGTGTGTGTGTGTGTGTGTGTGTGTGTGTGTGTGTGTGTGTGTGTGTGTGTGATTTTAACATTATATTTGTTTACCCACATTGTTGTGTAGAAAACTGATGTCTTATGCTCCACCTGAGGAACAGCCAAAGCAGAACCTGACCAGAGAGGAGATGAACGAGGTTGGATTAATCAAACCAAAGAAAATACACACACACACGCTCAACATTACCGTAGTTTTCATTCTAAGACATATTTCGACCTACAGTGTTGCTGATATCTTTGTTCCCTCTCGTGACAGCGGGAGCAGATAATCTACGACCACTTCTCAGACCCCGTGTTCATCAACCAGCTCATAGAGTTTCTCTCGCTGGAGGACCGCAAGGGCAAGGACAAGTTCAGCCCCCGTAGGTTCTGCCTCTTTAAGGTGAGACGGCACAACCAAACCCCCCCATCCTTAAACATTTCAAACCTGCACTACACTACACGCCATCCTTTGTTCATCCACAGACCACATGCATTTACATTTGTTTACAAGTCATTGTGAACAAAAGTGATGAATGATGCAACATTTTTTGGTGGTGATTGAAAAGTGATTGAAGAAAATCTTCATAGTGTAATCTAGAGCCCGACCGATATGGGATTTTTAAGGCCGATACCGATACAAATATTTGATGATTTAAAAATCCGATATTCCGATATATCGGCCGATATATATATTTAAAAAAGAAATTCCAGAAACACGTAACAAAACATAAACAGATTTCCCTAACATTAGTTATATGTAGTTATTTATGAGTCCTCGCTAAAATAATAGGATAATGCAGTGAACACACTTCACTGATGGGTCACACCGCCAGCGACATGAGCAGCAGGGGGCGCTGTGGCCGCAGGCTGCCGTCGCCAGGGGGGCGGGGCTTCAAGCAGCACTGCAGACATGTTCGGTTCCGCCCATTGCAATATCAAGTTTGTAGTAGAGCTATTCGGCAGGCCGGCGTGACAAGCATGTTCAAATAACAATTTACACGTTTCCCCTGTTTATTATTTAGTAATCAAAATAACAGAAATGGAGATAAAGCATTATAAAGTGCAAAACACACTGCCGCCACGGCGTGTCTATGACACAAGTGCCGCCCGTAGCACCCATAGCCTATAGGAATATAGTCATCTCCAGAGCAGAAGGAAAACTAAAGAAGAAAGCGCCTTTTCGGCGGCACTTGATGCGCGGCGACGCTGTGAAATAGGACAGTGGCGTGAAGTGTAGCGGGTTGCTGCTTCGCACCGACGCCGCTCATTTGCATAAAGTTAAACTAATTTCAACTCTCCACGCCGCGCTGGACGCTGCCGCCGTGGCGCTCGCTGCCGCCGCGGCGCCGGCCGCTCCTCGTCAGCAGCACTCATTGAAAATGAAGGACTGCCGGCCGCTTTTGCTGCTCGTGTCGCTCGCGGTCGTGGATAACTCGTTCGCTCTGCCCGACTCCGGCTGGATCAGCTGGTTGTAGGGTTTGTGGCATTATAACATGGCTGAAGGGGGTTTCGTCCGTTTTTTTTTAATTTCATTTATCGGCCATTATAAATGCCGATACCGATAGTTTGGAAAATGCCTAATATCGGCCGATAATATCGGCCCGCCGGTATATCGGTCGGGCTCTAGTGTAATCTAATGTCAAACAACAATGCATTTTTTGTATATATATTTATGGAATTTTTGTGGCTAGTACAGTGAAGAGAGACAGCAAAGTGTGTTGAAACAGAGGGGGAATGACATGTACCCTAGGACCAGAGGTCGGAATCAAACCCGGGTCTCGCTGCAAGCCATATTTCCTACATGGTTAACACTTGCGGGTTAAGCCACAGAGCCGTCCTACTAGGGCTAGGCAATAATTCAATATTATCATTTATCGTCTTTAATTGGTATTGTATCATCATCAAATGAAGATCGACTTACCCTAATTACGATGAGAAGATATGCCCTTAAAATGATCAAATATGAGGTTTGAAACGTCGGAGAGAAAGAAAAACTAGTTTTAGTCCAATTCTATACTTTAGACTTCCATATACTTCAATGTAATGACCCTGAGTTAGAATGTTAATTTGAATAGTTATGTGAATCGATGTGTCATTTAAAATTACCCATATGTATCATGATAATACATTTTTCCATATCAACCAGCCCTACGCCCAATACATAAATCTTTCCTAACCTCCGCCTCCTTCCCTCAGGGACTGTTCAGGAACTTTGGCGATGCCTTCCTGCCCGTGCTGCGGCCCCACATGGAGCGGCTGGTTGCCGACTCCCACGAGAGCAAGCAGCGCTGCGTC
Source organism: Merluccius polli (assembly GCA_030340625.1). Taxonomy (NCBI): domain Eukaryota; kingdom Metazoa; phylum Chordata; class Actinopteri; order Gadiformes; family Merlucciidae; genus Merluccius; species Merluccius polli. Next base: position 336,450 of record JAOPHQ010001142.1, on the reverse strand, counting down.
GCCGAGATCATCTCTGGCCTCATCCGGGGCTGTAAACACTGGACCTACGTGAAGGTACTCCTCCCTGGATTATCCTCACCCAGTCGTTTTTATCTATTGATCACCTGTCATGTAATTCTGGAATCACGTCCCTTCTATGTCTGTAATGTTGTACAACTTTGGGTGCACAGCTGAAATTAAATTACATTTAAAAATGTGGCGGACTTCCTGTTTATTTGTGTATTCACACTGGTTGATGTATAATTTGGGCTCAGTGTGTTGCCATAACACCCCACAGCAACATCCATAGCTGTTTGAAACAATAAATAGGTTAAATACCGGTATGTTAAATAAGCAGGGGAAAGTATTGTGCTGCTATGAGGGCCTCCTGGCTTTAGTCGTTTGACACACCACTCTCTCTGCTTTCCTCACAGGTTGAGAACCTGTGGGAGGTGCTGTGTCCACTGCTCCGGACTGCCCTGTCAAACATCACCATTGAGACCTATGCAGACTGGGGAACCTGCATAGCCACCGCCTGTGTAAGCCCTTTCTACCATCACCACCATATCAATCGAACTGTTTTTCAGATGCTAAACACCCAGCATCGTCCCATGTCTTCCACAGGAGAGCCGAGACCCACGCAAGCTCCACTGGCTGTTTGAAATGCTGATGGAGTCACCCGTGAACGGAGAGGGGGGCTCCTTTGTGGACGCCTGGTGAGTAGTCTACGACCACCACACCATGCAGGTATAGGGCTTGTACATCGCAACGTCACATCGCTATGACTGCCGCCATTTTGGAAACATAGCAGCATTGGAATGTTAGCTATTGTGTTGGTAGTCATGTTTTTGTTGGTCATTGTTTAGTAATCAATCTTGAAATTATTTGTCATCATATTTAACTATCATATATATTTAGTTGGTTTAGGATTTTACAGTACAACTCTGTTTAAAAAATAACTCCCTTGATGCATTATGATGTACAAGCCCTGTTGGTGCAGCTTTATGTGAACTTCTCTCTGTGTCTCCCCCAGCCGTCTGTACGTGCTGCAAGGAGGCCTGGCCCAGCAGGAGTGGCGCGTCCCCGAGCTGCTGCACCGGCTGCTGCAGTACCTGGAGCCCAAGCTCACACAGGTGTACAAGAACGTACGCGAGCGCATCGGCAGGTATAGATGGACTCTTTTTTTCATACATTTAAAAATTATATATTTTATTTAGCTTTTACAATTTTTTAATACACATTCACATGACAACAGGATGGAAATTAATTCAAGTCAAGTACATAAATAAATGTGTTTAAGTAAATCGCTTTAATCTACCAAATAGGGCTGCAACTAACAATTAGTTTCATAGTCGATCAATCTAGCAATAGGTATATATTTTTTCGATTAATCATTTAGTCTAGAAAATGTCATAAATAATAGCAAATGCCATTACAAGTTACCAGAGTCTAAAATGATGTCTTAAATGTGCTTGCTTTTTCTGACAAGCAGCCAACAAAAATTAAAGTATTCATTTTATAATGATCCATTCATTGATTAGATTTATTTTCAGTTGATCGAGCATTTTTCCTTTTGAAACATTTTCTGGACATCCGTCAGATTATATCGCTGTATTTATTTCTCATCGCGGTTGGCCTTCTTCCAGCGTGCTGACGTACATCTTCATGATCGACGTCAACCTGCCATTCACGCAGCCCACCACCTCGCCGCGGATCTCGGACTTCACGGAGCGCGTGGTGGCGCGCCTGAAGCCGCTGACGGAGGGCGACGAGGAGATCCAGAACCACGTGATGGAGGACAACGAGGTCGGTGAGCAGCCGGACGAGCGCACGCAGGCCATCAAGCTGCTCAAGACAGGTGAGCAAGTGACATTCCCCCCCCCCCCCAGCCCACACCTCTGAGTCATATTTGTCTTGGTTTTCAAACAACTGCCATGTCTTCTCTGAATCGCAGTCCTGAAGTGGCTGATTGCCAGTGCGGGACGCTCCTTCTCCACCGCTGTACCAGAGCAGCTCCAGCTGCTGCCCTTGCTCTTCAAGGTAAACCCCCCCCCCCCAGCTCCTCTTCACCCCCCCCCTGTCATGTTTAATCCATTTAAAGTCTGAGCAGCGGTTTAGCTGCAGCGCTCTCAAATGCTAGTCCGTAATCCAGCTTTAAACCTGACTTATATGGTCTAATTAAAGTTGCCTTCATTGATTTCTGACCACGAAAGGCCGAGACCTAAGTACATCACAAAGTAGTGTTGTAAACAAACTGGGGTCATGGTTCTGCTGTCATGATGGTGGTTTGCCTGAAGCAGTAAACAGGTGTTACTTCAGTGATCGTATGGAGGAGTGGGTTGTAAGACTAAACGGAGCCATGAGACCTCACAGTACACTAAAACAATGTAATGGAGTACTTTAGCTTACGTTGTTGACCGTCTTGTCGAGTAATTTGCTTCTGTCCAATGTTTCATGTCTGTTCCTAAACAACAAGCAAACAGACAAATTCCTGTATGTCTCCTTGTATTTGCAGTAAAAATATTGTGATTCTGAGAATGTTAAAAAAAAAAGTTTAAAAAAAGACAACCCACTTTTTAAATTCTTGCATGCTTTAAAATGACAACTTTGACCTCTCCCTCTGTCCCCGTGCGCCGCCAGATCGCTCCGGTGGAGAATGACGACAGCTACGATGAGCTGAAGAGGGACGCCAAGACCTGCCTGTCTCTGATGTCCCAGGGGCTCCTCTACGCCGAGCAGATCCCCCTGGTGCTCCGGGTTCTGCAGGGGGTGAGTCATCCACCACGCCTCCCTTCTCATTACCGGCCCCTGCCAGTTTTCCACTGGCCGCTTGTTTTCCACTGGCACTCTGCAAGCCCTCTTGCACTCTCTGACACACTAGAAGTGTTAATGTGCATGGAGCAAGTATGTTACATATGCATGTTCCCTGTGTAGCTCTGTACATCAGTAACATTACAATCATTGTTCATTTGATGATATTGTTTATTATTATTGTTGTTATTATTAGTATTATATACTTTGCTGTGTATAGCCAGACCTGTTAGAATAGGTAACCTCTGTTGGGAAGTTGTTAAATGAGGTGTGTGTGTGTGTTGCACAGCTAATAGTTTTATTATGAACATGAATGAATGATAGCTGTGCGCGCCGGCCAACAAAGCAGCGTCAGGAGTAGGCCACTTGAATGACACCCCTTGAATGTGTCTTGGTAAATGGGCGTTTTAATGAAGTGTGTTGTATTATGCTCATGAATGCAGCTATCTACCGTTACGTATGTACAGTTAATGAGGGGCATGGGGGGGGTTGCTAGTTATTAGTCATCCAAGGCCAGGCCGTTCGTCCATCTTGTTCTGCGGGCTGCGTTTTGAATGGCAGCGAGCGGCCCACTGACGCAGGACTGGCGCTCTGGTGTTGTAGATCGCTGGCAGCAGCTCCTGGCACGCCCGCTACACGGTGCTCACGTACCTGCAGATCATGGTCTTCTACAACCTGTTCACCTTCATGACCGACCAGGGAGCGGTGGACGGGGTCCGAGCGCTGGTCGTCAGTCTGCTGGAGGACGAGCAACTCGAGGTAAATACACATAACCCCCTTAAACTCCCATCATTTTTTGCTGCTATATGCACACAGACACAAGCATTATGATTATGAAATGTCCATACCCAACCATTGGTGATCGGCAGACCAATGCGGAAACGCTGCACTGTGTAAGACAGAGGAGCCTTGTGAGGCGAAGGGTGTTGTATGTAGATGATCAGAGACGGGAAGACAGTGGATGCCATGGCGGGTCGACTATATACATGTATAATTACTTAGGTGCATGCTTGTTTGCGCTAGTGGGCCCCTCAGACGTGTCTTTCAGCTTCACTGTAATGATTCAGCACACCGCTCCTTCTGGCTCCCCACTCCCACCCCCCCCAATCCTCCAGCCCTCTGGCCGTCGCCATGGAAACCACGGGCTGCAGTAATCTGTTGCTATGGCGATGGTGCTCTGATTCAAGGAGGATTAGAGGGAGAGAAGGAAAGTGTGTGTGTGTGTGTGAAGAAGGGGGAGTGTCGGATGGTTTTGCAGGTAGCTTTGTTCCTACTCTGCGTCTCTCACTGACCAAACTGAGCTTGATGCATCCACTGTACCACACGGATGTGGCCCTGCAATGGCTTCAGGAGTTCACTGGATGAGTAGACCGCATTAGCTTTAACACTGCCAAGGACAAGTCTGGCCAAGTGACTTTACTCCTTCCAGACCAGACCAGTACTAAAATAACCCCTTCTCCACAAAGCACAGAGCCAGTCTGATTCTATATTTTGATTATTGCCGCCCACCTTCAGCAGTAGAAAGAATAAACGTAACCGTGTGGACTTCCATTAAGTGACCATGAGGCAGATTGTGTGAGGAAGTAGGGCTGGGCCATATATCGATCTTGTGATATGAGACTAGATATCGTCTTAGACTTTGGATATCTAAATATCGTGATATGGCATAAGTGTTGTCTTTTCCTGGTTTTAAAGGCTGCATTACAGTAAAGTGATGAAAGAAATTAGTAAATAAATTAGTAATTATTAAGTATTTTTCATTTGTCAAGTATTGAATTCACATAGGAGTATACCAAACTAGGCTTTACGATGTGGTTATTATATATGTATTGAATTACCAGAAAACATGCTATATTGTGATATCTATGGTTATCTATATCGGGAGAGATTTGAGCCATACGGCCCAGCCCTGTAAGGAAGGTGCTACAGCTGTACCACAGGGGGGGGGGGTCAACATCCTCTGCCTTACACACCACATCTAGGACTATTGGAATGATCTGTTTTGATATTCTGCAGCAAGGTAATGCATAGTCGTCATCCACCTAACAAGAGCCTGTCTCCGGTAGGTGCGGGAAATGGCCGCCACCACGCTCAGTGGCTTCCTGCAGTGCAACTTCCTGTCCATGGACGCCTCCATGCAGGCCCACTTTGAGGCTCTCTGCAAGACCAGCCTGCCTAAGAAGAGGAAGAGGGCATTGGGCTCCGTCGTGGACACCATCCCCTCTGCCGGCAAGACGTGTTCTCTAAATAAACTTGTCCAGCATAGTACCATGCCTTGGAAAACTTGGAGCCTTTGGCAACATTAGATTGAATACAATTTATTACAACATAATATTTGCAATAAATAGTTAGTGGTAGTCATTTATGTCGTATGTATATAGGTGTATGTACTATCTATATAGTTATATTTACATGGGGTATATTTAAATGTATACCTCAGATTCAGTACATTTTTAATGATTATTATCCTGAGGGATTTTTTTTTCCGTTAATATTGCTCCGCTCAAGATGAAAAATGATAATTATATATATATACATTTAAAAGTGAAAATAGGAAAGCAAAAATACAGTTGGGAATGAACAGTATTCATTCACCATTAAAGTGGCTCAAATACTGCCGGTGTTGCATTGAAACTTGAAAAACACACAAACGCATACCTAGTGTTCCTCTTATTTGTGAATGCCTGTGCCCTCTTTCCCGTGGACAGACCTGGTGCGGCGCCACGCCGGCGTGCTGGGCCTGAGCGCGTGCATCCTGTCCAGCCCCTACGACGTGCCCACCTGGATGCCCCAGCTGCTGATGGACCTGAGTGCCCACCTCAATGACACGCAGCCCATTGAGGTACCACCATCAACACCATACATAGCTACATAGCTGTCCACATTGGGATTTGAAAAGAAGGGACATTTTCCGGCTCCCCGCCCCAGTGCCGTCCCATCCCATCCCATGTTTAAGTAAACGAAGAAAACGAAGAAAACAATAACCTAAAAAAATAATACAAAAATAAAAACATTATTTGTATGGGCACAAAATAAAACATTTAAAAAAAAGTCATAGGCTATCCGTGAACTTGCATTCACGTTTTGGCATAGCTGCAGAGATGCCGCCGGTACATGCGCTCTCTTTGATAAACAAGGAAGCTGCTCGCGCTACTGAGGTGCAGACTTGACAGCTCACAGAAAAGGCTATCGACCAATGACGGCAGCTCTACAGTCAGGCCGATGCAGGTAACTCCCCCTACTCACTGCTACTCACAGCAAAGCGAACAGAACTGAGTAGGGGTAGGCGGGACTAGTTGGTGAGCGAACACAATGGAAATTACGATGTTGCATGTTTGAAAACAAAATCCCAGACAATTTCGAAAATCTGCCCGGGCATTTTTTTAGGTCTCAAAAAGAGGACATGTCTGGGCAAAAGAGGACGTCTGGTCACCCTACATTAAGCCTTTGCACACCAAGTCCGTATTTTTCGTCATCACGTTTACACACCGACTCCGAAACTTTTGTCCGTCATTAAAGTTTTCGGAATAGGTTCGATTTTCTGCGTTTTTTCACATAAATCACAGACTTTCGGGAAAAACAATCCTTCCTACGTATGAACATTGAGTGTTCAGCACGGAGAGGAGGGGCTATTCACAGACGGGTCCGAGAGAGAGCGAGAGCGGGGGAGGGGCTGATGCGCTGCGCGCAGCTCTAAGATTTTACCGATTTTAAATAGTTAAATAGTATAATAGTAGAAATAAAATCAATATGTGGCGGTCAATGTTGATATTGTGGCTGGGTGCCACAAATAAATCAATGTATGGGAAACACTGACTTGTGGTCCGAGTCAGACATGTTTAATTCAGTTTTTACCTGGTGGTGCTTTTTGGCTTTTCCAGATGACGGTGAAGAAAACTCTGTCGAACTTCCGCCGAACCCACCATGACAACTGGCAAGAACACAAGCAGCAGTTCACAGACGATCAGCTCCTGGTTTTGACCGACCTGCTGGTGTCTCCTTGCTACTACGCCTAGAACCACAGTGGGTTCATCACACAAACACGCCTACGGCCTACAATCGGACCATAGTAAGCATTCCCACTCAATGTGTTTTTTGTTGTTTCTCTTCACAGAAACGATGTCACCTCATGGAAGAGAAAGAACTGCTAGAGCCTCTTTTTGTTTTTTTCACGAAATATATTTCTTGATTTTTCATTGGTTTCCCCATACCAGCCAACCTGAGGAGGAAGCAGGTCCCTGACTGACAAAGGCTGACAGATGGCTCTACCTTGGAGAAACGCGATTGGCTTACGAAAGTGTGTATTTATGTATCTAGCTCTTATTTACATTTCTACTATACTTAATATTTAAGGTTGAATCAAAGCAGGGATGAATGCCCTGCAGGGTGTAAGATTACTGTACAGGCTTTTGTTTTTTTCTTTTTTAATTGGAATGGGGGAATCATTACAGTGAGGGGGAGGGGTTGTGATTTTGCATAAGGTGTGTGTGTGTGCGTGTGCGTGTGCGTGCGTGCGTGCGTTTGCCTTTTTGTTTGCAGGGCGCTTGGGGACGACACCTAAAGGTGTTGAGATGTAATTTAGGCAGCGTACCAACACTGGGCCAACACATTGTCCACTGCAGGACAAATTGTACTATCTTCCAATCGTGAAGTTGCTACAACTGACCATAGCACATAGTCTTGTTTGTCTTAGACATGCAACATGGACATACACACACACACACAATGTTTGTGTGGTGGTTTGATCTACATATGATTATGTGCATCACGTAAATATATACAGCGCATGTTCAGCAAGCATATGCATATTTAGCATATTTATTTATTTATTGTTTTGGCAGGGTTATGTTGAAATGATGGCTAGAATGTTGACCCTTTTAGCAATGAAGCTCTTCTGTTTTCTGTTCAGTTTTTTTTTCAACGCAACTCGTACACCCAGAATCAACGTGACTGTGGATCTGAGCGGTTTTATCTCGGGTTGGTCTTAATGAGTGTACACCCAAGCGGCATATCCACCTCGGTGACATCAGCCCTTCCTTCCTCGTAATCAGTTATTTTTCTATAACCCAACAAAATAAACATTATTTTGGTACGCTTTTATTTTTTTTCATGACAACTTGAAATCACTCGAATTGAAGCTTTTTAGTACCTCACTAATGTTTAGTGTAGTGCCAAAACTGCAGTGTTTATTTTTATTTTATTTTTTTAGATGTCTGTTTGCATATTTAATAAAAAAGCAATAAAATGTTTTACTAATTCCCAGAGGTTTTATTTTCAATCTTGATTACGATCACCCAGTTTTCGATTAGCCTACTATGGAGTAAAAAGTAATAAAGAGTAAAAAAAAACAATGAAAAGTTGTACTTTTAAATTCAATTTTAAAATTCAATTTTAAAGGTTCAAAGTCAATATGTAACTTAAAACCAAACTAAACATTTATGTACATGATGCCCACTGTCACCGGATGTGACCATGGTGCTGCAATACGATCCCACCTCTAGTGGGCACACTGTCAGTGGTTCCGCCTGGTTCGGTTCCGCCTGGTTCCGGTGCGGACCTCACCTGTCGGCCTCAGCGTTGCGTCCTGACGGTCCCCAGGTGTTGATGACGTGGTGTACGTCAGGTGAGCTCGACGGGACGGCGCGCGCACCTCCCAGCCCCCCCCCCCCCCCTCCACGCGCGGCGCACGGCGCCGCTACGTAGGCTGTGACTTCATCCTCCTCCTTCATCCCCCCCCTTCTCCCCCTCCTCCAATGGCCGTAGAGCCGCGAAGGAGAGGATGCGTCGTCAAGGAGACTCGACGTCCGCTGGTCTGCTGATGATGATGCGCCGCAGACACATGGAGGAGGAGACGCGTGACGTCCGTTAAGGTTATTTGATTTTTTTTTTGTATCGCTGTTGTCGCCTTGCAGCCCACGGAAAAAAAACCCCGCGTTTTCTAATGTCGCGGCGCGTCTACCGGCCGCCATCAACATGTGACTTACATTTGATCGATGATGATGATGATGATGATGATGATGATGATGGATGTACAACGTTATCTAAATGCGGTAGGTTATATTTTTTTATTTTTAATGTGGTCATTTGGATGCGCCTGCAAATGATGGAGGAGGGGGGGAGGGGGGGGGGAGACGTTGAAATCGCAGTGGACAATGGCGACCACGTCAGCCGGAGCAGGCCTGCGTCTGGACGCCGTTAAAATGATCGTGGTCGTGATCATGATCGCGTGCATTCACAAACAGCATCATATCTGATCATATCTGAGCATCATAGCTGATGGAGGTGTGTGTGTGTGTGTGTGTGTGTGTGTGTGTGTGTGTGTGTGTGTGTGTGTGTGTGTGTGTGTGTGTGTGTGTGTGTGTGTGTGTGTGTGTGTGTGTGTGTGTAAAAAAAAAAAAGAAATGTCGGCTATAATAATCACGTCACGGTGCCTTACGCTGCTATCCTAATACTGGTCTTTGTGTCCCATTTCCCATCACGCTGCCAATTAGGGAGCAGCAATGGCGGAGGCGGCGGCGGACGCGGTCCCCCTCTTGTGACTCCTCCTCCTCCTCCTCCGTGCTCGAGAGGAATGAGCCTGTGAGCCTCTTTCCATAACCCCCCCCCCCCCCCCCCCCCTTGGCGGTACGATGAACGCCACCGGCACGCCGTCGGACCCGGTGGACGGGCTGCAGCATCAGCATCATCATCAGCAGCAGCAGCAGCCGCCGGGCTTCAACGGCACCCCGGGCCCCCAGGCCCAGGCGGGCTGGGCGGTGGTCCACACGGCCACCCTGACCTCCTGCTCGCTCCTCCTGGTCCTCATCTTCTGCCTGGGCTCCTACGGCAACCTGGTGGTGTTCCTGTCCTTCTTCGACCCGGCCTTCCGCAAGTTCCGCACCAACTTTGACTTCATGATCCTCAACCTCTCCTTCTGCGACCTGTTCATCTGCTGCGTGACCGCGCCCATGTTCGCCCTGGTGCTCTTCCTGGACGCGGGCGGCGCCGACGGCGTCTCCAAGAGCTTCTGCTTCGCCTTCCGCCTCACCAGCTCGGCCTTCATCATCATGTCCCTGGAGACGGTGGCGGTGATCGCCCTGCACCGGCTGCGCATGGTGCTGGGCCAGCGGCCCAACCGCACCGCCTCGTTCCCCTGCACCCTGGCGCTCGCCGCCCTGCTGTGGGCGTCCAGCTTCACCATGGCCGCGCTGCTCACCATGCGGGCGTACCCGCGCCGCGCCGGGCCCTGCCTGCCCCACTTCGGGCTGGCGGGCTCGCGGGCCCGCGTGGTGCTGTACGCCTACATGGCGGACTTCGCCTTCTGCGTGGCCGTGGTGTCGGTGTCCTACCTGATGATCGCCCAGACGCTGCGGAAGAACGCGCAGGTGCGCAAGTGTCCCGCCGTCGCCGTGGACGCCACCCGGCCCCCGCCGCCGCCGGCGCCCAACGCCCCGACCCTCCTGGTGGCGGGCTTCGAAGGCGTGCAGTGCGCGCCGTCGCTGTACCGCAACCAGACTTACAACAAGCTGCAGCACGTCCGGACGCATTCGTACGCCGACGGGGCCGGCCGGCCGCCGGCGCCCGGCGCCGCCCAGGGCGCCACCTGCTGCCAGCTGGTGTCCACGGTCAACCTGGCCACGGCCAAGGACTCCAAGGCGGTGGTCACCTGCGTGGTCATCGTGTGCTGCGTGCTGCTCTGCTGCCTGCCCATGGGCGTGTCCCTGGCGCAGGACATGCTGTCGCCGGAGAGCACCTTCGCCCACTACCAGTTTGAGCTGTGCAGCTTCGCGCTCATCTTCCTCAAGTCGGGCATCAACCCGTTCGTGTACTCGCGGAACAGCGCGGGCCTCCGGCGCCGCGTGCTCTGCTGCCTGCAGTGGGCGGCGCTGGGCTTCCTCTGCTGCAAGCAGAAGACGCGGCTGCACGCCATGGGGAAGGGCAGCCTGGAGGTGAACCGCAATAAGTCCTCCCACCACGAGACCAACTCGGCCTACGTGCTCTCGCCCAAGCCCCAGCGGCGGCTGGTGGACCAGGCGTGCGGACCCAGTAACTCCAGGGACTGCGGCAGTCCCCGGGCCACGGGGGGGCGTAAGGCGCGGCCCCCCAGCCCCTCCACGCCCATCAACACGCGCATCGAGCCCTACTACAGCATATACAACAGCAGCTCCCCCAACAGCCTGCAGCCGGTCAGCTCCCAGAGCTTCGCCTTCGCCAAGTCCTACGTAGCCATGCACTACCACACGCCCCAAGATGCACTGCAGGACTTCGAGAGCACCTCTGTGCAGCAGATCCCCATTCCCTCGGTCTGAAGTAACCACAGACCGCAAGGCTTACGGGCGGCTCTGGGAAACGCTGGTTCTTTGTTTTTAAAACTATTTCTTGAGCAGCGTTATTATTGGGTCACTTTCTGATTTTGTTTTGGTTTTTTTCGGATTTCTTTTTTTTGGTCTCAGTATTGGCATTTTGTTAAGTTCAGCCTTGACAAATAAATACATGGTGAATTCATTTGAATGGAGTTAAAAAAAAAAACATAGGCTAAAGATGTTGCGTCTGAATATCTTAAACTTTTTAGTCAATGATGAGTTAGATAACAGTAATCAATGAATGTCATATTGTATGAACTCGGAATCCAATGTCGTTGCTAATGATTAACAGTATTATTACTACTACCAATGTTACAAATGTGTATAACAAATCCATTGTTATCTAATTCATCATTATCCAACATCTGTTTGTAACATGTAGTGTTTTCTTGGAGGCTCAGTCCCCCAAAATGAGATTTGAAGATAGCCTGGTATGTCTGCTCGAAAGTGTCATTTACCTGACATTTTCATACTGTACACCTTAAATAGTATTTTATCCACATTAAAAATGTACTTGTGAAGGTCATACGTTTTCTAACTCAATAAATGTTTTGCAAATGGTCATACCAGGCATGGGCAACCACTAGTAGTGTTTTGAAGCTTCAGTTTAACTCACAAGAGACATCTTCAGTCTGCATGCAGACACATTTTGACAATGAGTCTGCGCATGTAATATTTGGGAAATGTATTATGTTTTTACTGTTCTATTTGAGTAAATGATTTGGGCAGTTAACAGTTATTGTGAGCTGTTAATCGTTTATGTTGATTCAATCCAAGATGGTATGCATCTATGACATTGCCATACAATTTAATGGGCAACAGATTATGATAAAGCCTTGGCACCCCCTGGTGGTCTTGATTCATCACCACACTCAACTAATTGGGTTTTTAAGAATACATTTTTTCAGGTGAGCTAATCTACTAGGGGTTAACGAATCATAAAGAAATGTAGATAAGGCAGCGGATACATCTCTCAGGTCTTTAATGTAAAACAAGCAAATGCAACTCACTCTTCCAGTTAGTAACAGTAGAGTGTGTGTGGTCGATAGCTGGTCTACAGCCTCACCTGGCCTGAGTCAGACTGATTAGACTCTGGGTGGGGCTGTAAACCAGCTATCAACCACACACACTCCAGTCACTGTAAAAGTTACTAAAATAACTGCCAACAGGGATTTTAGTGGAAGGTTTTAAAGGTTTCCATATGTTTTCCTATTAAAATTCGACTGCCAACCCGAGTAGAGCACTAGCACATTAGATTTCAGTTTCTGCTTTTTAATTTCATTCACTTCGGAAAACTTTTGTGTTGATTGAAAGGTTGTGTTGATCTGAACCACGTTTTCTTTGTGCACAAAGAAAACCAAAAAGAAGAAATATTTTTTTACCATAATTTTAATCAAACACTCACAGCACAAGCTAGTTCATAAGTTACACTCACTCACCCAGTAAGATGGCATAGCATCCATTCTCACAGCTAAAGAACAAATCCTGATATTGGCTTTTTTAAATCTTATCTACAAGTGCCAAAGACAAACATGTAATGAACTTGAATTACCCACATACCAAGACCTAAAATGCAAAAAACATTGAATTTCCTGGTGATGATAATGAACAATCTTCATCAGTCCTTAAGGTCTCTGGTCGCATACAGTAAAGATATGAAGCAATGGCAACAAGTCCACTGCCTTTGGAGGCAGTTTGTATTTCTTCTACTTTTGGTTTGGTCAACCTTGTTCTGGCCACTGAACTGGGCTTTAACGTAACAAGTCCCATTATAGAAACTGTGGTGGGGGGGCTTGGACAGTGGTCCTGGTTTTATTTTGAGGCGGGCTTCATCGTCCGCCTCTCGAGTTCTCACGGGCCCCCCCATTTCTGGTGTAGATTCACATGGGCCTCTCCCTTCCTCCTCCACCAGCAGTAGACAGTTGAAGCTGTATGTGCCCTCTCTGGCTGGGGGCCGGGGTTCGGAGCTCAGATGGAGAGGGACAGATGTCCGTGCTCATCGGCCGTGTCCAGGATCCTGCATATGACCGGAGACTCCACCTGACGCCAAAGAGCAGGACCCATTAAGCCATTGTGTGCTACAAACTCAAACTTTAACTAATGGTTTTCTTAAATGGTCCAACTTTTGTTGTTGTTGCTGCAATGTTTTGCAATGTTTTGACAAACGGCAAGGAAACTTCTATTTTCACACAACTTACTCCCAGGATGTACTGGCAGGTCTGGGGCTCCAGCATGTACACTGTGACCGCATGGGGGGATTCGGACTCTTTGCATCTGACAGACAGAAACAGGCAACGATGTAAGGACTCGGGTTCAATGGAATCAGTTTCCATTGATGTTGGCTATTCATTCATTCATTCAATACAATGTAGTAAGGGACAATACTAGGGCTGTCCCCCAATAGTCGAATAGTCGGCTTAGTCGATCGACAGAGGCTTAGTCGAATAAGTTTTCATTAGTTGAGCAAAAAGTAAAACATCAAAATAACAAGGCATGAGCATCGCAACCGAATACATCCGTGGTCGCAACAAGCCCTGCTTTAACTAATCGCTGCAGAAATACTGACCAATACACCTGGGCAGGTAGACACCTGGGCAGGTAGACACCGCAAGACATGCGGGACTCATACCGGTGATCGCGGCTTTAGTTCCCCGTGTCTGATCGCTGTAATTGGGAGCGTGAATATCGGTTGAATATCTAATATATCTAATATCTAATATCTTTCTAACTTTAAAAAACACTTTTGTATTTTTTAAGACGATAGTCGCACATCCCTAGTAAGTAACTACGCCGTGAAGGTGAACCCTCCCGGACACCGCGATTAACGTGAACCGCTCCGCCGAAAGAGCCGCACATCCACACACACCGGACCTACGAACATTTTTTCCATTTGATTGCTTTTAAATAAAGTTGTGTGCAGTTATACGGTTAAATACGATTATTAGAAGTGTTCAATGTCTCCTTCCTGGTTGTTCCGACAACCTTCAGAACCGCTTGGTCCATGCCGTTAATAGGCGGCCCGCTTCGTGCGCGTGTTTGTAAAAAATATATTTTGAAGGCTGATTATTACGGTATTGTATTATCTGTAAAGTAGCACAAGGTTAACAGTTTCTGATGCCCCCAAAAATAAATCGAAATATATTGCATTAAAAGTGCCACCATTAGTCGACTATCGACTTGAAATGGCGATTAAAAGCGTCGACTAAGAAAGTCTTTAGTCGGGGGCAGCCCTAGACAATACTCACTTGAGCTTGACTACGACCTGTCGGGGTTTCCCCGTCAGGTCACACAAATCCCCATGGCCGTAGAAGTGAGACACCAGCCTGCAGTGGAGGAAATGCATATCACGTACGGGATAATGTCATTATTGTGAAATTCACCCTGACAGGGTGATGCAGGACACACAGCAGAGGTGTCTTGCATTACATGGCTACTTACTAAAGGAATCAATTATTTGACACAAGATAACAACAACAAAATATTTTACTGATTTAAAAATGATTTTATTAGAAGCTACGGTGGGAAATAGTGTCCATAGCAACGGTCTGTTTTTCATAGCAGCGGTCTGCTGTTCAGAAATAACAGACCGTAGAACGCTGTAATTGACCAATCAGAATCGAGTATTAAACAAAGCTGTGTAATAATAGTGCTTATTAATTAATTACGCATGATAAAAAAAAGATATAATTTCAGGACAAACCAGGAGGAGTGAACAAAAAAAAAGACCTACTTGACTTTCTGCAGGCCGTCGTCCTTGAGCTGGTAGGAGCGCGCCACGTTCTTCTTGGCCCACTCCAGGTGCTCCTGGGCGCTCCAGCTCCCCACCACCACGATGCTCTTCCCCTGCTCCTTGTCCTGGTGGACACACGTTGGCCTGCATGTGAGTCTAGGCGGCGCCACATGCGTCTCGTGCTGAGATGAATGAATGGTCTGACTCCAAACAAACTCAATACGAGTCTCCCACACTCTCGTGTTGCAATGGGCAAAGCTGAATGTTTAAAAAACGTTTAGCGATGCCCGTGGGGACCCAGCGGTTACTTCACAGCGACAGAAACACACACACACACACACATAGAAACCACTGGCCACCTGGTAACCCGAAAGTGTTTTGCACTTTAGAAAAAAAAAAGGGAAGTTGTGCTGTTTTTTATGCTGGCCGTGTCATACAAGGCCTGCGAAGCCATTAGGGGCCATCTTGGAAAGACGACGAGCCGAGACCGCTTACCTCATGGTACTGATGAACGTGTTTCCCGTAACAGAATTCGTACTTCCACCAGCCCACGCCCTAGAGGGACACGCAAAGCCAGACTGTTAGACAGTGTGTGTGTGTGTGTGCGCGTGTGTGCGTGTGTTTGTTCCCTGTGTATGCGTGTCACGTTTGTTTTGCGTCACCGCCAAGTGCCTTAAGCAAGCCTCACCCCATGCAGGCAGTAAGAGCCACTCAGGAACTCCTTGATGAGCTGGTCGTCGGTCAGACGGGAGATGTGGGTGGACGCCACGGTGACTTGAGACTGGCCGGCCACCGTGGTGGGCTTGTGGGTGGAGCTGAAGGCCTCCTCCCTGACCGGCGACGTGTCCTCCTGGGAACAAAGTCGCTGTGTTGAGATGTACTATCCAAATTAGAATCGCTGATGGGACCATTATGCACTACCACTAATGTATATATATATATATATATATAGATATATAGATAGAGAGATAGAGAGATAGATAGAGAGATTTGTCATCGGCGATAATAACCGAAATCCTCCGGTAGCACCCCCCCCCCCCCGCTCAACAATCGCGCAGACCCACTTTTAGTCATTATTTAGGTAATATAAGTCATTATTTAGGTAGCAAACACATATTATGGACACCTGCGACATCATTCAAAGGAGCCACTTTAATCTAGATTAACCTAGATTAATTTCAAGATTACCATTAGATTAATCTAGATTAAATATTTTAATCTATGCCCATCTCTAAGATATATATATATATATATATATATATATATATATATATATATATATATATATATGTGTATATATATATATATATATATATATATGTTTTATCTACTCATGGTGTGTTCTGATTCCCATAGCTACTCTGCACTCTGTGTTTTTTAGGAAACATTTTTGGGGGATAAAAGTGTCTGCCAAATGATTACATGTAAATGTAAAGCAAAAACTCGATGGGCTTATGGTTTCCCTCCCACCCAAGGATGAGGCAACCTCACCTCCCGGGCCTCCCTCACCTCCCGCGCCTCCCTGGCCTCACGGGACTCCAGCACCGAGGAGAAGGGGGGCTTGAGCTGCTCCTGCTGGGCCATGTCCAGCTTGGTGAGCTGCTGAGGGCGGAGCGGAGAGCCGGACAGCGCCTGGCACAAGATGGCGTTCACCGGCGAGGACTTGAACCTACGAGCAGGGCGAGCGGCGGGTTGAGCAGCGTTGAGGTAGCGTCAGGACGTGAAACGCGAGGTCATGTTTTTAATACACAAACTTGAACGGCGGGTGACGTGGTGTACCAGTTAAACCAATGGAAACCCACTGGGGACATCCATGCCGCCACAACAAAAATGTACGTGCTCACGCTATTGTAAGAGGCTTTGGATGAAAGCGTCCACCAAATGACATTATTATAACGGTATTACAATTATAATTACATCAATGACACATACTTCCCTGTTTAGGGACACACACAAAGAAAACCATATGGCTTTGTGTATGAATACTGCACACGCGTGGTCCCGCCTAGGTAAACCTGCTGCGGGTGTGCTTCGGGCGGTGGAGCTCTACCTGAACTTGGGGTGGCCGCAGAGCAGCGGCGTGAGGATCACCACCTCGTATTCGCAGGTGGTGACCTCGGCGATGGACAGGATCTCGTGCTTGGCCTCGGGGTGGCACACGTACAGCACCGAGGTGGCCCGCGCCTGGTTCTGCTTCAGCACACAGGGGGTCCCGTTGCCCATCCCCACGGGGTAGTAGGGGGTGAACTGGCCCTCGATGTTCCTGGTGGGCACCTGGTCATCCCACAGAGAAACAGCTGTGAGTGTCGGCGGTTCAGACGGCGAGGTCGAGAACAGAGATCAACCGAAGTTGGGCAGGAAGCCACAGATGATTGATTCGGATAAACAGACCTCTTTCTCGGTTTCCGGACCGACATCTTCCACTTCGTCGCCTTTTTCTGCAAACAGGCGTACGGATTAGCCCAGTAATGACAATGGCCGCATGTAAGGACAAGGTACTTATGTAGTGAACATCCACACTTCTGAGCCAACTCACCCGTCTCTGTCATGATACCCAGGAAGTACTCTTGAATACTGATTTTCTGGAGGAAATCGTACATCATTTTCAGTCCAAATGAGTCTATTCTAGTCATCCTTTATCAAGTTATTCTATATGTTAACCAAGACAAAATGTCACAAATGTAATCATGATCACTTAGTCATCATTTAATCACAGAAGAAAACTAACCTGGCCGGTCTCCTTTTCCTCATGATACTGCCTTACATGTTTCCCGTGGCAAACTTCATACGTCCAGTACGACTCAATCTGGAAAAAACACAAAATCCAGAACACAAAATTAACTATACTTAACTTAACTTAACACAGAACACACACACACACACACACACACACACACACACACACACACACACACACACACACACACACACGACACCACTTTAGACAACTAAAAAAAGAGGCAATTGAACTCCACTTTGGGCTGGTTACTTTTCGTATTTTATACTTGAGAAAGAAAACACTCAAAGTGAGAAGGACACAGAGGAGGAGGAGGAGGCTCACCCTGTAGGAGCAGCTGCTCTGTTTGAAGAGCGGCTCCAGCAGGAGGCCAGGTGTCGGCCCAGTGTACTCCTTATCGTCATCCTGCAGAGCGCACACACACACACACACACACACACACACACACACACACACACACACACACACACACACACTTTGTTTATTGTCATCATTTCATCATTAGTGTGTCCAAAACACAACCCTCCCCCCCCCCCCCCCCCCCCCCCCCCCACACACACACACACCCCATCCAGGACCCTCATCTCACCCCATCCCCCGGAGACAAGGATGGCAGCAGGCATTTATATCTCTCTTTCTCTGTGGTGGTCATGATGACGAAGTCCTCCTCGTGGTACAGCGCGCCGGACGTCGGCTGTCAGCAGGGGGGGGAGAGAGGGGGGAGAGAGAGAGAGACACACACACATTACTGACCATCCCCCTGAAGTGGTGCATGCGGGTCTGCGGGTCCCGGGACCTACCAGGCTGTACTCGGACCCGGGCCAGGAGATCTTGAAGGGGATTTCGTCCGTGAAGGTCTGGTGACCCCCCCGGTTGGCCGACACACCGCCGCACCCCCCCAGCAGCCCCCCCAGCACCAGCCAGGCCAGGGGTCCCATGCTGGACCCTTCACACACACACACACACACACACACACACACACACACACACACACACACACACACACACACACACACACACACACACACGCCGCCCCCCGCCTGCAAGGACCAGCGGTACGGTCCGCCTCGCGAGCACCGGACGGTAACGCACGTTAATTAACGACGGGGGGGCGTAATCCGACACGGACGTATGGCCAGGGTACGGACGGACTGCCGTAGACCAGGATGTCAACAGACCGGACTCACGAAATACCGGAAGTGAAACGTTACGCTGCCACGTCATTTTTCCTTCAGGCTTTCCGGTGAAAACAGCGCCATCTGGTGGTGAACTCGGCGTAGGACATATTTAATGTGTGTGTATATATATATATATATATATATATATATATATATATATATACACACACAAAAATATCAAAAATGTAATATATATACCGGTATGTTATATATATATATATATATATATATATAGGTACTCGGCGTAGGACATATTTAATGTGTGTGTATATATATATATATATATATATATACACACACAAAAATATAAAAAATGTAATATATATACCGGTATATTATATATATATATATATATATATATATATATATATATATATATGTATATGTATGTATATATAATATTTATATATATATATATATATATATATATTTTTAAATATATTTTTGTATATATTTAATTGATATATATATAATCAATTAAATATATACACAAATATGTACAAAAATATATATTAAAAAATATGTTTTATATATAGGGCTTATATATATACAAATATATTGTATACATATATTATACATACATATTATACATATAATACGAATCCATTGCATTCAAAAGACCGATGAAAAGACTTTATCCTCTGTCAAAATGTGACGATAGAGGACATGAAACTATCTACACTAGCTTAGAGGTTTTAATACGGGTCTCATCTATTTGCATATTCTACTTAATTGGCGCCATCTGGCGGTAGAAACGTGTTACTAGGCGACGAGGCTCGGCACCAGACTTGCAGTCCCACCATCAGCAAGACAGCGGCCCCACATCCACCAGCTCCCTCTGCCTCCTGTCTTACATCCATCTGAGAGTTTGTAGCTTTTAAAATGGTGGATCTCTTCTATTGTCCTATTTCACAACACATGTATTTAAACAAGCCAAAGTATATTTTGCGACAGCTCATTGTTTTGAGTGATTTTATTCAACGTTGAGTTTACAAATATATGCTTCATATAGGCCTTTTTTGTCAGTCATTAGTCAGTTAATAATACCTTCTGCTTTTAGCCTAACTTGAGTTGATTAGTCATTTGTCTAAGAGCAGACCATAGGAGTTGACCAAAGTCTCCTGTTTCATTAAAAAAGACAGACGTGAAAAGATCAGTATTTCTGTGTTTTATTGATTTAAATAGCTTGATGTGTGCTACATAAATCAATTCAATCAGGGAGTAACATGTTGAATAAAGAAAGATGGCATCAATAGTTACTCTGTATGGAAAACCTAATGAGGATGATTATAATGACACTTTTATAGAAATAACTAAATAATACAAATGATAATAACAATTTATGAAAACGGTATTATTTATGAGCCATCTATTTCAAGCAATAACAAAGAACACAATTATCTCTTTCTAGTTGTATGACTTCATATTGATATAATATTGATGTGTTCATTAATTGAAGGTCAAATCTAACCTGAGTATAAATTAATTTGCACTTCTGCTCGAGTTTTAGAAAAAATAAGCAGTTTTTCACCTTTTGGGGGAGCTGTTGAGATGTATGAGAAACCGTGCAGGAAGAGCAGGAGAGATTATAATGGTGATTTTACGACAAAGACAGAAAGGATTGGGAGGAGAAAAGGATATGGGAAAACAGGGAAGGATACAAGCTGGAGTACATCCCCCTAGATCATCCCTCTCTCTTTACTGTTTCCCTCTGCATACATACCAGCCTATAGATTATGCTATGCATGCACACACACTTCTCAAACTCTCTAGATACTGGCTGATAGAAAGCTAGCTCAAGCCTTTACTCTTGTCCATGAATTGCAAATGTCCCTGAATGCATGTTGTGCATGAGTGTGTGTGTGTGTGTGTGTGTGTGTGTGTGTGTGTGTGTGTGTGTGTGTGTGTGTGTGTGTGTGTGTGTGTGTGTGTGGTGTGAACGTACCGCCACATATACGCACACTTAAATATCAACATACCAAGAAACAAGATACATACACACACCCACATGCACGCAAACACACACACACACACACGCACGCACGCACACACACACACACACACACACACACACACACACACACACACACACACACACATATACAAAGGTTTGTTTCCATAGCAGCACCTGTTACGGCCGTTGTGTCCTTTAAAGACAACACTGGTGGTAATGCCGACATTTAACCTTATAAACACATAGTCACATGTTCTTCTATGCCTGGATTAAGCACACACACACACACACACACACACACACACACACACGCACAAACACACTCGATCGATGAATTATTTAAAAAAGGGCTACATTAACATCAAAGCATCAGAACATTTACTTTCCTATTTCCATCCCAAGTTTACATGTACAAAAAACATACCGAAATCCATCTATTGATAACCAAAAAACATGAATGAACTTTATTTTAGAACTGAGCTCACTATTATTGTTGTTATTATATATACCTTTACCATTTATGAATGATACATAGGCTGCTTAGCATATCATTACAGCATACCTGTAACCTGGAAACCTGTTTTCCCGTGTTCTGAGGTAATACTTTGTAACTTTTCATTACCTTTGTTATGGTACAGTATTTCCATTAGCTTGTCTGTTTTCCGAAGCTTGCATACCAAGCTAAATGCGCATATTATGGGGAAAAATACAACATAATTATCTTTAATTAAAGTGTTCATTCATAATTGCTCCTGCTTGCAAAAAAAGTGTCTAGCTGTGCGATATTGACTGTATTCAGTTCTTACCCTCATTACAATTTACATACATACTTGAAGCAGGCATTAAGTGGGTGGGATATTAAGCTAAATTAAATTTACAAAGACAAACTAATTATATTATATTGAATGATCTCAAACTGTTTATTTTACTAATTTAGCATGTGAAGCAGCAGAGCATGTGTGCAACCTGATAAGCGCTTAAAACCCATTCAGTTGTGCTAATGTGTAATTCAGGAACCTGCTAGTTTAGCTTAGGCCTACAGATAAAAGGGAACACTATATTTACAGGCAAAATGGGTCAAATTGTGGAGCTCAGTTGAAAAGCTCAGTATTTGCATATAAACAATGTGAACTGTGTGACACACAGGAACTTGATTGAACCATGTAAAGTTGATGCGAGTGCAGCTTTGACAGAGAAAGTTACAAAATATATCTTTTATTGAGATGGATGCCCTGGGATCAAGATATAATGTTGTTACTGTATTAGTATGCGATGATGGTGTGATTCTGTGAAAGGAAAGAATACCGGTAGCTGTTCCTGACATGATCAGGAAGGCCTTGTCCTGCTCATGAAAATCACTTTATGGTATAGTAAAAGCTTACCTGCTAATTAAGGACACATGTAAGCCTAATTATGCTGGGTTTAAAACATACATACAGCTGATTGCACAGAGATATTCCAGATGATGATACCTGCTGCACCTATGAGCTCAGAGTTCAGACTTGTGTCAAGTATGAATGTATAAAAGTAGAAAAAACTTAAGCCTTTAGGACTATGACTGTGACTATAACTGTGATTCAACTATTAAAATATCCTATATTTCATTGGACTTGGAATTTGAGCTCAACATTTCAGCAAGTCTGCTCAAAAATGTTAAATGATGAACATCATAACCAAACCTTTCCGATATTGAGCAAGTATAAAAGCTGTAAAGAGACGGTCTATTCCTTCTGAGGAGGTTTTACACGCTCAATAATTCCAACGTGGTTGGAAATATATCTAAATTCTTGAACTTACACATTGTCTTCGCTATATGTTAAATGCTATCGATAGTAAAATCACTAGTTTATTTTACTGCTTGCATTCAGTCCTCTTCCTTTCATACGACATATTCATGTCAAATTTCTTAAGACTGGTTTCTGGAGTAGGGTTGACAGTGCTAGAATAAAATGGGCGTGGCTTAATTTACACCAATTAACACTCAGGATTGGTTTAATTGGCAGAGCTGGTGTGGAGATGATTGGCTTGCTCAACACTTTAATGCATGTGTAAATTGTTGACCAATTATGCACCTGCTGCAAAAGATTAACCGTGCTAAAAAATACAGAGAGAAGAGATCTTATGTTAAACAAATATGGCAATTGAAAGATCAACATCAGATGCTTCAGGAGGAATTACAAATATGATTATAAAAAATAATCCAGTAGACCGAATCGGCTGTTTTTGTTTTTCTTTGCAGAGAAAAGCAAAGCTATTTCCCAGACAAATGCTGCAAAACAACATCTTATCTCAACAGTATGGATGCATAACCACTACAGCTAATAGTAAGACCAGGGAGGTTGTATTGTACTGTACATAGGAAGGAAATAGTGTACCTTTGAAAGTGTAATCTTCCAAATGAATGCACAATGAGCTGTCCAACTTCCAGTATTAATATTACTATTTTGCTGCAGTTATATTATAGCTGCTTAATACATAACACTTACTTAATGGCAATACTAATACAAACAAATATATGTTGTCTAATGTGTGACATGTGAGTCAATATACGCAGCATTCTTCTCTTCTCGAGTGAACAAACGCTCTGCAGTATGTATTTCCCATTGCTGACCATAAACTAAACCCTGCATTTCATATTCCTTTCCTTACACCCCCCCCCCCCCCCCCAAAAAAAAGGCTCTGCTTCTGACACCTCTCCTTACACCACTCTGCTCGCTTTCGTTCACGGCTGTCTTGGTTTATATTACGGAGCGGGTGCTGGCTGCGTCCTTGCAGTGCAGCCAAATCCCCATGGAGTCCATTAACGCTTCCTTCAGGGTCCTGAGCTGGCCCCCCCCCCCCACACACACACACACACACACACACACACACACGCACACACACACACACACACGCACACACACACACACACACACACACACACACACACACACACACCCCGCCCCTCCCGATGCCTCCCACTCTCTTACCGCTCCATAGCTAATTTAGTTTCTCTTACCTCATGCCGGGATTAGTCCTTTCCTGCCCCTGGTTATTGAGAGCGTTGAACACCGCCACCACAAGGCTTCTGTATGTGGGTGGTTACACAACTGCATACAATACTAATACTGTTATTTTAGTTTTGTTTGTTTAGTTTTGTTCCTATTTACTTGTATAATGTTGTTCAATGTTTTTTTCATTCGATACAGGTAATTCATGAACGGATAGGGGGTGTCTTGCCTCCAGGCAGGGTGTGGACCATGTGGTCTATGGTGTGGGCATTGGGGTTGGCCCCAGAGACACTTTCACCCAAGCCACTAGACTATCCTGCTCTCTTCACATGTCATGTGTGTTGTGGGTGGGTGGTAACACAACTGCATACAATGGTAATGCTCTTTTACTTGTTACAATAGTCATTTTTAGGTTTTTGATATTCATTCTTTGATAGCTCGCTGATGAAGAAACTGGTCAGGCGTAGGGACATCTTGCTCAAGGATCCCTACTCCCCAAGTCTCACAAATCAGTCTTTATAATCATATCTAAAGTCTGATGGCAGACAAGCTCACGTCCGGGTGAACGGGGGGTTTCACTTTCCTTCGCTTCATATTTGTTTCAACCAATCATGTTGCTGGAGGCGGGGATCTGTAAGCACATAATTGGCACACCACAACTCGGCCAGCAGTAGTGTACTGTAGAAAAGTGTCTGTAAAGGTTTCAAATCAACACCCTGTAGACTGAGCACTGTAGAAATACACTTCAAAATACAAAAATCCCCTTCTGAGCACTTCATCCACTAGTGCAAATAAGTTTCTCTTCGGTAGAAAATGTCCGTAACGAAACAGTTTGCAAATCGTGACTCCGCCCCTCGCAGTTCCTGGTTTCCGGCCCAGGCTCTGTGCCGTCTCCCCCCAGGAGTTAGGCTGTAACATAGTAGAGCTGATGGATCCCAGATTGCTACTCCCCAATCCCCAATTCATGAAGTAACTAACATTGCAACTGTCTTTATTTATTTATTTCAAGGCAAAATGTTGGAAGTTTGAGGAAGTTAACTTTTCCCCACAGAATATAATTGCGTGCGTTGCAAGACCTCCATGTAAATGCGGCCATTACAGGTAAACTGGCCGGATGTTGTTGGAAACGGCACTGACCTCTTATTGGCAGTTTGGTATCACACAGCGTCTCCTCCAAATGGTGTGAAGGAGTTTGACCTTTTCTCATGATCTCACGGCTGTCATGAAACGACCTTTTGCCCACGCGATCTCGTGGGCTTGACCCTTTTTGGATTAGACACAGTCTTTCTCAAAGTGGTCATCGATAACTAGGTGTGAGCAAAATGAAAATGAAGAGGCATTTGTTTTGACGTGTCTGGTCTGTCATATTTGAACCGTATGCCAGCTACAGGCAATGAGTCAGTGTGTGAGTGTGTGTGTGTGTGTGTGTGTGTGTGGGGTGGGGGGGGTCATAAATCGTCAGATGAAACGGAAATGTTTCTGTTGTTTCAGCTCAAAAGTTTTCCCTTGGATGAATCACAGAAGTAGAAAAAACAAAAGCACAACATCCAGAGAGACTCCAGAGTTGGTCCATCCAGTTATTGACGGACACAGTCGCCGCAACTCTGGTGAGTAAAGAGAAATACGATTCATTCCCGCCCACGCAGCGTCTGTCAGAGGTTTTCTTTTTCTAAGATGCTTTTAAAGTCAAGAGGCAAGAAGAAAATTTTAAACGAATCAATAAACGTCTGTTCTATACTGTGAGGCCCACGGGCGCATCTGTGTATGAGTATATTGGTGTGTGTGTGTGTGTGTGTGTGTGTGTGTGTGTGTGTGCGTTTATGTGTGTGTTGGGGACTTTGCGGTAGGGTGGGAAGAGGAAGTGGGCTGAGGAAGGGGCAGGTCGGGCCCCCATCCCACGGGTGGGTCAAGGTGAGTTTGAACGCCTGACGGCTCGCTCTGCAGATGTCGCCCGGTCATTATCCTGAGGCTGCCATCTGCCACTCGGTCCTACATGGGCCCCTGGACACACAGCCTTCTGGGGGCCCCCCGTGTGTGTGTGTGTGTGTGACTGACGGGATGCTGCTCATCTTTCTCTCTCTCTCTCTCTCTCTCTCTCTCTCTGCGTTTAGACCCCATGCTTCACCTGGTAGGGGCATCCGAAATGGGGCAGGCTCGCTCAGGTGTGTGTGTTTGTGCGTGTGTTTGTGAAGGGGTGTGTGTGTGTGTGTATTGGGGGTGGGAACTCAGAGAGAGAGAGAGAGAGCGAGAGAGAGAGAGAGAGAGAGAGACACACACACACACACACACACACACACACACACACACACAGGGATGCTTTAAATATTAAAGGGATATTAAATTAAAGTTGGCACCTCAGTTTATACCTGGCCTCACAGCTGATACTGTGGCTGCTCAACCTCACATTGGTGCTGCTGCTGCTGCTGGGGGGGGGGGGGGAAATAGTGATGGCATGTTTCTCTCTGCCAGGATAATCTCCCGAATTACCAAGTAGACAAGAGTCCAATGGTTTGGACTTGAGAGGGACACTTTACTTTTCTTTTTTGTGAAAATGGTTGGGATTCATAGGTGAGTCGGGAGATCGTGACTTCCTCGAAAAATGGAATTGGTCTCAGGGAAAAAGGAGCTGGATCTATAAAGCTATATCTCTAGGCAGGGGGTTAGCTGTGGAAATGAGACTCTTACTTTTGGACATGCTTAATCATCACTTTCCCTAAGGTGGTGTATTTTGCCATGACTTCTGATTTAAAGTTGTAATTTTACCTTGATAGGATTTGAGGTTAATCTCCCTGGCTCATTAGAAGGAAATTTGATTTCTCCTGTGAGAAAAGCAATCGTTTCTGCTATCATTGAGGAATAAATTATACTCTCTTGCATCCATATCCCCACATTCAATTTTCCACATCTTATTGCCCTGATTGCAGCGCGGACCATTATAGACAGAACACACAATGTTGTATGTAGTCTGGTCTTGCTTCCAGTGCAGGATCGTCTAAGTGTGCTTAGGGCGACTCCCAGCCGTAAAGTTCTGGGTTCGAAAACTCCAATGTCTGCCTGTAGGCCTCCTTGAGCAAGATGCCAAACCTCTGCCTTCTTATTAATGACATGGATGAAAAAAAAAATTGGATAAAAGCATCAGCTAAAGGACTCATATGCTGTCTGCTTCAAAACACACTAAAGCATTGACATGTATGTATTAAAAATGCATATCTAGCCATATGTGTGAACTCAAACATCTGATTTGGACAGACAACTTTGGTCCCCCCCACCCCCCCGCCCCCATCCAGCCACTGCAGTGACAACTTTCCACACGGTACTCTGAGGTGTAAACTACAGACATCAGTCTTATGGAGCTTATGGAGTTTCATCAAAAAAATTGCAATTTGTGGCCAATGCAATCTCTGCTGCCTGCGGGCCTGTACACACACACAAACACACACGCAGCCCTTTGATCTCACTTTGATATCATCTGATTTCATCCCCCGAAACCTAAACTCAAAGTCCAAGGTTACGTGCTGGACGTGGCCAAATAACGCTCATCCTTCGCCTTAGCCTTTTCTTTTCCTCTCTCTCTCTCTCTCTCTCTCTCTTTCTTTTCCTTCCTCCCTGCTGTTGTTCTGCAGGCACGGCATCCCACGGTGGGTAAGACGGATGGAGAACGGGCCTGGCGGAGCGCCATGCCCTCGATTTAGGCGGCGGCGTTTTGTGGGTGAGCCACCCTCTCTCCGGCGGCTGTTGCACCCCATACTCCTGGAAGCGAGACCGCGCCAGCTGGTGCTCTCAGCGGCCGGGACCAAGTAGGCCTACCTGCTGAGCTGATGCATTTAGCGCGCGATTCAGACGCTCGGGGTCGACCGCACGCAGCTCTTCAGGATGGCGCGATGCACGCCTATCTGTGCTAAAGGCGCGTTGTTACATAAGAGAGGCACATCATCGCCGATCACCACAAGGTGGGATGATGTGCATAGCGGCGCGGACGCTTCATTTGTACAAATTGCGTAATATAAACCTTTGTGGCCCAAGGAGTGTAAGTCTAAATTTAATGGAACATGAGCACTGCAAGTGTCAAAATGATTAAACAAATAGCCGAGGCGGCTGTAGGAAGATGATGCTATTTTTTTCCCTCCCCCTAATAAGCTAGGTAGGACAACTTACAATACAATACATGAATAAAAGCGAGCATAGTAAAAAAAATGTCATACACTCGAACAGTATGATGTCCTGTTGCAGAATATGAAGTGCGCGTCGGGTGCTCCACATAAATATGAAATGTGTAATATTGCTGACTGCTCCATAAACTCCCTTTCATTCCCTCACCACAACCAGCAGCTGACTTACTTCCACCCAATGAACTGGATAACAGGTTTATGATTTAAATACGTGCTTTCCGGCGTAAAATCAATAAAACAAAACAAATCCGGTGGTGTGCAGACATATAGCCTAATGACTGCATGGATGTGACTTTACCTATTCCTCTATGTTGCGTAGCCTACTTTTTTTTCTTTTTTTCTTTTTATATAAAAGATAAAGGACAAAGCACATATTTTGCATGTTCAATCATTTTGGTGTTGCAGGTGACATCAGATCAGAACAAGAGAACCGTGTTGCCTGTTTTCGGTGACTTTCACCGACATGCAATTAAAAATGAATGCTTATGCAACAGGGCTGACTGTGACACTTTTGTTTATTGAACTATTATAGTTTAGCACTTGCTGAATCTTTTATTACTATTATATACATATAATAAAGTTGTTTATACTGTACTTTTATGTGCCTCTGTATAGCAGAATTGCGAGTTCATGGAATTCCCCAGCGCAGCCAAAAACCACACGCAGGTAACGCATGAATGTGTTGCTTATATAACATAAACATGTATAATTGCTCACAATTACTTCTGAACATGTATTGATTTATAGTGTTGTACTTTATACATATAAGATTGTTCATAATACCTCCATATGACACACAAAATATCCACAATTCCACTTTATTCTGATGTTTTATGCACTATCCTAACGCTAAGTTAGACATACTACCCATTAAATATATTACATATATTACTCCCATTCAAGTTTATAATGAGGCTATAATGAAAAGACACCAGCATCCAATCTATATGTACTGAGGCCACTAAGCAGGTTTTGTCAGCAGGTTTTGTGACATAGCTTTTTTTGTTTTTGTTTGGCAGTGCTACAAAACTGTCCTTGTGTTTTTGGACTCTGTCTTATCTTATAACTGATATTATTTACGTGTCTTTATTGGGGTAATGGATGTTACAGTCCCTCACAAAAAGACGGTACGTTAACAGTATGCTCCCCTGCCTCTCTCTAAGGGTGGGCCAGTAGGTTAACATGTAATAATTTACTGGTATTTTCAACAGTCCTTGACACTTCACCCATTGAAGTGAACATCTGGCAATGAAGTCATATTATGACATCAACCAGTAAACCTTAGCATCATGTCCTATGGTGGCCACCTTTTTTTTTTCTTTTGCAGTTTAACTGTAGCCCAAGGGTGATAAAGAGAGTGGCTGGCTGCAGTGACCCAGGACTTAAATCTCTTTATAATAGCCCAATGCTACCCGGGGAATACATAGGTCACTTTATAACACTTTGGTAGGGGTCTGAACGCAGTACCACTCTGAGCCTCCTTTGGAGATCTCTTTTTCTCTTTATATCTCAACTTTTAACTTTATTTTAAAAAAATAAGCAAAAGTAATGTGTTTGCACTGGGATAAGGTGACCCTTTTGATGGATGCTGGCTGTCACAGATGAATCTCTTCATGTTGAGCACTATAAATGTTCTTGTATTTGTTATTGAGAAACACAGATAAAGCTCTTTTATAGACTTCTTACAATGTCAACCTTGTTTTTAAACACACACACACACACACACACACACAAACACACACACACTGGCCTAGTTTAGCAATTACTTGTCTAACCATGTACTTGTTTTAATGACATTCTGTATTTTATTTATTGTTTTTAATCATCCTAATCTATCTTGTATCTTTTGTTGTTCCCATGTGCAAGTATGCTTACCTGGGGTCCGTTTCACAAAGCAGGTTCAACAACCTCTGAGGTTCAACAACGCTGAGTTGATCTACACTGAGATAGAAAACTCTGAGTTTTCGGTTCCAGAACAGCGGATTTGAGTTAATTTAATCAACTCAGAGTAGTTTCACCTAGGGTTAAGCGCGTGCACCACAACTATAAAAAGCCAGCATCAATGGAGCCCCGATTCGACGAGTCACCATGGCAACGGGGAAGAGGAGGTCTACGTTTTTCACCAACCTCGAATTGGAAATCCTAATGCGCTCATATGGCGTTTTTAGAAAGAAGTGCAACACTGCTGCGTAAGTTTAACTGTAGTTTAAATGTTTAAATGTTTGCTATCACAATAATATTACAGGGGAAAACTGCTTGAATGGTAACTATTCATTTATTTCATTTAGGTGCAATCCCGCGGGGGAGAAGCGCACTTGGCAGCAGCTTAAGATGACATATAAAAACATTGTTCAAACAGATAAGACCTCGGCATGATCATTGTGATCATGTTTTACACTGTAAAGTAAATTTTAAGTGGCTATTTGACTGTACAGTTGTTTTATCCCCAACATAATGCTGTTTTCACACACATAAATGTCTTCTCATCTATATCATGTTCTGTTAAATAATTAAGCCTATTTAAACTAACACAGACTTCTACTCAGCCAACAGAAAGAAGGCAGATGCCCGTAAAACGGGTGGAGGCCCGGCACCGCCACCTCTAACGGAGGCAGAGGAGCCCTAAGCCAGTATACTGGAAGGCCAGTGGCTGAGGGAATCCCTGGAGGGAGCTCATCCTCTGAGTCCACCCCCCAAGACCTCCTTGATGGCTCTGACAGGTTTATGTCCAGGGAAAACGACAAACATGGGTAAAAGCCGTTTCATGGCGAGGCACACTTTTCTGACTGCCCTGCATGCAGTTGCCTTGCTCAAGTGCTCTGCATCTCCGACATTGTACAAACAACTTCCATTTGCAAAGAAACGCAGTGCAACACACAATATCTGCTGGGATGTGAGAGCATGACTACGGTTGGAAATGTTGCAAATGTAAGGACGGATTAGGTTGTGTATGTAAATGATGGACTGTGACGTGAAACGGTACCGCTCAAAAAGATAATTGTCTGGAAATGCTACATCTATGCGTGGTCTGATAACACTCTCCCGACGAATATTTAATTCTCCACGCAGTAATGGTGCGTTCAATTTGTCCACCCGACTCGATCTGCGAGTCGGATTTCCGAGTTACGAACCGGAAGTTGCAAATAGAAGGCCCCCGAGGTCGTATATACGACTCGTCAACTCGTCTGAACTCAGAGGACCCCGAGTTCAGTAACAAAGATGGCTATAGAAGGCAAAAACCCGAGGTCACTCGTTTTCCGAGACGGATGTGACGTCACACCCGAGCTGCAAGTCGCGATTACGAGACAAATAGAATGCACCATAATGCTGCACCTTCATCCACGGGATCGTTGTCAAAAGGACATACCATGTTCGTGAAAAAAAGTCGCCTCCTACTGTGCCTAATGGACTTCTGAAATAGCCTACTGACTCTGATTTTTTTAATGATTTTTGAAAGACGGCTACG
Source organism: Merluccius polli (assembly GCA_030340625.1). Taxonomy (NCBI): domain Eukaryota; kingdom Metazoa; phylum Chordata; class Actinopteri; order Gadiformes; family Merlucciidae; genus Merluccius; species Merluccius polli. The sequence continues at coordinate 305,094 of JAOPHQ010001142.1, read as the reverse complement.
CCAAAACTCGCCTGCTGGGGGGGGGGGGGGGGGGGGGGGGGGTGCTGCGTGATTGTTGACAGGGGGGGGGGGGGGTGCTGCACGATTGTTGACGGGGGGGGGGGGGGGGGGGGGGGGGGGGGTGCTGCGCGATTGTTGACTGGGGGGGGTGCGCGATTGTTGACGGGGTAGGCCCCCCCCCCTGCTTCTTCATGGGCCCCCTCCGGCGTCTGGGCCCCGGTGCAATGCACCGGTTGCACCGTCGATAGTTACGCCAGTGCCTGCTGATGACTGAATGAATGAAAGAGGAAATCAAATGGCGTGTGTGGCTGAAAGAGGGCGGAGACAGAGAGAAACTCTAGGTTCATTGAGAAAAACCAGGGGCCGTATTCACAAAGCATTTTATCTTACTGCTAGGAGTGCTCCTAACTTGCGCTAAAACATTTTACGTAGGAGTTTTTTCTTAAAAGTTATTCACAAAGCCGCTGAGACCTACTCATACTAAGGATAAATCACTAAGAGTGAACTAAGAGTGACGCGCCGTTGCTATGGATTACGTCGATTCTCGTGCACGAGTTCGGAAGCGGTCAGTACGGTGATTGGTTGTTCAGAGCAGGCGGTCTCTGTGGAAACGAGCCCACTGAATCACCGAAGAACAAGGAAATAGCCTCGGCTAGACATTCCTATCAAATAGTTATGGACAGTGCAGTTAGCAGAATACACGCATGACGACAAGTTTGTGCAGACCACGATAATGACGTTGTAGCCTATATGCACGTTAAAGAGAGAGAGAAAAAGCAAACAATAAAAATATGTAAATTGCATTAAATCAAGGAGGCAATTAAAAGCACCCTGCAAACTATTATCCAATCACTTCAACACTTTAAATAACAGCCCATACCGGTTGTGGAGAATGGCGCATACACAGATCACTGTGATCACATCCTCTCTCCACAAGATTTCGTGTATTTTTGTGTGCTCTAACATATATGGAGGAAAACAGTAAACAATAATAAATATGGATTTAGCAAATAAAAGGCGACAAAGAACTAATACCATGTTTTTTACGCATAGGACTAAGCGTAATCTGCGTAATCACTTACATGACACTTTAACTGTGCTCCCGGTTGTGGATTGAGATAGGGTGTCAAGAGCCACGTCTTGCCTCAGACTGCTCTCCATTAAAATACGCGGATCATGGGTAGACCCTGCAGGCCACTTTGCAACAACATCAAGAATGTTAAAAGTTGCACCAAAAACAATCTGCGTGTTGATGGAATGCACTTTCTTTCTATTGACGAACACGTCCTCATCTTTTGATGGCGCAATTATTTTTATTTGCGTCCCGTCCATAGCACCGACCACACCGGCATACCTGCATGCCATGAAGTTGGCTTTGATCCTGTGTAGTTGTTGATTGTCCAAAGGAAACCGGATAAACTGTTGGATGATATTAATGGTATTATTTCAGCCTTAACCAACTTTGAACTGAGCTCTGTCAGCTCTTCTAGCCTGTATGTAAATATAGGATCATTGTGGAATCGTGTGTGTGTGTTTGTGTGTATGTGTATTTACATATATGTATGTACATGTATATGTGTGTATTTTTTATTCTATTTGTATTATTTTGTTATTATTGTATTGTATTGTGTTGTGTTGGTGTTATGGACCTTTCATGAGATGTGTCCTTAATAAAGTTTGAATTGAATTGATATGTGGTCTACAGAGGGCGTTGATGGTTCGGTTTATGGCTGACTGATGGTTGCGATATTCCTAAATCGTCGGCATTGCAAAGTTGCATTTTCCCTGTTGCTAAATATCGTAGTTTTGCCAAACATTTTATTTCCGGACTAATCGGGTTATTCCTGTTAGTCTGGGATGTTATTGCATCCCGCACTAATTCCACAACAAGTTTTATACGATTAGCCTATTAGCCTCACGATTTAGCCTATATCTCTTGATCAATTCACAGTCTTCCATTGTCTCCAAAACTGACCGAGAGCTTAAGTTACCTCTCTCTCTGAAACAGGCTGGAGTTACCCCTCTTTCTCTGGTTTGAGTTACCTCCCTTTGTGAAATGGAAAACTCAGAGTTTCCCTCATTTCAGGGTTAATAAACTCAGAGTTTTCACTAAACCTGCTTTGTGAAACGGACCCCTGGGCTGCCAGTTAATCTCTTTAAATCACAAAGACCAATAACATCAACTAAAAATGTTGTGATTGTTTAGGAATGAAATATCCTCATATCTGACACATTTAGCTTCATAGCATTGCGGTTGTGTTTTTAATCATTAAGATCTAAGGGTTGTCAGGTGCTGCATGCACTTCTAATTGGAGACAGTTTATTAATTGATTTAATGCTATTTAATATGTTAGTAATGCTATTTAATAACGTATTTATTGCATTGCTTTTTTTCTATTTTACTCTAAATATCCTACTGCATGTCAAACAAGCCAACGTGTCTATTTTACTAGTCAGATTAAATAGGGATCTCTGAGAGTTGTAGCCTATACTAACAGTAACAGACTTATTACGTTTTTCTGCCATGTAGTATTATTAAATGTATGACTCTAGACATTTCAAATCTCAAATCTTCCCACCCACCATACATGCATACATCCGTCTCTGTAACATTTCTCCAACTTGCATTAAGAAGTACAAGAGAAAATTCAGTAGAATAAGAAAATAAAGCATACAAAGGTATAGGAATGGCAGGGTATAGAGAAGAACTATCAATATTTCAGATGAACACATCAAACGTCTCTGTGTCATCAACCTCTATTACCGATAACCTATTTTGGCTGACATACTGGAATTGGTATCTCCATCAATATTAATGCTTAGTGCGGTAAAGGTGTAAATCAGTATGAGCAGTCATTAGGATTAGTTTAAAATAGATGAGGTAGGGAATATGTCCTACATTGAATTGATAGTTTTCTTAATCCCCCAAGTAGAACTGTGTTACTCTGATTGGATGCCTTTTACTACATAATTATGTATGTCGCCTGTTTCAAGAAGCTACACATCACTTGACTTTAAAGGGTTTCTTCACTCTATTGTGTATGTATTGTTACAACCCTAATGGCCGTCTAGTGAAAGAAGGGACGTAAACATAACCCAGTACAACTGGTAAGTGACAGATGGTGAATTACAAATATTTTTGTCAGAGTCATACGTGTTTTAATTAGGTGCACAGTGACTATTCACAAATTACTTACAATATAGACCAAGGGGGTAAGGGAAAGAACCAAAAGTGGAGCCAAATCTGAAGAACTTGATCTTACAAAACAAGTCTTCCTAAAAGTAGAGTTAACCAGAAATGAATGAAAACAAAAACCTACTCTCTACTTTAACAAAAATACAGGGGTGACACACATGTCTAACCTAATGTCTTGAACTTTGGGATTTTTCAACCTGGACCCTATTTTCCGATCATGTTGGGTCTCAGTGACTAATGCGGACAACAATTATTGAAATTGGTCCAGTATTGAGCGAGAAGGCTTCAGCTCTCCGCCCCGAAACGCCCTGTCAATGTACGTCCTCTAAAAGTGCTTGTTTTGCCACCGACAGGCTCAGATTGTTGTTATAAGTGTCTGCAACATTATGGAAAGGATCCCCACGAGAACTGAAACATTAGTCTTTACCATTCGCTTGATCCGGTCTGTTTGTTGCTCTGAACTCTTGCAATCTCGAGAGTCGGGAGAGTTGAGTTGTTGCAGGAAGAGAACGGTTGAAACGTGAGTGAGAGTTGGAGAGAGGAGGCAGGGGGTTGTTGTGTTGGACTACAGAAAGCGTTGCTTAGTTAATTAAAATAATTTTTAAAAAGCAATGGCTTGTGTTTGCACGTTTCCACCGTTCTGTTCCTGCAACAACTCAACTCTCGCGACCCCCCACTTTTAGAGTACATTGTACATTCACAAGACACTATTGCCCCATAGTTTTCCATTGCTGCCCATTTTGCTGCTGACGCCTGAAGTCCTCTCACTCAATACTGGACCAATTTTAAAAAAATGTTGCTGCATTGTCCCCAAATGATGGGGGGTCCAGATTGAACAAATCTGAAGTTATTAATGTTATTTATCAGAGAAACCCTACATGATGTACATGTAAAGGGTACCCCAAACTTAACTGGCACTTTCCCTATAAGGGAGAACATAAAGGGACAGGACAATTGCATACAAAAGTAGACTTTCAGATAACAATCGCATTTCAGGAGCTCTCCAGCAATTGCAAGTCATAATCTGTCTGAAATAGGAAAAGCACACATTTATATACATGCTGTAGTGGGATGTGGTTGGCTGTTGAGGAATAGTGGACCAATCACATGGATGGCGTCCGAGGAAAGCATCTGCAGCTCCTGGATTCTGTGGTGAGAGTTAAAGGGACAAACTCAAAATGCAATAACAAATGCATAAAGGCAAGGCATAAAGCACTGCACCTAAGATATATATTTAAAAAAATACATCTACAGTATGCCTCTCATCTATTTGATGTGAATGCAAGGGCACATAGGATGAAACACCTTTATTTATATTCTGTCACATGATACATCGCATCTCTCCTCCGTTGATTCACCATCAAAGAGAACTGGCCATTGCAGCGGTCTCTCGCTATTGCATGTGACCTCACAGCACTTCACTGGCTGTGTTACGTTTTTTGTTGTTGTTTATATACAGCAATTTGTGGAATTAAATTGAATTTAAAGAAATTAATAGTTGACCTGGTATTAAATAATATAACGATTGATTGGTTGAGAAACGTTATAGGGTCACCCTCCTTCAAAAGACTCCACCACTCAAAGGCTGAAACCTCTAAATATTTGATTTAGATGGAAGCACCAAATGTGATTAAAGAAATGATGGACCTCCTTTGCTGTCAATTTATGAGGACAGCAGGATGAGACCGGGTTGGTCAGAGAGAGGAATTCATACGATAACATACCTGAACAAGATATATCCTTGTCTTCCTCCTCCCAATGAAAAAGAGGAAAGGTTTTTAAATAAAACATTGAGAATGTGAAGGCAATAGGTAAGCGAGGTGCTTTGACGAATCAAGAAATAGATAAATTGAAGACAGCGAAGTGACACGCTGCAGTTGAAAGTCCCAGTCCTGGAGATTATATTTCCAACAAGTTCCCTTCCTTAGAATACATGGTTATATAGTAAAAATGTAATTCCCCAGCTGACCCGAGTACAATGACAAGAAGCCCATGTAGTCATTCAGTCGAAGCGCTTTTACTTTTTTTTTCAACGAATTGGCCCATCAGAGGTGACCTACATATTTTTTATATTTTTAGTTAGACTTTCTTTCTCTCTTCTTCTCATTGCAGAAAATTACATTTCATCGTGTCATATTTAACCAAATGGCGAAAAGTTACTAATACCATTTCCACCAGACTCTACAGACAACTTTCAGTTATCTGTGAATGGGAAAATAAACACAAGAATACATGAATAATACTATGGGTCGGGAACATAAAATAATTTCTGGATGTAGGAGGGGTGTAGCCCTTTAAGAAAGGTGTGCCGTTTGTGGGACACGCCTCCAATCAATCACAACTGACCTATGACAATGAGGCTGGGCGTTTCACCCAGTCAGTTAAGATTAGACCAGCCTACAACTCATAAATTAAGCTAGTCCTGTATCATTTTGCAGGTATGTTGTCATTTTACTATCTAGCAGATGACTTTTATCCGAAGCAATGTGAACCCAAAACCTTTCAGCTGGGAGTCAAACAACCTAAACACTAAACTATCCTTCCGATAGCCGTACTACCCGTACTTAGTATACTTAGTTTGAGTACGTAGGGTGTTCCGATTATGATCGTGGCAAAAGAAGTGTACTTGAAAGGACCCGTATGTGTACTCAAAACGGCCAAAATGCTGAGTGTGCAACGGGGTACACTTTGCGTACTCTACGGCAGCCATCTTAGCTACGTAGCGGAAGAGGCGGGGCCAGGCTGAGCCGCGCTCAGAGAACGTCTAATGAATTCACGTGTTTGGCGGGTGACGCGGCCGCGCAGCTGATGTCATTTCCGTTAAGTGCGCCACAGAGTAACAGCACTAACATCTGAAGCTCTGCGTACCTATTGAGTACGGATAGTGTACTATGTTTAAGTGTACTCACGGAAGTTAGTGTACTCACAGATATCGGAACACGGCCCAGGTACCTTCTTACCTGAGCTAGCACTTCCTGATTGTTTGTTAGCATTAGCACATGGCTAAATTAACATGTAGCTTCACCGTAATGTAATGCTCCAGGTGTAATGCAGTAGTGCATCTGGCCTCATCACCATACCTTCATCTCACATGGACCAGAGGTAGACACTGTTTGTGTGTCACTATGTTAATCACACGTTCCTCATGATCGCTGCTGTTTAGACCTTATAATTAGAGCCCTTGTAAGTAGCTTCACTTTGCCCATTGATTGGTTTTGTTTTGAGACAGATGCGCCATGAAGACTTGGAAAGCCCAGTGGAAAGAAGCTACAGGAGGGACGCTGCTGCAGCTGCTGCTGCTTCTATGGGCAGATGCTTCACATCACCTTCTCACAGTAAGACAGAGACGTGTTGGGGGCAGGATAGCCTAGGGTGTTTGAATACCAGCCAAAAGGTACTAGGTTCAACCCCCATGTCCACAGCCTACCTGTAGGCATCCTTGAGCAACATGCCTACGACCTAGAACTGCTCCGTAAGGCATGTATCGGAATTAATTTACCACCAAAGTGACTTTGCATAAAAGCATCTGCTAATCGACTATAATTATAATAAAATATACAGCTATATTTAGTACAGGGAAGCCGTTGATGTGCAATAAATGACAAAAAACATTTAGCTGAATCATGCTATAGAGGAAACATTGCGTCCGTTCCCTGAAATCAAAGTCCTCCATTCCTCAATAATCATCATGGGTTTCTCTTTGAGGCGCCTACCCCAGTATGCCAATTCAGACCCTTGAGATGTGCATTAGGATGCAGCATCTGGTGTAGCTGTGTGCTTGTCTGTGATGAATATGTGATTAAAGGCGGATTTCACCTTGATACTCCTGTGCTCAGATTCACACTCTGTTTCCAGTGGTTTCCAAAGCTTCTTTCGCTGAAAATAACCAAAATGGCGGATTGAACCACAGATGGGAACACTGCCGAATGACGATGCCTCAAATACGTCCTGCGCCGCGAGGGGATGAATGAGCGACTGCGGTGCAGAATTATGTGGTTATATGTTTGACAAAGGGGGAGGAAACTATCGGCGTAAGCGATAGAGCCGGGGCACACCGTGGCAACGTTGGTGGAAATGGCTCAGATCTGCTGAGTTCACTGAAATGCCCAGAACAATCCGTGTTTACACATTTCTGCGAGCGATCGGCCATTTAGCTTTTGTTCATCTTTTGATCAATGACGTTCAGGGGCCATTATAGCTGCCCCCCCCCCCCATGTTGAGTGCTGCATCAGCAGAACCCCACCACCGCCACCACCTGCTACATCCATGGATGCAGTGGGGAATATCTCTAGCCCTCTGTCTCCGGCTGTCTGAGACCTTTATGAGCCGTTTATAAAAAGAAAAGAGAGAAAAAAAAAAAAAAGCACTTATTGGCGTGACTGGTGCGAAAAACGAGCGTGCAATCGATAGATCCCATTGTGCTGCTGGGAGGGACATAACGGGTTGGAGGCCCCGGCTAATGTATGACTGGCAGTACACAGATGATGAAATGTTGGATGTAGAGGAATAGATTCTTTAGCGGTTCAGTTTGAATGTTCAACGTGAATGTACAGCTATGTGTTTTCAGAGCTATGAACAACTAGCGTGCGTAACGAGTGCATCCGAGTTTGATATCAAAAGCCCTTAGCTGGTGATTCATTATTTATATTTAGTTGCACGGCAACTAATTATGATTCATTATCAGTAGGAAATATAAGAAGGCCTGCATTGGAACTGCAACGTTAAACTATGGACATTCAATCATTCAATTCAATCTCATGGAGAGAGGAAGTACATCTTAGCCTAATGGAGAGATGGACAGAGCATTTGATGATTTAGCTGTCAGATAAAGCCACAGAATACCGAATAGTACAATAATAACCCATGGGTACAGTCTTAAAACATCTATGATGTGATTGGATAACCACGTTTGAAATGCCAGAAAGCATTACCATCGGTTAGGACCGGCCAATGGTTTGAATATGGCCGGAATTACATGTCTAAATGACAAAACATACATTCTCATATTTCCACAAATTCGCCAATTTTGATCCTCGGTCACGGAACGGCAATGCTACATGCTAAGTCTACCTGCAGTCCCCTCCCTCCTCCCGGGAGCATCGGCCTCCATGGCTGGCCAGTGGTCTCATAGCCTTCCCCGGGCTTACGCATGGGGGGATAGGGGGCTAGCTGTGGGCGAGCCAGATCCTCTCTGACAGCCAAAAGACTTCCCCGCGTGTACAGGAGGCATGCATAGCGGAGGGGAGCTAACGTCGCAGCGTAGCCCGCTGTCATTCCCACGTTGCCCACATGACTGCATTCATGGATCTCACTAAAGGCCGTGTGTGAGAGCTTTGTTGCGGTTTTTTCGTTAGCTGCCAGCGTGAATGCATAGATCATCTAGATTAGCCGCAATCTAGCATGACATTTCTTCTAAAAGATGCCCCCCCCCCCCCCCCCCCCCCCCCCCCCCCCAATCAAACATGCCAGCCATGTTTGTTTACACATGAGTAGTCCATCACTTCCCGTGTCTCGCTCGCTACGTCGCTGGCAGCCAGCTGTTGCACCGCTGCACTGTACACGGATAAACAAAAGTGATTAAACAGTGTGATTAAAGGGAAGCACGTCTCCCACTGCTTCTCATACGGTGGAAATGGCATGCTAGAGCAAGACAAGACGGCCTTTTTGTCATATTATCACATGCAGTCTCCATGGGCTGCCTTCATTGTTTATGCATTTCCTCATGCACCGTTCCCACAAGTCCACCTGGAGCGAAATTGCTGAAACGAATGTGAAGGCAGGTATGTTCTCACATAGGAGGTAGAAATCACTCGCCATTCATCTTCTCTTGATCATTCAGGCATATTGAGGGGATAATGACTGGATTACATTTTATACCAAAGACAAACAACTATATGATATACAGTCATTTATCTAGTGTACATGTTGATGACAACATACTGTATATTGGTAGTGGTAAATGTAATAAGTTTATTTTTTATAAAGTAAATGTTATTCTCTCCCTCTTTGTTAAGGTTACGATAACATCTGTATAATGATATTATACGTTTTGCATAGTCCGGTAGTTTCCATAGATATGCTTGACTGGCACCCAAATGAGCATTTCAAACCAACCATTTGGCTGTCATGCCTCAAGACAAAGCAAATAATGGGCTCATTAAAATGGTAACTGACAGGGAATCGCAGCGTTGTGAGAGTACATAGCAAAATCGTCACTCATCATATCATATCTTGTTTTTTTTTTGTTCAAACCGAAATGCTTACCTGGTTTGTATTGCATACACGACAGTGTATCTGTCTATCCAGTGTACCATTAACACATCAACTGTAGAAACTTTTCTGTTTTGTAACTTTTCAGTAATCCCAATTTTATTCCCATGTTATTGTGAGTGGAATATTCCAGGGTAGGCACCCCCAGACGTGTGTGTGTGTGTGTTTTAACGCTAGCCAGGGGTCCAGCATCCCCCTGAAGTGCTCCAGAGTTGAGTGTTCATCAGATTAATTGATAGAGTCTCCAGAATCAATGAGGCAGGCGAGGCGGAGCAGCCCCCTCTGTTTGACCAGGCAGGAGACCATCTGGGCAGGAGGGGACAGAAAACGAATAAAACGACGGCGATTGTGTGTTGTGTTGACGAGAGGGGGAGTGGGGGAAGAGATGAAGGCCCTTCAGTGTAATGGGGTGTGCCCACTCTGGTAATGCCACATGAACTCACAAGAGCCCCCCTCAGATCCATATACTAGTGGCCATTGCCACACACAGCAGGGGGAAGGACAGAGCAGACTTTCCTCTAGTGCCTTTGTTGTTGTTGTGGCATACGGCTAATAATTAGAGGGATGACTGGCCATGTGGAAAGGGAAATAGCGGGCCACACTTTGCTAACATTTTTGCACACTTTCAAAGGAGTAAAAACAACAGGGGATTTAATTTAATGCCACATGGGTTTTGGTAATTAGCAGGGGGGAACTTTGCCCTTTCGACTAATTTCTCATAAGGATTCCCCTGAATACGTACGCATTAATAATCACAAATGCACCAATAAAACGACAGATGAACAATAGGTGCCTTTCCTGAAAGTCAGAGGAGGTGGATTTTTTAAAGGCCAGTAGGAATAGTGGGCACTGCTATCGCTATGACGATGATTATAGCCATAGGAGGGGGGTGGGATGTGTCCTACTGAGCTGTTTATTGCATCATCAGCACAACCAATGGGCTGAGCCCCCCCCCCCCATCCAACATGGAGGCATCTGGACAGCTGGTCGCACAACATTACAATGATCAACGAGCAGGCGGAAGGAAAACAACACAACGCCATAGACCCTGTGCCATATATGTGACCTTCAAACAAGCCATGAATGCCATTGGAGAGGTGGCGTTACAATTACATATTTTGCACTCTGAAGCTTGGCCGAAGACATTTGAAGTGAAGGGAAAATTACAACAGACAACTGTGCAGTCAGAAATGTTGCCTGTAGGATTGGAAAGTATGTAATTCATTCTTCATGTGCGCTTCATACTTTGTGCTCGTATGCATGTGTTGATGAAATAGGTAAGTGTTTGGTTCAAGATGAAAAAAGGCACGGGGAAATAAACCATGATCACGTCACTGGTTTTCACCATTTATCTGTTGGTAGTATGGATGTGAAAATGGTATTCCCCCATTTTAAACATGGCAACTATGAAACATCCTAAGCACTGTAAACGTGAAGTACCTGGTAGGCAAGTAACCAAATCAAAGACATTAAATAACTGTGTTTGTTTTCTAGAATTTGTAAAAAAAAAAAAATCAATTAATAAAAAAAGATTGACATGGATATCTGGCACGTTATGTATGCAGCGCCGGCTCCAAGAGTGTGAAAGTCCTGGGGAAAATCAGTTGCTAAGGTCAACTCATTGGCCGGATACAATTGACATTTCAAGCCCGAGGTCAGCCGATACAAGACGTGCTACTGAAACTGATTGGCAATCACTAATAATCAACTATATTTGTTGTTCACCCTAGGGTGTCTTCCAACTTCACACAGCCAGCGTGAGACACACACACACACACACACACACACAGAGTTCGTCTCCAGAGGTCATAATCACATATTGAGCAGAGCCCGAGGACAACCCAGGCAGCCTAGAGGGAAGTTGTGCATGCGGACTCCGTCTACACTACAAAAGGTGCAATGCCCGTTGCTCACATATCTATATATAAGATTCAGTCTTGGCTCAAATGTTACCTGCTTTTACCGCCTCCAAAATGTTGATAGTTCCCTGACCTATTTGCATTCATCTACATTTATGTAAAGCTACAGTGTTTGGAAGCGCCTCCCTGGCTCCCGCTCTCTCGCTCGCCGAGTGGGTAGATGAGCACAGCGAACCCTCTGCACTGCCAGAGGTGCTGCCGAGGTTGAGCTTAGCTTTTTCCTGAGCTGCACCCCGGCCACATGAATATGGTGCGCAGCGAGCCCCGAGGACGGCTGTCAGTTGGCATCTTAACACTCTGAAGCCTAATGAGAAACAATGCAGCCTCACGCACCTTATGCAACCCTCAGACTTATATTCGCATTTAAATCCCAGCCCCATTACCCGACCATCGGTACTGGACCTACTGGGCGTGCAGTGTTTTTCCAGAACTGTCACGAGCTCTACATGGCTGTAGTGGGAGAGGAGTGCTGCTTGTTTGTAAGAGGTCTTCGTGCTAAAGTGTTTTTAATGGCTCATTAAATGCACACTTCTGTACAACATGAAGTTGATAAGATGGATGGTTAATAAAATTATATTCATTAAACATTTTGGTAACCCTTCCTTTTACAGTCCGGTAATTACCAGGTAATTTACCTGGTAAGATGTATTTACTAAGTAATAACAGGTGATTAAATGTAATTACCTTGTAATTACCAAGTACTTACCAGATAATTACCCAGTATTTAATTACATATTTATCTGGTAAATACCAACAAGTTACCTGATATTTACTAGATATTTTCCTGACATCTACCATGTATTTACCCAATAGGTAATACCACCCATTAGGGTGTGTAGTTTTGAACATGGTATCTGGCAAAAACTCCCATATCTCCCTGATGGGTGGTAAAGGATTATAATCTACAATTACCAGGAAAGTATATGGTAATATCATTGAAACAAACCATGCTTCCTTTTACAGTACAATTCCACCTCTCTTACAGGGTAACTACTCTGTAAAACTCTGATATCACCCCGATAATTACCCGATAATGATCAGGGTGATATGGGAGTTTTTGCCAGATACCATGTTCAAAACTACACACCCTAATGGGTGGTAGAGGATTATAATCTACAGTTACCAGGAAAGTATATGGTAATATCATTGAAACAAACCACACTTCCTTTTACAGTACAGTTCCACCTTCCTTACAGGGTAATTCACAGGGTTTTACCTGATAATGTTTTGGAATGTACGTGGTACACATTTGTAATTACTGGGTAAATACCAGTTAATATCTGCATACATACATGGGGGTTATTGGGTAAATTGTAACTACTGGGTAATTAGAATGTAATTACTTAGTAAATAGTTGCAAGTTATCAAGTAAATACTGGGTAATTACCAGGTAAATATCAGAGTCATTACTACCCTCACTGTCACTACACAGGTTGATTGGTAATACATCATCTATAATTCCTGGATAAATACCTGGTAGTTTTCAGTATATATCTAGTAAATACTGGGTAACTTGTTGGTATTTACCAGGTAAATATCAGGTAACTACCAGGTAAGTAAGTGGTAGTTACCAGGTAAATATGCGATCATTTTTGAGTAAATACCTGGTAAGTACCAGGTAAATATATAAGTTATTATCACCCTAACAAAGTCACATATAGACACATTCAGTGGGTTTATTGTCTACAATATGCAATTGCAGGATATCTACCAGGTAATTATTGGGTAAATACCTGGTAGATGTCAGGAAAATATCTAGTAAATATCAGGTAACTTGTTGGTATTTACCAGATAAATATGTAATTAAATACAATTACCTGGTAAGTACTTGGTAATTACAAAGTAATTACATTTAATTACCTGTTATTACTTAGTAAATACATCTTATTACCAGGTAATTACCTGGTAATTACCGGACTGTAAAAGGAAGGGTTACCAACATTTTTACATGCATATGTTTGTCTGTCTGTCCATACTGAACATGATGTGCAGTCATCTGTGGGAAATTGTAAGTTTAAAATGTAAGAACTCAATTTCATCCCCTTTTACACTGCATACTTTTTTTTTCTCAATACAATGAGCGTAGTACCTGACTGTGACAGATATCTGATTGATTCCACGCTGTAATCTTGTTTTCGTGGATTTTTGCCAGGAAACACTAGCACTTATCCACTTCCAAAGTCGTGGTTTATGAAGCTAATTGTATTAGCCATGCATGTGAAGGATGTCACTATCTTTTAAGAGGTGTAACAAATCCCACAGTATCTGGTGGACCTGATCTGTGTAATTATCTAAAGAAAAGTCCCGTCCGATGAGCGTCCAGTGCATGTGGATTAAGGATTTAGCTAGTTTCTATTAAGGGATCTGGCGACAGCCCTTCCTGCAGTGAGGTCAGCGGACGCGATGGGGTCATTGAGGCCCCGGGCTCCCGGGAGTCCCTGTCTGCTGCGGCCACTGTAACATGACATGTCTGTCGAGAGCGAGCTTTCATGGAGCAGACAGAGGTGGCACTGGACTCCCAGTCAGCGTGACTTTGCAGTGCTGCCACGCCGCTGCCCTGCAGCCAGCTCCACAGATGCTACGGAAAAAACGAAATGACACGCAAACGCTGAAATGTGAAAACATGAGGATTTTTTTTTATGGAAAGGATATGTGAATATCTATTGTAGTGTACGTGATAATGTATGAATGTGGTGTATACATACATGTACTCCCAAAGGCAAATATGCACACACACACACACACGCACATTAAACAAATCAATCGGTATAAGTGTAAATTGCACAGAAGCTACAGACCACAACAATTAATACATTAGACGCTAGCTACAATTGACATGGAAGGCTTGATTTAAAGCAATTAGCATAACTTTGCTGCTCGCTGACGAGGGAGATCTCCAGAGCTTGGGTTTGTTGTGGCGTGTTGTTGTTGTTTGATGTCGATGTCATTGGCATCTGGAGAGGTCCTGAACGCGGCGCAGGCTCGCCGGATGAGCAATGACTGCTTTTTCTTTTTCAGCAGCTTCAGATCAGTGGAGCTGTGGACGTGTTTGGGTCACTGAGACAGAGGGCAATGCATGCTGGGAAGGGAGAGTGGGAATGCTTAAAGGTCTCGTCTGAGAGAAGCAGACAGCGATGGATCGGAGATCTCCGTACAGAGATAGCATTTTCTAAAAAAGCCAAGAGGGTATACACGTTTGTCTTTGAATGTTGAGATGTTTTGAGATAGCGTTGGTTAAGAAGCTGTGCGAATGGCAATGAAAGCCACATATCTCCCACCAATTGTGATTCTTGTGGGGTTTGCTTTGGTACTCGGGTGGCTACACCTTTGCTACCTGAACAGCATTATAAATGCCTTTTTAAAAGCTTCATTTGCATCACCCGTTTAATCTTTTAAAACAAGGTTTTATGTTTACGTGCATAATTAATGATGGCTCTCCACTCCTTGGCCTCATTGTGTGTGATATTAAAAGTGTCGTCTGCATTCACTCACTGTCCTCGGCAAACGTCACGGTGGGGTGAATAAGTGGTGTGGATGCTTGCCACCGCACTGGTTCGAGGTCAACCACTTTCACTCTGGTAATCTGTTCATTGTGAATTTGTATCTTTTTGTTGTTGTGAAAACAACAAAAACACCGGTAAGCCACAAATTGTGGCTTACTGGTAGTCACAACTCGCCAAGTTTGTGACATTCATATTCAGTGTTTCTACTTGCAAGCTTAACAAAATTGCACAAATCTGTACACAAATAAAATGTCCTAGTTTTCTTTAACATCATTTCATTAGAGTACCTGGTGGGGTACTATGATTTCAAGACATTTGCATTTGTATGCTGGCTCCAGCATGTGTTGCATGACGTGAAGTACCACTCTCTATCTGGTAGACGGAGCTGGCAATGCTGTCTTTTGGATTGCAAACTCGTGCACACTTGCTAACCTTTATCTCTGTAAAGTGTAGTGACACAGAGAGATGGAGCCACTGGCAAAGACCAGCCTTTCGCACAGAGACAGAGAGAGGGAGAGAGAGGGAGAGAGAGAGAGAGAGAGAGAGAGAGAGAGAGTTGCTGGAGTGTGGGCTGACGAGAGCGAAGACCAAGGCAACATGTGCGACCACTTGGAATAAAGACGTGCCACAAACTCTCAACATAACGGCCCAGTCTTGCACAGATGCTGCTCTATAAATTAGGCATCAAAATGTTATTTTGATGCACGATTGACTGCATCAAAACAACATGTATGGCACGAGAGTGCCATAAGAGTGCACTAGTTGGCAGCTCGAAGGGTGCGCCGACAACTGAGATGGTGGATATTGCATACTTGACAGAAGTGCACCAAAAAATATTTTATTTTAACTACTGAATAGCATTTCATACAATTACAACTAACCACTGTACATTTAAGCTTTCTGTCTCTGCCAGAACATGTGAGGTTGTTTTCCCGCAACCTGCTGTGTCTACCCTACTCTCTCCTGCTCCTCTTAATCCTGCCTTTTGTCGTTTGTTCAACACCTTCATGTTATGTGACAACACAAAAAAAAAATC
Source organism: Merluccius polli (assembly GCA_030340625.1). NCBI lineage: Eukaryota > Metazoa > Chordata > Actinopteri > Gadiformes > Merlucciidae > Merluccius > Merluccius polli. Next base: position 289,170 of record JAOPHQ010001142.1, on the reverse strand, counting down.
CTTGAAAATTCGAGAGAATGACAGAAAACACAGTTCAGCATCAAACCCAACTACACAGAAAACCCACTTCCTTATAAGGAACCATTTATCACATTCACCACCTTCACCAAAACTACCCCAAATTCAATACCTGAAAAGTCTTTTCTTCCGGGACACCTTTGCTGAAAGCGGAGCGTGCGCTTGAGAACGGCACCCTGATCAGTAGGCAGCACGCGATGCGGAGGAGGCTACGATGGGACACCTGTCGGCGTGCAGATGCATGGGCCGACATCAATGGCCCAGTTTTGTACACCTTTGATCACCCTGTATCTATGGCCAGTCAGATGAACTGGCAAGCCAGGCAGAACGGTCCTTTGAAGATCTCAATCATCTGCTACTGATAAGGTTATTATGGTGTTGCTCTCTGACTCCAGGGCTATAATCAAATGTGACAGAGAATGGGCCCGGTGGCGGGTGGCGCGCTCTCCGATTAGGTGCAGAATAGCGGCAGAGGCATGGCTGCTTGGCTGAAATCGCTGCACCAATATTGGATCATTCAATGTCTTTATTTGGATTTACATTTTTGGTAACACTTTAGATTAGGGACCACATATTCACCATTAACTAGTTGCTAAGATTGTAATTTATGTACAATTATTTCCTTACTTACTATCAATAAGCAGTAATTAGGAGGTTATTGAGGGAAAACTCTAATATTAAAGTTAATGGCCTAGTAGTTGTAGAATATGGTCATGCAGAATAATGCATTAATAAGTGCTTTATAATGACTAATAAAGAGCCAATATGCGTGCTTATCACAGTCTGGCCTTGGCTGGGCAGCAATTGATTTCCAAAATAGGCGCAGGCTTCTATCATTTAAAAACTCTCTTCACTCTTGCCGAATCCTGTTGAAAGTAGAGCAAAAAAATACTACATACTAATAAAAAAAGTATTTTGTGCAAATTTCTGTTAGTCCTTTAACATCTTAATTCAGTCTATATCTGATGAAAACTGTTTTGATGGCTCCATAGATTGCTACACTTTCCTTGGCCATCGCCATTATTTTTTGTCATTCAGCCGACTGTGGAGCTCATGAACTGAAACCGTTTCTCTCCACACGCTGATGTGCAGAGAGAAACAGAATGAGAACTTGCGAGATGTGGATGGTCTCACGAGGCTAACTCGCTTGTTGCCATGCAATTTAATAATGATTCATCTGCTGTTGCTTTTGAGTTATTTTGAAGGCGATTCAAAGCGAGTCCTGAGTTCTTCACTATGTTGCAATGTGCTGCTCATTTGCTTGAGTGTGTGTTTTAGGAATAGCAATAGCGCACAGCCATGGATTTTAAATTAACTTTTACAATTTATGACACAAACGTCAGTTACAAGTGCTTTGCAAAATATCAATAAAGTAATTACACAAATGAATTGAACTGTTTTGGTTATTCAGGGGAAGATCCATAGCTGTGGATTGTCAATTGCTGTTGCCGTGCTGTGTGCCCAAAAAGCAGTGTAATTGCTATTGGATGATGGATGTCCTGTTGTTCACATACTCATATTCTAGACATGGCACACAGACCACATCCGTGCTCTTTCTCGCACATTTAAACACAAATGCAACCAGGCAGGAATATCAAACGCAGCGAGGAGAGATGACTAAAGATGCGCCCGTTGTCTCCTTCTAATCTTCTCCATCAAACCCCCCAAAATCCAGTGGATTAGGCCTTGAACCCCTGAGCCCAGTATCATAGGGAAGACTGCTGGTGCATGAAACATCCTTAATCACTCCTATATTATTCCCACTATTCATACCGGCTTTTCCATTGTTCACCGCTTGTTCACTTTCAACTCAGGCACACAGTATTTTCCAAGTACTGGATACATAGAAAGAGAGGATGCCGGGTTTCTACTTTAACCTAACAAAACAGAATAAGGTGCTCCTCCGTTCACCTGTTTTTCTGAGAAGGATTAATGATTTGGAGGGTTGTCAGTAAACCGTATGAGCCAAGACAAACCCAAACATGGAATTAGGAGGGGAAATGGAGGGCCGAAGAGAGGGCATTGGAGCGGCTGAAGGTCAACAATCCATCATCTTCTTGTTAAATAACCCAAATGAAAATCAAACAACAATAAAACAAGCAATCGATAGCGGCTGCAGCAAGGGGCCCAGTCTGGCTGCTTTCCGCAGGAATTAGCAGCCAAGCTCATTGGCTTTTAAATGGCAAGCCAGCTCCGCTCTGTCATAGCAACGCAACAAGCTAACGCTATGTCATGCACATTTCCCGCTGCCCCCCTCCCCCGTGTCTCCATGTTGCTCGAGGCGGTGACCTTTCGCGGTTATATTTTCATGGAAATGCCGTTAATGGACGGGCTTGACTAGTTTGACGCCAAAGTGTTTGTTCAACTTATCTCGTGTGGTGGCAGATGTAAAGTGGAGTAATGGATTGTAAAACGTGATTTCTTGGTTGTGATGTGTAGCTTTGTGATGACTTATTATTGTGTAATTAGTCGTTGTGATGCAGTGCTATTCATCTAGACTTGCAGATAGGGCACACGTCACGCCAACACTGAGATGTGCCCACTGCCAGCTGCCTCTGCACCACAGCAAGTTACACCCAGCCTGGGACACCATCATTTACCGGATGTTTTCTAATCAAATTGCATGAAAGGACATTTTATTATGGTATAAAAACTAAGATGTATTTGAAGATGTTAGGTTATTAATATCAATTGAAGTTTCACCACAACATATCTTCCTACATTTTAGATTCAAATGCCTTTTTTGCCTTTTCCAGTTCAGTTCACCATTGGTCAACTTAATTTTCTTGGAGTTAAATTGTGTGAAATGTCTTACATGCATCTCAATGTGTTACATGCATATTTTATTAGCCTATATACATATTATATTCACTTTTTATGAAATGTACTATCCCAAACTAATAGCAGCCAACAAGTCATTTTTCATAGTGATTCCATTTTTTACAATAAAAAGCCAAGTCCATTATGTAATTTGCCCAATTTACCAGGACTTGCATACTGACACTATGAGTAATGGAAAATCAATAACTGTGATAATCATTAATAGCTCGCATTAGCTGTAATCTAGTATTGGTATGGTTGAATGGAAATCATAAGTGGGCATTTAAAAGTTGTGGAAGTCGAATGTGATGGAATAGCCTTGCTCCCCTTGATGATTCTCCAAACTTTAATCTTGTATTTCATTGAGTACATTACATTTAGTTGTTGTTTTTTACTTTCAATGTATCTTTCACTTTACACCTGCTAGCTTCAGGCATGATATTATGCCAGTACGTGCTTTTATATGAATGTAAAGGCATAAATAAAATATTCCAAATGGTTACCTTTCAATCCAAAAGCCAGCCAACTTACAGTCTCTCTCATCTTAACTTTATTTATCTTTTTTTTTTAGAATCCAATTTTCCCAGTTTTAAAGTGGACAATTCTTGATGTCTCTATTTCAGAGATGTGACAGCGGCAGCCTCTGTAATTGGCTTTACGGCACAAACTGGACTGATTTAATCCAGGTGCCAAGACGTATAAAAATGACAAAAGTCCGGGCTGGCGAACTGCTGTATGTTGATGATACATCCAGGATAATGCAGGGCCCATCGGAGGAGCTGAGCAGTAGTCAGGTCTTTGGGCCAATGGTCCGTGAACTGTGTAATGGGGACACAGGGACTCTCCTCCCCAGCTCTGAGAACCATATGGCTAAGAGCAGCTGCTCACCACGAGTGTTAATCGTGAGCAGCTCTCTGCTCATGGCACTTATAACTCTAGCACCACTTTATGGTACAGTAGCTATACAGTAAAGCTTTTCTAGTGGCTACGAGGACTCGCACGCAGTCTGCTGTTAATTTTTTTTTTTTTTGTTATCATCTCGTGTTCAATTGCTCTGTCGTGCCACGCATGGGCACTTTAAATAATTACATACCATTACATGCATCTGTGGTCTCTCTCGACAGACATTAGCATGATAGCCATGATTATTCGCACCTTAACCAGGATCATTTGTACAAATGACTGCTATATGTGGATTTATGATGCCTATGTTGGACTGTAATTGTTGAGGGGGCATTATTTTAGCGCACATGAGTGACATAACAGTAAGTCCATGTTGGGACAAAAAAAATCATGGTTCATTGATAGCTATATTCCTCTTCAGAGCTACAGCAACATGCAGTAGGAAAAGCAGAAACTGTAAGTACCGGAGATTGGAATGCACACCAACAAGGAGATGGGCCCGAAAGATGTGATGAATTTGTAGCGCACACGGAAATATCTCATAGAAAGGCATGGTTTTCAAAACTCATTCTCAAACTCAGTTTCAATTGAAGATGTTTTCCCTCACGAAATAATACATAAAACTGTTACCTCCCAATCTGAAAATTGTAATTATACGATTACTAAAATAAACAAGATTAAAGTATCGCCTGTGCGGCTTCTGAAGTCTGGCTAATTTATATTGTGTGAATGTTTATCTTATAAAGTAAAGGCCTGAATATTTCTACTAATTGCCGAAGCTTGGCATAACTCGGTAACCTGAAAGGATGTTGATTGAAGACCGTGCTGCGCTTGTCATCTCAGAATGCCAGTGATTGGACCATTTCCTGGGACTTGACTCTCTCTCTGTTTCGTTCTACCATCCTCTCTTGGGGATTTCCCCCACTTGCTGCCAATCACCTCCTTTCCCACCAGGGATACATCTTTGGTATCCGTTCTTCAATTTAGCTTTTCGGCTTCATCCGCCAATCTCAATACCCCCATATGATTTCCAAATATGAGAAAACCATGCATTTGTGATCTGTCTTATCATTTTAGATATTTAGATAAAAAAGAAAGTTGCAACTAATGTAAATCTTATCTAATAATACGTAAACACAATATTCTTATACCCCTCTGTTGTGACGCTACTGTATGGAAATATGCATTTACAAATAGCATCGAGCCTCCTTCTGTGAGCCCAACAGTGGAAGAGGGAGAATATGAGACGAAGACCCCCACTTCTTGCATCAATAAAGTGCAATTACTGACTGCAGAGAAATTGTTCATGCAGAGAGGTAAATCTATACAACTGTCACTCTCTCCACCACCTCTCACATGCTATCAAAGACACAATGGATCGGGGTTGGATATTGACATGCTCATTTTGTTTTTTTTGTTTTTTTGAGAAGGCTAAACATAAAATATCAACGTGCTCACAACACCGTGAAGGACCATAAGTTTGTAAACGGAGCATAAATATGCGATTAAAAACAGCGCTAAATAGCTCGACTTAATAGCCTACATTACAACAGGGCGGGGGGGAAAAGTAGGCCTTCCTACCTACATACACATCATGTCGTGAAATAAAAAGGGGGATATCCATTTAAGTATACTGTTAATGGTGCTACGCTTTTTAATGGCACTTTATAGAAAAATACATTGCATTATAAATGGAGGGAAGCTTGACAGAACAGCAAGGAGAAGTGAAATGAACCATAGCCAAGCATCTGGAAATAGCCGAGAAACGATCTCTCAGGGTCTCCTGTGAAACCACAAGAGAGGGAGCACAGGGCCAGTTGGCGTGCAGTCTCTCCCCGGAAACATAACCGTGATTAATGTTCGCCACACAAATGGCAGTCTGTTTTTATTTTTATTATAGTTTGTGTTTTTTTTGTATAATGGCAGAAAAGTAAACACCCACAGGTATGTCACTTTAGCCACAGTCTAGTATTTTGCGGATTTTACTTTATATAGTTGAATTTGACAGTTTGGTGTTTGACGTGTTTCTATAGATGTAGGCTAAAGGACCAATAGTATTTCATAATCTATGTTCATAATAATCCGGCTTGCCGACATAAAACATATATCGTTGTACATTAAACATACAAAACCTACCCCCTCAATGAACCAATCCTCTGTAAATAAAACCTGCTTATCCTAATTACTTTTCGTGGAATATAAAAAGACGTTAAGTCGATGACAAAGTTTTGATGCACTTTAACTGAGTGCAAAACGACCGTACCGACTGATTGGCAACAGCGCCTATTGGAATCCACTTTACGCCACTGTTGCTATTGACGAGCTGGATGGATGATCAGTATCAATTTAGCTCCGGAAATCTATTTGTTGTTGTTGTTGTTGTTGTTGTAGGCGTCAGTATAATTTACTGCACACATTAGTGCAGTGTGCGACCCGTCGTCGTCAATGTGAACTGTGACAGCGGCTGGGAGTGATAGGCTGTAGGCGGCTCTGATTTCTACTTCTGGTTTCTACAGTCGGTCATCAAGGCAATGGATTGTGTTACGCTAGAACGCACACACATTCGACAATGCTCAAATCCAAATTCAAAAAAGGAAAGGAATGAGATTCGCCCGCAAGTTGATGATGATGATGATGATGAGGTTTAGATTCATGTTCTCCTGTTATCAGGAGATATAGACTATTATATGCTTTATATACAATTTTTCTTTTTATCACTATTGTATATTCATGTTATATCTCCAATTTGACATCAATGTGATACATCAAGCATGTCCAGGAATTTAATGAGCGTTTTATGATAAAATGGATATATGCAGATGTAATCATTAAGTAGTACTAGTAGGCCTAACGTCCAGTGAGATTCGTCAGTATTCATTCACATACTCAACACAAGTTACAAAGTTATAAACAATTTAATATTTTAACACGAAACTCATAATCCTTTCACTCATGTTTGGTTTTGACGCAAACCTCAAAACGTACCCTTGACTCCCTCATTCATTATGTGTTCATGGCCTTTTACTTATTAGGCCATATAAATGCTGTTTGAGAACAAGACAAATTGCTGTAAATATCAGAGTAATTCAATCGATTCTTACTCTGACTTTTGTCCACGTCATTCTGTAATGAAAACACTGATGATACACCCAGGCTTGTTTTTAAACCCATGAAGGTGGTTTATTTTAGTTTGTCCATGAAGGCCAAATAGTGACGTACAACAAGGCACACAGGCTTCAGATATAGTCCACAATCTCTGGCTGCACCTTCTTGTTATGCGGGTATCAAACTACATCAAAAAACTGCTATTTGCCACGTCTAAGATACACGGATGAAAGAGATATTAAAGTTGGAGGAAAAAACAGTCGGAAAGAAAGTGCGAACAGTCAAAGGGTTTTGATAAAATGTCATTACCTATCAGGCAGTAATCCGTCTCCACGTACGTTGACGTGTGGTCTTTCACAGACAGCCCAGGGCAGCCTGACCTACGGGACATTGCTGAGAGGGAGTCGGCCCATCCATCTGTCAGACTGATATCCCACTTGGATGGGAAGGGAAGCAACTCCACTCTTTAGCGCTTATACACCGGTTTCTCTTGTACAGTCATCTCTGTCATCCGGTGGTTCCACCCGAATGTGCTCTCCCACGCTAGCAGGCTAATGGGGATGTGTCTGGAGACATTCGGCACCAGACGCATCCCGCGCTACCAGGCTAACGGGGATGTGTCTGGAGACATTCAGAACCAGACACATCCCGCGCTAGCATGCTAACAGGATATGTCTGGACATATCGACACAGATCAACAGTGTTGATCACTGGTGCCTTTCCCTTTCAAATCTTTTGGTTATTGCAAAAGTGTTATTTTTATTTTATCATTTTTTATTTTTCAGAACACAGATGCCTGTCTTGCCCACTTTATTAAAGTGCAAATGTAAGACGTAATCATCTCATCATTCTGGCTGAGTGTGTGTGTTGACAATAGACTTCCACATTGAACTGAGTACTTGCTCCTGCACACGAGTGCAGCACAAACCCCATGGCCCAGGGAGGGAGCTGGACTACAATATCTGGGAAAAATCTTTATTTGCTTCCAAAGATTTATTTGTATTTCTTTTTAAGCAATTTCATCTGAAATTATAAAATACGCTGCACAGAGTCATAAGTCTGGTCCACATAATGCAATGGGTACTTCACTGTTACATAAGTAGCAAAGAGAAGAAAAAAAAATCTATGCATCATCTTGTCACATTAAAACCATTTTAAACTCATCACTATTAACATGACAATCTGGGTTGTTTTTGACGGGTCCCTCTTTGAAAACAATTAAAAATGAAGAAGCACAAATGGTGTTCCTCAGGATGAGTGTTGTTGCCGTTGGCTTCTTCCCCTTCCCTTTAATACTTGCTGCTGTCATGGCTGCCCTCGGTGGGTCTGCTGTGCAGCGCTCCCCCTGTAGATAGCAGGTGTCAGGTCTGATCGTCAGGGTAACAAGGAATGTCTTACTCCCCGGCTACCGTGCTTACTCACTCAGCCTCTGACTCGCTGGCTGACTGGTCCCAAGCCAAGCCATGCAATGTTCCCCTTCTCTAGTACAGAGGTCTTCAGATATATGAGAGAGAAAGAGAGAGAGAGAGAGAGAGAGAGAGAGAGAGAGAGAGAGAGATTCAAGTCCAGACTATTCAAGTCTGTCTGTCTGCCTCTCTAGATAGATAGATAGATAGATAGATAGATAGATAGATAGATAGATAGATAGATAGGTTGATATTTTCACCTGATGTCTTCATATTTTCAGAGCCCCATATACACAGCTGGACTACTGTTTTTGCTGTGATTTCTGAAACCCGAAATGTGCCCATGGTGTTACATATTTCTTTTAGACGGTGTGAAGGGAAAATGAAGCACATTTGACTGAATAGACCAGTTGGCGTGTGTTTGTCTCCTGACATAGTAGAAGACCCGCTTCTCGTTGTAGACATGTTTCCACTGATGGATGTATTCTATGGAGACGAAGGGAGGCGTGTTTTATGCAGTAAATTCTCCAACCCTTTTATCTCAGGAGAAGTGTGTACAGTGTGTTTATTTACCGCCTGATGGGGATGGTCAGGGTGTTTACGCACACACTGACGCAACCTGCTGTTTACCCTGGACATCTCTCCCATGGTCTGAGGCCAACCAACCCTGCCCGGAGAGGGAGAGAAAGGGGGTGGGGGGGAGAGAGAGAGAGAGACAGAAAGAGAGAGAGACTCTCTCTTTGTATCAGTTTTCTCTGCTTTTACACCCCTGGATATTAATTAGAAAGTGTGGCCTGTTTTGTTGAAAGGCTATCACTGGAATGACTTAAATAGCCTAATTAGTACAAGAAGGAGGGGGAAAAAGCACGAACACTGTTTTTCTCTTAATTAAATAACAAACTATCTAATAATAAATAACTCTGTTACCCAGAGGTGCCTCTGTTGCAAACCTCTATGACTAACCACATAACTTACGTCTTGTACTGTCCCTTCAGGCGGCGATGCCTACCGCAGATACGCATGTGATGAAGTGGCCACTATAGCTGACACCCAGAGACACTGGGTCTACTTGGATATCAATATGCTTTTTTTCCCCCCCCATGACGCCATGAACTTGGTCTGGTGCTGTTTCTGATTTGCTGCCTTTGCGTGCATATGTAAAATCCATCATCTTGTGAAGGTGGTCTGGTAGTGTTATGTGTTCTGGCGGCGTTTTCCCTTGCTGTCACTCTCTCCCTTTCTTGCTCTCGTTTCCTTTTCTCTCTCTCTCTCTCTCTCTCTCTCTCTCTCTCTCTCTCTCTCTCTCTCTCTCTCTCTCTCTCTCTCTCTCTCTCTTTCTCACACTCTCTCTCTCTCTCTCTCTCTCTCTCTCTCTCTCTCTTTCTCACACTCTCTCTCTCTCTCTCTCTCTCTCTCTCTCTCTCTCTCTCACACACACACACAGTCTCTCTCTCACCACTTCAGCTGGCTGTGACGACACGTTGTGGAGCCAAAGAACAAGCCACAGTTGATGCACATTGTGGCACATTGAGTTTTTTTGATGGCACTCTGCTAGCTCGTTGTCTGCACTGACATTTCACTGCTGATTTATCAGCCTTGCTTAGTCAAGCAGGCTAGCCCTCCAGCCCCACACGTACCGAGACACAGCGGCTGCAGTGGCCATCCATGGAAATCATCCACCCTGATTTAGCATTTAGTGCCTTCTTCTTTCACTTTCAAGCACATCTCTACACCCAATGCCACCTTATGCTAATTGTCTGGAGCGATTTCCAGAGGATAATGATAAAACCTCTTTTAAAGGGGGTTTTATTATTTAAAAAAATGGAAATAACAAAATGTAATTATGTTAATATTGAAGTTAATATAAACGGCTCGTGTTGCCCAAGGCCGTCTCAGCAAGGCTGCTTGTCGACACGGGTTTAAACCTGGTGGAAACCCTTCTCCTCACCGTCACACGACCACAACCACCACCACCACCTCCACCACCACCACCACCACCTCCTGCTGCCCCAAGGGGAAGACAGGCAGACCCAGATGGAAGAGGAAAGAGGACAAGGGGGCTGGTGACTAGACTGCATTAGGGGCGTGGGGGTGGGCAACTGCTAGATCTTTTGTCTTCAAACCGCTGCCCACAGGCTAAGGAAGGAACCAGAATAGGAAATGACACACGGGTGAGCCGAGTGAGAGCGAGAGGACTGGGTTCGGTGTGACATCTGAGCTAGTGACATCATCGTCTGGCTCCCCGTCTGAGGGACGACACGCATCTGGGCAAAGGCCAGCAGACGAGGGAGGGGGATTACGAGGCCGTAGCAAAGCCCATCAGTGTGTTTAAGTGTTAATTACTCATTCTACCTCGTCAATTTTAACTGTACAGCTTTTGTGATTAAAACAAAATATCTTCACAAGGATATCCGTGGGGAGCTGGCATGCTTTGAGCCCCATAAAGAACAGTGAATAATGACGCTGCTCTCATAAAAATGATCCCAAGGGGCAGGAATCTCTATTTATCCCCTCTTACACACACACACGCACACCCACCCACACACACACGTGTTTAGGTGCTAGTCCATTAGTGCACACACGTGTTTAGGTGCTAGTCTATTAGTGCACAGGGAAGAAGAAGAACATTACATGCAGACGCACAAAATGCAAACACAGTCACACTAATTATGTGGCGATCATGCTAGTGTACTTTATATAACCTGCATGAAGAGGCAGTCCATTACCAGCGGCGCTGGCCTCTTGATTTATCCACTACACAGATGTCAAGATAAAACACTTACACACACACACACGCACACCTACCACCCCAACAATCGTTCAACTCATTCAAACCACTCCAGCTACCTGTTATTGTTGTACGAGGAGCGCGCTCTTAACAAACCATTGATTTATTGCGTACCAATGGGCCGACGCACTGCTTGCGTTCAATGGTGTGTTCCCGAAGCACATTTTAACACGAGCATTGCGTCGGCCCATCTGTGGAGGAACTGCGGTCTCGGCCTATCAATGGCTGCCGGGGGACGTCACAATATTAAGACGCCTGCAGCCGCAACCCGAGCCGGTGAACAACCTCTGTTTGGCGGGTCGGGCTTGTGTGTGTGTGTGTGTGTGTGTGTGTGTGTGTTGGTCCTGCTGGGTGTGCACGTCCTGTCGCCTCTATTGACACTGCCATATGTTATCAAGCACATGGGTAACTGGGAGCGCGTCATTCCAAATCACACTTAATTATGCCGTTGTGTTAAATATGAACATAATGGCATCCGTTGATACGGTTTTAAAGATGCAATGGCGTTCACTTGATGCGTTTTTCCGATGCGTCCCCTCGACAGTGCAGAGGAGACAACTTACTTACCTGCTGTTGCAATATTTACAGAGATGTATGGATTGCTTCCTGGCTAGGAATACACCCATCCGGGTGCTTATGTTGCACGTATGCAGAAGGGGACATCTCTCTTTCACACACAACATAAATAAGACCATCCCCGGGGGGGACTCCTCTGTGGTTTCTTCCTGGGAGCTTAGGGGGGAAACATATTTCCATAGCTTTTGTTTTCTGTGGATCCGACTGACCCTCATGTATCCTCCGGGATGTTTTGATTATTCTGATGACATACGTCAAGCCCTGAATACAAAAAGCAGAGTTTCTTTAGATTTGTGTGTGTGTGTGTGTGTGTGTGTGAGTGTGAGAGTGAGAGAGAGATAGTGTGTGTGTGTGTGTGTGTGTGTGTGTGTGTGCATGTAGGACGACATGTAGTGTTTCAAGGTCCCTGAAAACACTGGAGGATGCTGATCACACTCCTGTGATGCATGACAAGCGCTCGCAGCAAAGCAGAAAATCACTCATACGGCCGGAATCTCATATCTTCCTGAAATGACGACGGGCCGATCCTGACGTGATCTCGTTGTAATGTCTGCGGCAATAAAGAGGTGGTTTGATCCCCCAATAGTGTATTTATCTCTTTTTTGTGATGGGTTTCTCTCCTTTTCTTTTTCCGTTCTCCGTTTCCGTTTCAAGTCGTTATTTGCATCGCTTTTGTCAAAGCAAATATATTTCCAATTGAATCACAACAGCTCCCTGGCAACAGTGTTGTTATTGTGACACTGCTGTGCATGAGAGTCAACGCAATTATAATATTTAATCGCACAAAATACAGCATTGACAGGGTTGTATTCTTACACAAAATGTGTCATTCTTCTTGTTGGCTAGCTATGATTTTGAATAATAGCTTATGGTAATTGTAATGTGGACACTGATTAAGTGCTAAATACGAAAAACCTCCTTTTTTAAGTGATGTGCACTTATTTTGAAATTGGCAATTATATAATATCACATATTAGGAAACCAATGCAGAGGGGGTAATGATGATGGAACAATAGGACCGTGAATATGTTGATCAAATAATCTTCATGAACATTAATGACTCCATTAGCTTTCAATAACTGTTAATTATTTACACTGTACACTGAACAAATATCTTCAGTTATTGCATTAGACAAGGGAGATGCAGCAGCAAATCTTATTATTTTTTAAGCTCTATTCATTTCAAAATATCATACATGAGTCGAGGCAATCTGCTCTGAATTCTGCACAAAAATTACATTAGCAAAGTAGTTTAGCTACCGTCGTAGTTTTCATGTGACTTTAACGGAGTGGTCCGCGGTTCAGTTCTGAAGCGGGTCACCAGTGCTTCTTACTAATTCCAACGCCTTTATTACTAAAGTATTAAGGTGTTGGCCATGATATAGCATTTTAAATTGACCTGACTGAATACCAAATGAGCCACATCCATCTTTGTGACACTGCATTGCAGCACACCTTCCTCCAGAACCATCTCTAGATGACCTTGCTATTTGAGATGGGGTTTTTTTTGTCCCCAACTCTCGGGCTGAGGAATAGACTCTTTCACAAGATATTTTCCAAAGGCAAAATCCTTTATCATGCTCTTCAAAAACACTTTTGGCCTCTTTTCATGCTCATACTGAATCACTGCAGCAGAAGTTGACCTGGTGGCCATATTTCGTCATGCTGCTCAAGCCTACAGGGCTCAAAACACCCTTCAAGATACCCTGCAACATATGAATACAGTGTTTGTGTTCATTAATCATTTATTAACATTCATCTACTCCCATCCTATACACACAACATACTCTTACTCACCTGCATTGTTGAGGAGAGCTTGACACATGAGAATGTAATTGCCAGCAATGACTGCCTGTTTTGTTGTGCATTTGATAAATACAGAAATTTGAACTTTGAACAACACTGGAAACCTTTCTTTCTAGCTCGTTTAAGTTCATACTAAAAGTCTAAAGCACATCATAATGCCACATCAGATCAGCCATGTTTCCAAATACTCCTGGATTTAAAACCAGCTCCAGCCAATCACACATGGCGAACACAGCTGCATATAGGTTTAGGCATAGTGGAGGATCCATTGAAAAAACCCTCGTGAATGTGTCCCGTCCTGATTGGTCTGCACACCTGGCAGCCCAGAGAGACCACCGTCGGACGTTGTCTCTTCTGGTCAGTGTTTCAGCAGGGCATCTGCTGTGTCAGAAGGTCTACTGCATATGTTGAGGCTCTTACGACATTTAAGTGGCCTCTCCCTTGATGCCAAAACCAACTGGTACCTTTCGAACCACTCCTCTCCACTGTTCTAAACGGCTCCATAACAACTTCTGACTCATAATATTTTCTTAGTTCACTTTTTAATGAAGATTGTTGCATGCAACTTTGTTAGTAAAACCATCATGTTGAATTAATTTGTGTTAAATATATAGAACTTATTTTATTATACGCTGGTAACACTTTATTTGAAGGCGGGTGCATAAGACTGACATGATGCTGTCATAATCATGACATGACACCTGTCATGACACTTTATGAATGCTTATGACAGTCGTCATTAAGTGTCATTCGAGGACTCAGCACCATGGACAGCGCTCCACCCGGCTCCACCCCGAGCACTATGGGAGGCGTCAGTGTGGAAAAGAATGGGAAACTTTATGTTTTTGCATGTCTAATCTGGTGTCCTCTGTGCCAGTTATCTCTCAACCTATTTCCAACCAAAAAGATAATGTAAAAAACGTAAATAAAGCAGTAAAAAGAACCAACAAAATGCCTTGTCAATTCTGAAGATTCCGAATTACCGAATGACACTTAATGACGACTGTCATAAGCATTCATAAAGTGTCATGACAGGTGTCATGTCATGATTATGACAGCATCATAACAGTCTTATTCACCCGGATTCAAGTAAAGTGTTACCTTCTATGCTCAACTCACAATAGCCTCAATAATGTATTTCTATACATTTAGTATTTTCATATTTATCTGTCTATTTTGATATGTAGTCTTTGGTTTTATTTTATGCGTTTTCTAACTAACGTTTATGTACTTTCAAAACTTGTTTTTGCTATAACACAATCTTGATTTCAGTGATGGCCTGGTTGAAGAAAATGTTTTTGTCTCTTCCTGTGAAATTGTGTCGCACTATATGAAATAGAGGGTCACTCTATTTCATACTTACTCCATATTTTAAAGGTTATCAACTCTCGCAGATGCATGCGTTTGCGGCATTTAAAGGCATGGTGTGGTGAGAACAGAGGGAGTTGCTCAAGTTCATTGCTGAATATCATTATTTCCTGGAAGCCAAAACAACCTAAACCATGTTGATAGATATATACCACATTAATATTCATACCTTCAGTAAACAACATCACCCTTAAGCAACTGGCAAATTATAAGATATCCAAGAAAATTTGGAACAAGGCCTAAAATGTTTTGCTTATATCATTAACATAACCACATTTACTATGATTTCCCCATAAAAAAAAATGTTTTAGTATTCACATTTAATCTCCTAATACATCTGTTTGAGTCACTCAAGATTATTTTGTCTGTAAATATATACTTATATATTGCCTTGGATCTTGCACTTTTTTTACTGTCGCATGTCCATTTTAACAAATGTGTTCAATTCATGATAATATCATAGAGAAAAAACATGACGCACACTCATCCCTTAGGCACACTGAGGGCTAACTTTGTAATTGGCAGCTGTTCACAAATGAAAAAAAAAATAGCATAATATTTCTTACAACACCAGTCTGTGTAGAACAGCAAGCAGAATAAATTAATTAAGCCTTTCTGCTCTGATAAATAGCGACCAGAGAATAGGGCGCTAGGTTGCGTCTGACTACACTATCCTGTAGTTAAGGCTGAAGGAGAGTCTGCGTTCACTCAGCCTTCCTAAGAAGACGTAAAGTACAACATTTTCAACACACCGCTAAACATCCAGAACAGAGAGACTCTGGTATGAATGGCTCTGTTTTAATTAGGGCATTACTCTAAGGTAATGGATTAACACAAACATTCAACTATAATGGGCGCTTTTCCTGTCCTTTCTTTTTTCAATATAGTAGGCCTACCCTTGCACAGAACAGGGGCTGGATAAAGTAATGGTTTGGGTGTATTGTCGACTCCCAGCCAAAAGGTGCTGGGTTTAATCCCCAACGTCCACAGCCTACCTGTAGTGCATCCTTCAGCACGATATCAAACCGCTACCAGCTCCTTAATGACATGTTGCTACAGATTCACTGCAAGTCCTTTGAATACAAGTGTATGGTGGTAACTGACTAAATAGTCAAACTAGGTAACTAGGCTTGAGGTTATGGTTGAAACACACCGTATCCCATCGTCATTTGGGACACTGACAGTTACCAATAACACACTAGAGATTACTGTTATTGTGTGAGGTTTAACCTGCCACAGTTCCCCCATGCTGTGCGTAATACCTGGGAATAACACAGCAGGGTGGGTGTTTTCTGCTGCAGAATGCCATGCTGCCTACTGCCACAAGGGGTGCCAACATCTACAAAATCAAACCGCACACACATACACACACGCTCACATGCGGTGTGTGTGTGTGTGTGTGCTTTTTTTTCTCGTATTTGTGTGTTATATTTGTGTACGTCTTGCGTGTGCATGTGTGCCCGTGCATATGTGTGTGTACCCGGGTGTGTGAGTTTGTTACAGGGGGTGGGGATGGCATATTACAACTCGCACAGAAGCCACTTTAATCTCTGTCCTTGAGAGTAATCTTGCCTGTGTGCAAAATGGCTCACTTTATCAACTAGGAGTCAGCCTGCCCTGCCTGCAGTCTGCAGTCTGCAGTCAGCAGCGGCTTCTTCCTACTGACAGCCCACAAAGAGCACCTCCAAGATTACCTATTCTACAGGCACCCGTCGTGCCGGCAAAGGACAAGCATGCATGAGCTCGTTACGGGAAAAATAAAACCCCAAAGAACTTTCTTAAAGGAGGCTTCAACATTATTGGATTTCAAACGTGCCGAACACGTAGGTTTTAATTACATATACTTGATTAGTTAATTAGATGTGATTTAGGTGGTGTGTTGTATAGCCCCGTTGTATCCAATGGTATAACCATAAATTATGCTAGTGGGTTTGATTTGAGCGGTGTTCAATAAGGGGCCCGTTCACATGAAACGGTTTGAAGGTAGTCTGTGGGAACCGTGCTCCCCAATGTGTTGCTGTGCGTTTTATTTAAAACGGACTCCATCCCCCAGAATCCCCCAGAGGGCTTTGTGCTGGGAGTTGTTTTTCTACACTGTTCCTGTTCTTTATGTAGTCTTCAGCGGGTTCCAGCCAAGGCTCAATGCTTCACTGCTGTTTTCCTGGAAAGAGGGAGACACGGAGAGGGGGGAAGAGAGGGGGGAAAAGAGGGGGAGACGGAGAGAGAGAGCAAGCAATGCTGACTTGGGTTCAACAGGGTGTTATATATACATTTATTACCTACATTCATGTTTTTATACACATTAGCGTTTGGAAATATCAATCATATAAAGCAAGAGGTTATTGGGTGAAATAAAAGTGAATTGCCCATGTAGTCTTTAATGTTGTTGCCCTGCTCAAAACCTAAATAAATACTGCCTAAAATGTCCTTGGTATTTCACCTGGGTGTATGTTTTGAAAAAAAACGAAATGGTAGGTTTTTTGTACGTTATGTAAATGGCCTGTGCCTTGTATACAGTAATGTAGATCACACACAACTATACATTGAAGTATAATGTGTTTATATGTATATACAAATTGAAGATTTACAGCACAGGGCGGCAAAGTATGTCGCCAAGTCTGGTAATTGCATTGTGAAGCGTTGGGTTTGGCACTCCTCGGCCACCGTAATTCTGCCCGCAGCTTAGCCTGGTCATTAGCCCCTCTGTGTTCTACAATGCGAGGGTAAATTGGGTTAAGGAAAACATGCACACAACCAGATTGAAAAACAGCAGAGGGCAGCCTTTAAATCAGGTCATCTCCACGCCGGAGTATGTGGGAGATGTGCTTCTGGAGCAGATTGCATTCTCCTGGCCCCGGTATCCCATAACAACCGCCCCTTCCAAAGGGAGCGTTCAAGAGCCCCGGCGTGTGGATATACACATGCCACCACGGATACACAAACACCATATATATATATATATATATATATAGAAATATCCTCTTGTAAAGGATGGTTTGATCAAGGGATCTGCTCCCTGTGGGTCAACTGCAGATGGTTGCTTCTTCATGGCCAGCCTGCCAATTGAGTCTTTTCCTTTTCTCTTCATGCCTGCATGAAGGTCAAAAGTCCACATATTCCTCATGCAAAGCCCCCCCCCCCCCCCCATGGATACCCCCCTGTGGTTTTTAAATTTAATAAAGGGTTTTATTTATGAAACCACATAAATACACATACTCGTGTGGTATCATGTGGAGAAATTGATTCGTTGAGATGCTGTATATTCTACACGCAAAACCCCCATCTCTGCACCACTTCATCCATCCACCTTGCCCAAAAGAATAAAAGGGTGTCTTAGACGACAATAACCAATATGCTGCAAATCACCAGGGACGTCACAACGCATTGGGTATTCTCATCGGAGAGCAGCCCCCACAGCCTTTGCTATTCAATCAGGTTGACAGTCATCTGGTGTTTACTTACTTGTTTGCTTAGAAAGTATTTGTGTGTGTTTTCACAGTGTGTGGATCAGTGCGGCGTCCTCCAGGGAAGGGGGGCGCTGCTGGAGGGGTGGGTGTGTGTGGGTGGATGGATGGGGATGCGAACATCTGGTGTACAACAGGGGTGCAAACGTGTACTCCAGTCAATGAGTAAAATCGTCGAGCAAACCATAACCGATGACATGATCTCTGACATCTTATACATACATTTTATATTATGTTGATATGTATTTTGGTAAAGTTTTGAAGCAAGATATATACTGGGTAGGTGGATTTGTCATGCTCGACACGTTTTACAATAATGTCTGCCCGCCAGGAACGTCACAACAAAACTGAAAGTGAAATTAACATTAATCAAAGCATAAACACCTTGTTACAGTGACATGTAAGACTACTATAATTGCAAATTTAGTTCACCCAAAAATGGTCGGTAGTATTTGCACATTGTCACTTCTGCTGCCTGACTTCAGGGAGTAAGGATCATTATGAAATGACCATAACCACAGAAGATGGCACATAACACAATACTAGCCCATAGACTACGAGGTGAGACAACTACATAATCATGCATTTTGAGTGAAGCATACTTTATTCCTTAGTCCATCCACACATGAAAATTGGATAACTATTCTTTCACCTTGCAGTATGGGCCAGTAGTTTCTTTTGTAAACTGTCTTTTGCAACAGATAGTAGGACAGAGTGTGCTACCATTATGCAATTGACATGAATTGTCAAGGGACAGTTTGCAAATATTACTGGTCCTACACAGGCCTAATGCAAGAATATGTACTATGAAGATATAATATGAAACATGGTGTTTCAGTCAGAGATTAGTTTATTGTTGAATTTAAGAATTCAACTGTAGCAGTTGACTCTACCACACGCCACATCAGTGGCTTTTGCTGGAGCCCTCTGACACAGGACACAGGTTGAGGTTGCGTTGAAAATGCATTTATTGGAGATGGCACGATGGTACGCCGAGCAGACGTAACGTGCTGCCATGACAGTGTCTCTCTCCTGAGTGTGTGTGGTGATAGCTGGTTTATCCTGGGTGCCATGATTGCTCTGCACCACAGGTGTGCAGCCCCACCCAGCCCAGAGTCTAACCAGTCTGACTCAGACCAGGTGAGGCTGTAGACCAGCTAGCAACCACACACACTCCACATACACCCAACACTAAATTGAGGCTGGGGAGAATCCCCAGGGTCTGATTCATGCCTGGAACGTAATCAGTGAACATGAGATTCATATGAATGCGGACATTACCTTATTACTCCAGTAAATAGAGACGATCTTAGTAACAACATGGCAACGTTACCTTATTACTCCAGTAAATAGAGACGATCTTAGTAACGACATGGCAACGTTACCTTATTACTCCAGTAAATAGAGATGACCTTAGTAAAGACATGGCAACGTTACCTTATTACTCCAGTAAATAGAGACGATCTTAGTAACGACATGGCAACGTTACCTTATTACTCCAGTAAATAGAGACGATCTTAGTAACGACATGGCAACGTTACCTTATTACTCCAGTAAATAGAGACGATCTTAGTAACGACATGGCAACGTTACCTTATTACTCCAGTAAATAGAGATGACCTTAGTAAAGACATGGCAACGTTACCTTATTACTCCAGTAAATAGAGACGATCTTAGTAACGACATGGCAACGTTACCTTATTACTCCAGTAAATAGAGACGATCTTAGTAACGACATGGCAACGTTACCTTATTACTCCAGTAAATAGAGACGACCTTAGTAACGACATGGCAACGTTACCTTATTACTCCAGTAAATAGAGACGATCTCAGTAACGACATGACAACGTTACCTTATTACTCCAGTAAATAGAGACGATCTTAGTAACGACATGGCAACGTTACCTTATTACTCCAGTAAATAGAGACAACCTTAGTTGTCTCTATTTTTTGTTTTGTTTAGCGCATTCATTTTAGACCAGTGATTAGACGATCACAATAGCCGTGTATGTTATTGAAAAATAATGCACACCTCTCCAGCCAATCATAATCGATTATTCACCCGGGCCATGGTATAAGTGAAGATATTCTTTTTATTGGGTGTTTTTTTTTAGGGAACATTTGCATTTATTCACATGTGATTGGATGAGCTACTCATGTGCTGGACTGTCTCTCATGATTAGGGTTAGGGTTAGTGACAATGTGTCTAGCGGTGTATACCCGCCGAGGAGAAGCAACACATCTCAGCCATCGTTTATAGGCGAATTACAAAGTACCCTGCCCTAAACAATAGCCTAACTTAAACACCTTAAACAATTTAACCTGATACGTCTCATGTTTCAAAATGTTCCCAATGGATATAACATTAAAATGGCTGTTTAGAAGTGTAAAGCCTAATTTATACTCCTGCGTAAAGTGCCGTACGTCGGTTACGGAGAGCCCTGTACGTCACCGGAGAGCCTGACGGAGAGCCTCTCCGTCGTCTCCGGCTGCACTCCGTCAACGGACAACGGAGACGGCAAGGGCTGCGATTGGTCCTCTAAAAACATAATTTCGATGACGCGATGCACGGTACTATGCTCTATGGACGCATAAAGCTCCAGAACGCCAACCCGACCTACTTGAACCTGTAACTTAAAAGAGACGGTGGCAAATTGCACTACATGGTTGTAAATCGTTTGTTTTTAGCAATTACGTTTTTTACTTTTAAAGCATTTCATTTTTTATTATAATTTATCCCCTTTTAGCTATCCCTCTTAACTATTTATCCCTTTTGTACTTTAAGTACAAAAGGGAGTTTTCTTGTGTGAAATGTTGTGTGAATCTTGTGTGAAATCTTGTTTACTTTGCACCTTGTTTGTTTTGCGGGTGGGAAATTGCATTGCGTATCCGGCACCACGACGGAGAACTATGAGGGCTCGAGGGGTCTCCGTGGTTACGCAGTTGGATAGCGCAATACGCAGTCGTAGTATAACCAGCGCTTAACCTGCTAGTTCTACAAGAGTAAAAAGCAGGTAAAAAACTGCTTGGCACTCCGGCGTGAAGGTAATGTACATAAACTGTGTATAATACAGTTTAAACTGACTTTTGTTATGTGTACATTGACAAAAAGATTGTTTTGTTTGTGCTTTTTTGCCCTTTTTGCGGGTGCAAGCAAACCAAATGCCTACAAAACGAGTACACGAGTTCTTGCTGAGATTTAGACCATGTATTTGATTCGACTTTTGGGGTATTTCTTGTACACTCTTATTTGTATTTCTTGTGTTGAAGTGTTCATGTTAAACATGGCATGCGTTTGATTCACCCACATCAAATAATACACGATCAAGCTATGATTAACAAATTGAATATTTACATAGGCCTGAGTTACAGAGTATTATCCAAGATTATGTTTTTGTCATTTTGTCAGACATCACTTTTACAGGATGTGGAGACCAAGGGTTATGTTTTCATTGTCATGACTCCAAGACCGGCCATACCATAATAATAACAATAATACTAATACTAATAATAATAATAATAATAATAACAATAATAATAATAATAATAGACTGAAAAGGAAAGTTTATAGCGTTCATTGTAAGATACTTAAAACAAGAATATATAATGCTTTTAAGTTGCCTTACCGATGCATACTGTTACCGCCATTAAAGTAATCATCCCGGGCTTTCACTTTTTCCAACTAGCCGCGTAGATGTCATTATAGGCGCTATGATTGACTCCTACCCTAATCTTTTCCCCTAAGAATGGGGGCTAACAGAAATGTCACCTCGCGTCATGTGACACGGGGAGAGCAGGGTTTTCGCTGAACCGATCTTTTTATCAAAGTTAATAAGAAAATTATCATAAGGGATTAGTAATAATGCATTACCCATTATCACCAAGGAAACAGCAGGTTGGCAGCATCTTTCGTCCCGCTTGCTCAGAAAGCCCCCCCCTCCGACATGACGCACGTCACAGACAGCAGCGCTTTAATCCATGTGTCTGTGATGGGGGCGTAAATATTGTGCTGTAAAATCGCCCCCGCCCCCTTACACACACACAGACAGACACACACACAGACACACACAGCCCCTCCATCTGGCAAAAAAAGAAAACCCCATTGACATCCAGTGGTGTGCGAAGTACACAAAAGACGGCAAAGCATTTACCCGCAGTGAGCGAAACCGGGGACTAATTACAAGAAGCAATTAACCATGATTTGGAGCCGAGCTTCGCTTCGAGGAGAGACGACAACGCACGGCTAGTAGCTCCGCTTCACCCGCTAATGCAAAGCCCTCCTCTATTAATCTATATTCCACTGTTTTCCCGGTAATTACTGTTGTTGCTAAAGTGGCCGCTGTAATATAAAGTACAAATTATCGGCGGTGTTGCCGAAGCTGTGCTGCTACGCTGAGGTTAGTGTGTTTCAGCTACATGTCCCACGATGACAACCGACG
Organism: Merluccius polli; assembly: GCA_030340625.1. NCBI lineage: Eukaryota > Metazoa > Chordata > Actinopteri > Gadiformes > Merlucciidae > Merluccius > Merluccius polli. The sequence goes on along the minus strand of JAOPHQ010001142.1, from coordinate 266,477 downwards.
ACAGCGCTTCATCCAAACCCTCCAGTGCCACTGACCCACCCATGCCACCCCCTCAGTGCGTGGGCTCGCACCTCTCCACGCAGACAGGACGGCCCCATAGGACACACACACACACACACACACACTAGGGTGGCCATTCATCCGGCTTTAGGCCGGACTGTCCGGTTTTTCAATGCCCTGTCCAGCGCCCGGCGCAGCATCAAGCCGGACGCGTATTTGTCCTCCTTTTTGAGACACTAGGCTTGAAGAGCGGAGTTCTAGACCAGTTAATGTCAACTGCCGGTCGTAGGTCCGGGGTGTGTTACGATCGCGCAACCCCCCCCCCCCCCCCCCCCCCCCCGGGCTGAGGTGTCCTCCTTTTCACAAACTCATAAATGGTCACCCTAACATACACACACACACACACGTCAGGTTGACTTAGCGCTGAGGTGGGCTAACCTCAGACAAAAAGTGAGACGCCACGGAAGAGGGCGTCAGAGAATGACAATGAGAGACACGTACGCGAATCAATAGAACGACGCCGCAGCCAGGTCACTGCGGTTTGCCGCGTGGCTGTCGCAGCGGTGCAATGAAGCGTGCAGAGAAGTGTACGCTCTGACATCCTTGGGGGAGGGGGGGGGGAGAAAAAAAGTTGCAGTTAGACTCTTCCGAGTTATTGTGTGGATACATGTTTTATAAATCAACCAATCGGATGGATCCATCAACTGTTACCTGTATATTCCTGGTCAATGGGAGGCGGGGGGGGGGGGGAGGTCACTGAGGTGCATCTCTGTCGGGTGTCAGTGGGACCTACACAGAGCACCACACACACACCCACCTCTACACACACACACACACACACACACATACGCACACACACACACACACACTTCAGAACCAAACCCGACTCCGGGTCTCCAAAGTTGCAAGACAAACATCGCTGCCCACAGTTCCACTCCACTGCTGTGCCCTCAACACACACACACACACACACACACACACACACACTGCCCACACCAATGTCCATATGGGAGAATGAAACTAAATAAAGGGAAAAGTGTCAGCCAGGGGGGTCCGGAGGAAGGAAGACAGTAGAAAGAACAAGCGAGCACAGGATCACCTTCCTCCTCCTACCTCCTCCTCTCGCAGTGTGTCACGGCCCTCAGGGGAGCTGATATTAGAGCAATGGGGGGAGTGCGCGCATGTTGCTGGCCGGGAGATGGATAACTGTGTCAGGTATGGCAGAAACATCCACAGAGAGAGAGCAGTAAAACTGGGGGGGGGGGGGGGGGGGGGGCTGCGGAGTGGGGGGGGGTTTACAGGCATTTGGGAGAGAGGGGCGGTTCTGCATGTTATAGAGAGGCTACGCATTTGCTGCTAATCGTGATTAATGGCAACTTGCAGAGGACAAGAAAATAGCCACCAACCCTTTATTTTTTATATTGCCTTCTTTTTCCGTCCCTCAATGAAAACCCAATTTATCCTCTTATCTCTTCATCATGGAATTAATCATATGCATCATGTGATTGATGGTTTTGAAGAATAGTTAGTGGGAATAATTACAAGGCCCTTGTTGATTGAAAGGACAGGTTTATTCTGATGAAATCAAGACACAATGTGCTTCACTTTCTTTCAGAATAAGAGCGTTAGAAGGTGACCCCATGGCTCTCCGCAACCACCGAGGGCAAATTGTACATACAAAAATAAACTCCTGAATATATTCCTTTTCAAATAACCCTAACTAATATTATTCCTTTCCATGTCAAGTTAACTATTATTATTATTCTTTTCCTTTTCAGCTTTTTGCAGAGATGAATGCAGTGAATATCCTGTTGCCACTATCCAGTATGATATACACATAATGTATTTACAATGAGGCAAATTCATTCTCGCGGTTTCACCCCATGACTACAATGTAATAATGTCCAACGTCTGATTGAAATATCAGATATTGTATTGATGGATATCAATAACAAGTGTGTATAGAGAGGTTGTGTGAGATGACATGAAGCATTTGAATGAGAGTTTCTCTGTCTATTGTTGTCTAGCGATGTGAGCATGCTCAGTTTGACACTAATGTGGGGGGGTTTGTTGTGGACGGATATTTCATAACTGTAACTAAGCTCAGGTGTCCCTCCCCCCTCTCACACGGGAGAGAGGCATAGAGTTAATCAGCTCCCTGCATTGTGTTCAATCACTCCCCCGCAACTAGTGTACTGCTATATTGCTCTTTACCAGGGGAAATTATCAAAGCTTTGAGGTGAGATGCCAGTTGGGAGGTAAGAATGGTCGACCTGGCAGATATCAGCCTAGTAGTAGTTGCAGTAGTTGAAACAACGATCTGGCGATGAGTGGGTGAAGAACCGGGGTGGACATACTGTAGCGTGGATGAGAAGATGGATAGCAGGTGTGTGGCTTGGAGCAGGTGAATGAGATCACTGGCAATCATGGAGCAGGGAGAATGAATGGATAGCCATGCCCACCGCACACACTGGACTTTTTATTTTGTAGGATCATGTCCTTATGATCTGTCTCTATCACTCTCTGACTGGAGGTCAGAGTTGCAATGTTGAACCAACACGCCTAGGAGCACACAAGTAGAGTTAGAAACTTTGGCAGCTTGTTGGCGATTCTTTTCATATTTAACTACCGATGCTTCAAATCAGACCTGCTGGCTTTGGCAGTTGGCCTTTACTTTGCGGTAAGGGTTTACCGCAAAGTGTGTTTGTGTAAATAAAAAAAAAGAAGAGATTTAAATCTGCAACTCTAATATGCTTGTAGTCAAAAAGTGAATGAGCGAATCCTGCTGTGTAACAATTTTACTTCCTGACTTCTGCCAAGACTGACTGTAATTTCTGTAACTCGTAACAGTGACTGGAAAACACAGCTGGAGTCTCTGGAAAATAATTTTAATGTGCTTCCTCTTTAAAACTCTTCATTACCCGTCATCTGGGAATAATAAAAGACGATATCAGAGAGAGGGTATGTGCAGTAAATTATATGTGGCGTCAATTAAAATCATAAAAGCACTATTATTACACTGTTAGGCCTACCATAGTTAGATCCAATTCCAAGTAATTTATTGTTGCAACAAGCATATGTAATGTATCAATTTTATTGGTACCGTGTTTCAACCTTTATTTTACTATCAGAACTAACAGAATGTAAAGAAAAACAGTAAACGGTGAATACAACAGTGTTTCGTGGCTAGCATTATAATGAAGGCTTTTGGCCAAATAGCCAAACTGGGAGACAAGATGTGTATACAGAGGACTTTGTTGTTGGCAGCAGCGCTTTGGTTTATGTGTAAAAGGATAGGAGAAATGCAAGGCATGTTTTGTATTCTCCACAGTAATCTTCTCCACTCTTGTCTCCTTGAAAGGGGTTTGACATATAATAAGCAGTCCATGAAATCTAGCTCCTTTGTTATATCGAAATACTACAGAAATGGAGAATACTGCTCCACATATAGGACTACACTACCATACTATTTCCACAGTAAATAAATACCATAGAAATCCCATGGGCAGATTCGTTGGTAAATCCCCTTTGTGAACAAAATGTCAGACTTTCTTTTCAAGGAGTAACATTTTCTTCAATCATTAACAAATGAGAACAGAGTACCCTGCTGAACATATTAAGATCACATATTCCATTGTCTCCGTCAATGTACTGTGATGGGCTTCTAACACTGCTTGTTTGCATGATATTGCTGTGTTGCCGCTCTCCCTCACACTGTGAGATAAACAGACAGGCTGACCTTTCAGTCAGTCAGTCTGTTATCAGGAACCAACTGAGCACGACCGCCGAGCCTAACAGGCTAACTGAATCACAGAAGGATAACTGCCTTTTTATTCCTGTTACGTTCAAAGTCAAAGACCCTCTCTCTTTCTTTGCCCCATTTTCTGCATTTTGTTGCTATTAAAAGACACTACAGTGACTCACAGCAAGGGGGCTGGTTGTGCTAAATTTAGTTTAAATGTGAGAGAAAATTAATCATTGAGATTTACATTGTAGATTGATAATGCTGTGAAAGATGCTTGGCTCTCCCACTGAGCCACATTTTCTAAACTAGATTAATTAACCATAATGTGTCTCTTAGTTAGGTGTTAGTTAGCGCAGATGGTTATAGGTGAAAAGCAGGTGAGTAATCTTAGAATAATTATTGAGAGACAAAAAGCTTCAGATATGTGCCTGTGGATATTTAGTCAAGATTAACATTATCAATATTGCCCAGCAATACTGATACAAGCAATAGACATACTTTTAATAGCTGAAATTAATTTTCGATACGGGAGGGAGGCAGTTTTTTTCCCCTTTTTTTTCAGGAAGCCATGGCTCTGGTATAATTCCTTGCATAATGGTTTCTCTACAGTGGACTCTAGCAGTCATGGGTCTGACACTGGCGCTGGGCCAGACGGACATGGGCTGAGCTAATAGGAGCCCTAGGTCTATTTCCATGTGCTCTCTCAAGGTCATGTAGAAGAGACTTCACAGCAGCCACGATAGGCTGCTTATCGCTTCCTGAGGCGAAAACGCCGCTACCTCCATTAATCAAGCCGAGTTAGTTACAGAGGCAAAAAAAAATAAAAAATCTGGCAAAGCTCAAAGTGAACCTCGCAATCTGGCATCTGTGTTTGTATGTAAACATATGCACATACATTTCAGCTCTCCCAGCGATGGCGGCGCGAGGAATGGCGAGGGTTCAAAGGAGGGACGCCGAGGGTGGGATGGAGGCTAGGGCAAAGGAAGGTTGTTGGTACTCCGCGACACTTTGCATCAACAGCCAACAAGGGTCCAGGTTCAAGATGGGTCAATTCTAGGGCAAGGGTGTCGCAGCTACTATACAAAGAAATATATATATCATTGTATATCAACTGTAAGTCATTTAATATAAACACTGTGACCTCTGCCTAGTTCGCGGGTTCAATTGGGTCTTAGTTGTTGTTCTCATTTGTAAGGTGAAATTGTGGCGCCAACTTACACTGCTAATCAGGTAATACGTTGACCCAGAAACCATTAACTGCTGTGCATTTTAATGTGTTTTGCTTTGGACTGACTTCACCTAGGGAATAAAGCTGACGATTACCCATTAAAACAATGCAACTCAAATAATGAACCTGTTAAGATTATTAGAGAAGACACATTTTTGATGATGATATCTTCATGCACATAAACTAGTTGATAGAAGCGTTCACATTTGTATTAATTTTACATTGGCGATGCAATTTTCACATCAGTAAAGGACCAACGTGTATATATTCTGAGTTGTGTCTCGACATTGCTTTTGGGAACTGCTCCATACATGGGTAGACAAATGGTTAATGAGAGGCATTAATCTAAGGGGCTGCTGGTAATGAAGGAGACATTAAGATAAGGGGCTGCTGGTATTGAGGGTGGCATTAAGATAAGGGGCTGCTGGTAATGAAGGGGGCATTAAGGTAAGGGGTTGCTGATAATGAGGGAGGCATTAAGATAAGGGGCTGCTGGTAATGGGAAAGACTGTAACAGCCATTCAGAGCTGGAATGTAGATAGAAATTCCGGTACATCCTACTACCTCCTTCACACACTGTGTCACTGTTTCAAGGTGTAATGTGCTGTAAAATAGATCTTGATCCCCTCCCCCCATTTATTTGTGCATAACATCAAATATGCACAAATAATGTTCTTGTTTCCATAAGTTGGATATGGGCCAGCAACCAAGACCATGCGATGCCAAGTTTATTTCCCCACTCAAATGACTACTTAAAGTTCCAGGACGTTGCACCGGCACAGCCACATTTTTGATAACTCATAGGGTCATCATAGTGTGATCATAGTGTCCCAAGCTGTCGAAATGTACCAAAAACTCCCTAAAAAACGCTCATAATAAACTACAGACGTGAGTTGTATAGTATTGCCAATTTACAACAACGTCCACGGTGCATTGCGCGGTAAGCGTGAGTCGTGCCAGACATTGTGGGAACTTGTTTGCATCCAGGAGAGAGAGCGTTTCGAGAGGCAGATATAAACTCGGCTACTTTTATTTAGTTGAGCTTTGTATTTTATATTTCTCGACCTGTGGACCATGTGTATAACATCATCAAAGCCATCTAATTGACATAAAAGTATAGGCATGTTTTTGCATTTAATTAATAATAAAGTAATTAATACAAAACTACAACCTTTGTATCAATACACAATTTTATATCACCGTACGTTATATTCCATATCACCGCACGTATCATATAGAAAGTCTCCAGAGAAAAGAAAGTCCAACTTGGTGTTAAACGCTTTGAAACCTCTTTGCTGACCTCCTTCAATCCTGTCTGCATTATTATAATATATCCATGGTCTGTAACTTGGTAACGGAGATTGTTCCAGGTCCCGCTTCTACATCAACCGGTGGGTTTGTATCGTATCATGGACTGGTCTTTACCGTCTTCTGTAGCTGCCGCAGACATTGTAATCCTCACCTTCATGGTATAACTGCCAGACTGTAATCTTCATGAGCCTGCTGTGGTTCAGTTTTGATATTACTACATGAGTAAACTCTGAAAATTGTAGTCTAGTAACAGCAATACTGCATAAATAAACATCACCATGAACCTATTTGCAAACTTCCGTACTGCAGGTATGCAATCATTGCTACTTTATTCATTGAATGAGATGCTGAAAGTGCATGTGTAAACTCTAAAAATAGTGGTTTAGCAATGGTAATACTCAACCCAGTCTCACAACAAATCGTGTAATACCTACGTTGGTCCACGGGGGTAAACGTGGTATATTCACAATAAAGGCTCTAAAATCGTGATATACTTACGTTTAATTTGGCCTGTTCATTTACATTGGCCTACGCACCGGTCACGTGACGGTCAAGTTTCCCCCTGCGAAAACAAAAAAAATGGCGGACACTTTTCCGTGGAAAATGCAATATTTTGAGCTACCGTACCGTCCACATTTACATGCATTTAGATGACATTTCTGGCGAGAAGTATGCGTTATATTTTCATAATCTTCTATCAGAGAATGTAGACGACCTTCCGCTTATTAGTTTCTACGACGATTTTAGTGTCTCTTTAGAAAATCGTTGGAATGCAACACTTTGTACCGTTGTTATGGTGGTTGCTATGGACGCTACTATCGCGCGACCACGGCTCTAATGGACGATGTGGGCATCCGTCCTATTGGTTAGTTATTACTCCTGTATCAGAGTTATAGAGTAAACAACTCTATAAACAACTCTATGTTTACTCTATAGCTCTGATTCCTGCACCATGTTTCAATGACGTCAGGTTGCTAGGGGCTACGGCTGAACTACACCATGACCACCTGTCCCATTGGGAGGACCTATCAGCCGGAAGTACTGTCCTTACTGTACTTTTGTTTATGTTGTAATGTCATAATATTGTTGACAATAAAGTTTGTTAAAAAAACAACAACAACTATTTTTTTCCCACACCACAATGTATGTCCCACGATGTGAACTCCAAACAATTCATGTTTGTCCAATTCATGGACAAACAAAGTAGCTGGAAACACGTCTAAAAAAAACACTTGAAATAAAATGTAGCCTATATTTATATTTTTACAACATCAATCTCCCTATAATATGAACAAAATATGTTCAGGTTATACTTTCTCTCTTGAAAAACGGGCAAAACGCTAACCTTAAAGGGATAGTTCGGGTTTTAAGACACGAAGTTGTATGGGTTCCCTGTCAGCAACGTTGTGCATCAGCACTGACTTACCCCCCGACAGCGTCCTGAGAGGGGGGATCCAGCCGGTTTTTGATGCTGAAGAAAGTAGTCCGGCAAGTTGCTGGGGTCACGAAAGTAAAGTGTTTTTCTTCTCAAAACCATATGCGTTCAAAAGAGTGACATATTTGCACCACAAAAACGTTGTCCAGGAAAAATTAAAACCTCGTTATCACTTGGCACTATTTTTCTCGATTCCTACCACTGCGCGCTACTGACAGCTGAAGGCTGCGCAGGCGTTTCACTGTCTTTCGCGTGCTGGAAAGTTAACGTGAAAGACAGTGAAACGCCTGCGAGAAATCGAGAAAAATAGTGCCAAGTGATAACGAGGTTTTGATATTTCCTGGACAACGTTTTTGTGGTGCAAATATGTCACTCTTTTGAACGCATATGGTTTTGAGAAGAAAAAGTAACACTTTACTTTCGTGACCCCAGCAACTTGCCGGACTACTTTCTTCAGCATCAAAAACCGGCTGGATCCCCCCTCTCAGGACGCTGTCGGGGGGTAAGTCAGTGCTGATGCACAACGTTGCTGACAGGGAACCCATACAACTTCGTGTCTTAAAACCCGAACTATCCCTTTAACCCTAACCCGGAAAATGAATCAAAAAAACTACAAACTGCAATACACAAACCGCACACTTAAGTGCAATACACTTAAGTGCAATACACTTAAGTGTGTGGCGCCATGTTTTTTGTAGTTCTAAAGTTTTTAGTTAAAGTTTTCCCTATTATGTGAAAATGTGTCAAGGAACTTCGCAAGTGTATTATATGTTTTAGGGACTGGGGAGCACATTTATTTGGTATTTGGATTTCATTTTTACTATTGTTAATTGGGTGAAATCTGGTTTTGACCCTACCCTGGTTTTGACCCTACCCAGTAGCGTTGGTTTGACAAAGGCCATGATAGAAGAAGTCAAGAGCTTTCCAAAAATGTTTTCCCCATGTTTGTATCACATTTTCTTGCTTTTCTGTAAGCCTTTAAAAGTGCCTTAGGTTCAAGGTTCAAAGGACATTCCTGAGGAGCAGAATGTTCACAGTGACATATCTGTACTCTGCAGATCAAGACCTTTCCAACGATGTCTTCATTGTCATCCTACGACAAAGTTTCATTTTTATCTTGCTCACTGCCAAGGAACTTTGATGTGTACTTTCTCACAGCCTATATAGAGCCAAGATGGATAAAATCACTAAAACATATTTTAAGGGAGATTTAGTGGCAAAACATATTGATGGTGACCTTATCCTTAGTCATGCTTTTCTATTTGGAGCAGTTTAGACCCCATTTACCCCTTAAATTACTTAATGTTTCATATAAATATTTCCATATTACTTAATTTGACCATTTATAGCCATTGTGTTCCCTTCCCCAGGGCTGACAGGATTGCCCTGGATGAAACACTAGTATATAATACAGTTGTTTTTAATTGACCAAGATATGAGCTTTTGAAAGAAAGTAGGCCTGTGCCATAGTAACATGCAAGGGGCTTTAGAACTACAAAAAACATGGCGCCGCACACTTAAGTGTATTGCATTTTCCGAACGTTTGTAGTTGTTTTGATTCATTTTCCGGGTTAGGGTTAGCATTTTGCCCGTTTTTCAAGAGAGAAAGTATAACCTGAACATATTTTGTTCATATTATAGGGAGATTGATGTTGTAGAAAGTTTTTAGACGTGTTTCCAGCTGGTTTTTTGTCCATGAATTGGACAAACATGAATTGTTTGGAGTTCACATTGTGGGACATACATTGTGGTGTGGGACAATAATAGTTGTTGTTGTTTTTTTAACAAACTTTATTGTCAACAATATTATGACATTACAACATAAACAAAAGTACAGTAAGGACAGTACTTCCGGCTGATAGGTCCTCCCAATGGGACAGGTGGTCATGGTGTAGTTCAGCCGTAGCCCCTAGCAACCTGACGTCATTGAAACATGGCGCAGGAATCAGAGCTATAAAGTAAACATAGAGTTGTTTATAGAGTTGTTTACTCTATAGCTCTGATACAGGAGTAATAACTAACCAATAGGACGGATGCCCACATCGTCCATTAGAGCCGTCGCGCAATAATAGCGTCCATAGCAACCACCATAACAACGGTACAAAGCGTTGCATTCCAACGGTTTTCTAAAGAGACACTAAAATCGTCGTAGAAACTAATAAACGGAAGGTCGTCTACATTCTCTGATAGAAGATTATGAAAATATAACGCATACTTCTCGCCAGAAATGTCATCTAAATGCATGTAAATGTGGACGGTAGCTCAAAATATTGCATTTTCCACAGAAAATGTAAGGAGTGTCCGCCATTTTTTTTGTTTTCGCAGGGGGAAACTTGACCGTCACGTGACCGGTGCGTAGGCCAATGTAAATGAATAGGCCAAATTAAACGTAAGTATATCACGATTTTAGAGCCTTTATTGTGAATATACCACGTTTTCCCCCGTGGACCAACGTAGGTATTACACGATTTGTTGTGAGACTGGGTTGTAATACTGCACTTAACATAGCTGTAAAACTATTTGTCAAACGTCCATGTAGCGATACTTTATTATTTGAATGAGAAACGGCAGGTCTCTGAACACGCTTTTTCACATTTACCAGCTTCCGTCTCCACTGTAAGATTTCCTCTTCGGTGTATTCTGGCTCAAACAAATAGCCATCATTCCTTCCACTCAGTCAGACTTGGCTGAAGTTATAATCCTCATTTGAGCCGTAGATTGGTATTCATTGCCAGCAACCATTGTAAAATCTTGTGTAGCTCTTCAGGCTAACAACAACAACAAAGAAACTGAATCTCACAGATTTAAACTTCAAGCTGATTGGCCAGGGTGATTTTGCCTGGGAATGGAGGGCGCTGAGAAAGCCCTTCTAGTTTTTTGACAACCCTGAAGTCCAGAGAAAAAGCAAATTTGAACAGAACATTCACAGGAATGAATATAGCCGTATTGTGACCCACAGAGCACATTTCTAAGCAGTTTTTTTTCTTTTGTTGAGCAACTCTCTTTAAGCAGTAGGGCTGTAATGAACTGTTCCTGTTGCTCTAATAAATGCACTTTCACATTGAATGCACAGAGGAGGAAAAAAGTATGGGCATTTGATTATGCTGTTTGAACTGGGGTTGGTAACCACAGCCCCTAATGATTTGACAGCCCCTATACGGAGACATCATGTATTGCACACTCCTCTTCCAACATTTCTATTCATCTTTGTAATCACAGCGTTGAGTTCCTGAACTCTGACCTCGGTATCTAGGAGACCGTACGTGCTCCTACTGTATCATACATGAGTGGTGTGTTGGTATTCCTTCATTGTTGCACTCTGGTGCTGGTGGTGGTGGTGGTCTCAGGCTGTGAAGTCATGCCGGAGGTATACTGTATATGCTCTTACTGGCCCATGTGGGCCCAGTGCAAGCCGCTTTGATCACTTCCTGACAGCGACTGTGACTGTGATCCTACTGTGAGCTGACAGTGGAGAGAGCTTAGGGGAGGGGAGGGGAGGGGAGGGGAAGACATGGGAGAGGATGAGGGCGGAGCAGAAGGCCCACTTGAACAGTGGGCAGTACAACTGTGGGACACTGGCGGGTAGACGACAGTGGATAGGATGTTGAATTATGAATGGGAGATGGCTGCATGCATGAGCAGGTTGGATTTACATTGATGAAGGGGAGATACAGCATGGCTTTCACAGGGAAGATTTTTCACTGTTTTTATTTTGGAAGACATATTTGTGTGTGTGTGCCAACACTTCACTACATTCAAAGCAACTGAGAAGATGGATAGCATTATTATGGACCATTATTATGGACCATTATTCAGTACCATCTTTTCTCTCTTAATCTTTCAGCATGTATGATTATGAGAGAGAGCGAGAGATGTAAGAGTAAGAATTGAGGCACTGTCCCCGAATGTCCTTCAGGGATGTCCTGGTCATGCCCTAATGGATGGGATATGTCCCTGTAAAAGCTTTTGGTCCATAGAGGTTGAGTGGCCTTTCTGCGATGAGCGGTTCATGCAGAGCTCCGGTACTCTACAAGCACTTTCACTTTTGGCAAACAACTTCTTAGATGTAAAATGTCAATAATTTGAACAGATAATGCCGTATGTATAACGCCATCCCCTTTAACTTAAAACAACGCCGAGACGTGGATAAATCCTCCACACTAGGCTTTTCTTTTAGCACAGCTCCAAACACCATGTTTTCTGCAGGGGTCTGGTTCCCTCCATAGAGTGAGAGATATGTCTAGTATCTCGGCTGACCAGCAGACATATGCAAAAGGACCAAGAAATAAGCCCAATGTGTTTTCTCTATATAGCTCTTTGGACACCCCGATGTATCCTTTTAAAACACCTCTCCGTAAGCAGAGCCACACTACACTCTCTTAAGCCCAAATCTGCAATCCATTACTGTTTTGTTTTGATCTCTTTGCATGCCGTCGCTGGAGCTGTGGGAGCCTAAAGTGGCCTGGTAGGCCAACGGCAAGAATCCAGTCGTGGTATTGGATGGGTGGAGGGGAAGCTGTACGTTGTCATGAGAACACACCGTGCAGGTTAGGTGTGCAAGGGAGAAGGGAGGGAGGCTGCCCACACTCATTAGAGGGATCGGTGGGGGGGCTCTATGTGGAGATGACCTGGATTAATTGTATCGCACCGCTTGACTCAGACGGTGACACACCACTTGGTGTGGTGTGGAGTTATGAGGGCAATGCCGAGAAACCTCCTCCTCCACCTCCACCTCTTTCAAAATAAAGTTGACCCTGAAGCCCCATTTCCATGATAAGCGTGGGCGTCAGCTCCGCAGTGCTATATTGGGCATTGGAGACTGCCTATATAGGCAATGGGCTAGGCTAGCTAGGTTGGGCATTGGAGACTGCCTGTGTAGGCGCTAGGCTAGCTAGGTTGGGTGTTGGAGACTGCCTGTGTAGGCGCTAGGCTGTGCTGAACCAGCGCGGTCGGCAGCTGATCACCAGGTAGAGCGAACCTGATGCAATCTCAAATTTATTTGGTCAGATTTTATTAAATGCAAACTATTAGTTATTCTTCCTTGATTTCCTAATATTTTTACAGCTGTCTGGCAATTAAAGTGGTATATTGATGAATTATTGATACATAAAACCATTTATTAGTTATTTTATTTTCGGGGACACAATATCTGATGGGAATGTGATTGGTTGGCACCGAGTGTCACCGAAAGGTCAGCATGAAAGTTGAACTCTGGGCGACACGAACATCGGTCAAGAGTCAAGGTCTTCTCTGATGATTTTGTTTAACCCATCTGCATTGACATTTTCAGATGTTTTGATCTTGTTTTACATTAAGGTTATATCTAATGGACACCTGCATGTGGTTAGGATTAGTATTGGTTGGTGGTGTAGTTTAATATGATTTAGTAACCGCATATTTAAATGTAATTCCATGTATACATCTATACATGTTATACAAGTTCTGAAAATTACATTTTTGAGCTACAGTGACCTTTGCTTAACTGGAAAATGTTTGCTATTTTTTACAGAACTGAAATGCACATGGCCTGCAACACACACTACACCAACTGTCACTCTCTGCAGGTCATTACCTCAGGCCACTGGATACGAACCCTGCCCCGTTCTCCTTGCCAACAACAAAAAACAAAAAACACCGCCACACACACTCTGCACATGTCACACGTTGCCAGAGCCTCTGGTAACACAGTGAGCTCACACTGAGCCTTTAATGACATCAAGCGTTTCATATTTAAAGATAGCGTAGCGGCGAGCGCTGCCTAGGAAAAAATAAACAGGCTTTTAAAGCGTTTTGGTTTTCATTCGTCTGATAACAATAATTTAAACAGGCTAATGCCACTGGTGCGAATAGACAATTAACCTCTACAGTCGAGCGCTCCCCCATATCCTCCCGTCTGTCTACGGTCTCCACAGGAGATTATTAAGCATTTACTTTTTGTCCCTCTTTAATTTATTGTTTATATAAAACCTAATGTTTTGAGCAGTTTAACCAAATGGTGATAATTGGCCTAGATTTTGTATTTGGGTGGGGGGGTCACAATGATTATGTTGATATTGATATTAACGCATACTATTATGATACATATCTATTGTATATACCTCACCTTCACACGCCGCATGAGTCATGCACTGCACGTGTTCAAACCAAATACACATTAGTAGTTTTTTGAAGTCTTTTATGAATCTATTGTACATCATGGGACTGTATGACTTATTGAAAATTCAGGCAGCCTTTCACATGTTGTTCTCTCTTTATTGACAAGGTACAATGTTTCAATGCAGCATTAATTTCTTCACCTGGTCAATGTCAGCTTTCAAATCCTGAATATAAATATGGTGCAGAGACGATTCCATGATATTTTCATTGGCCTCAAATGCACAACATTTGCTTGTGTGTTGGAGAGTCACATTGAAATAATTGAGTTAAACACCTAGTCATTAAAAACATTGTGTCTGTTTGGGTAAGTAAAGAGTGTTGCTGCTTGGTGAGAACAGTGCCTGTTCAGATAAAGGTCAAAGAAAAAAAACAACGTGGCAACAAGGGCTTTGGGGAAATTTAGCGAGGTGAGAAAGGGTAAGGGAATTCAAAAGGCCCTCAACTAGAGGTTTACCGTCAACACTTTCATTACACAAAACAAATCGACATCAAAAATCACTTTATTTTCTTGCCACATGCCTCTTATTGTCGAAGACAAGTCGTTCATGTTTAACCATAAAGGATTTTTTTTTTGAATATGCTGATGTGGAATTAATTTGCTGTTTTGTACTCCAAAGTGTCGAACAAGCTATTTATCAAGTTCAACTGCATTGGCCCCAGAGGTGTAATCGGAAAGTTATTAAGCATTCAGTTTATGCATAAATTTACTCAGACATTGAAAACGGTTTGTCCACACGGACAAACAAGATGCATTATCTTACATTGACACAATTCGATTTAATCACCAGAGAGCAAATAGTCTATACACAAAACAGAGCAGCTAGGGTTTGTGGTGGGAATCTACAAGTAATTAAGTATTTGCTATCTTACAGCCTACAGTTTTTCCTCCGATTTAATTTGTAAAGCAGCAGGAGCTAACCTGCTAACCATGAGCGCAACATGCTATCCTTTGCCCAGCGGTACGCTATAAAGTAATGCTAAGCATGAACAACTGTGAGACTAGGGGGGTAATGTATTTGCAATGTCTGCCAGTGTAATTAGCTCTTAACTGCATTATACATCAACTGAAGTGCTCAACGGTGTGTAAAAACAAAAAAAACAAAACAAAGAAAGCTGAGCCAGAGGTACATCCGCACAACCGCGAGTGACAAAGCAAACACAACACAACAAAATGTGTGTGAACATTTCTCTAATGCATCGGCACACAGGATTAGGTAAATCCTTCTAGACAGCGGATGCTTTTTTTTGCATTCCTCGTCTATGTATTTTTTTTTTCTTCTTAAATGGACGACAACAGAAAAAGAGGAGAAATCCTCTCTTGCTTTTATGAAGTCATATCAGGATTTCAGAATAGAGTTGTTGTAAATTCTGGCTGTTATTGTGTTTCCAAACTATTGTGTTTCCTTGAGCTGTCAGAGTCTACACTGTGGCTCTGTGGACACGCTGCATTTCCACTGTGTAAGTGTCAATCAACTACACACACACACGCGTGCACATATGCACATACAAGCACACATTTGCCGTAAATGCTCTCGTTCTGCCTTTAAACCGCGAACGACCAAAATGTTTCAAACGTTCAGACATCTCCCCCCCGCCCTCCCCTCTTTTCTTAATTCATCAGACAGCAGCAACAGGCGTTACTTCACCAGGGAACTTCAATATACGGAGGAAACAATCCGTCAGCACCAGATTCAATCCTGCATTATCAGATCACACACACACACACACACACACACACACACACACACACACACACACACACACACACACACACACACACACACACACACACACACACAGGGGTGCCGGTGTCTGGGTGTAGAGTGGTAAATGAGCCTGCTCAAGTGAAAAGGAGTGATTGAATGGGATAATCTCACAACCTGCCTGGCTTTGATATTAGCTCCATTCTCAGTGGAGCGGTGTCTGTGTTGCTGAATCCCTTTTCTCTGGACTACAACAGATACACTGACAAGAGTGCCCAGATATGTCGGGCCTGTTTCGAAATTATAATGTGTGTGTGTGTGTGTGTGTATTGGCATGTGAAAGCCATTGTAAAATGACATTGCTCACCTCTCTCTCTCTCGCTCTCTCTTTGTATTTCACACCAGCACACACCAACACACCGACACACATACCAATGCACCCACCAACACACTGCACGCCACGAGGAGTAGACTAGCCTGTGCTGAAGTGCTCTGGGTGTTCAGTGGAAAAGCTCTGTTCAGAAAGACATACGTGAAGCGTCTGACAACCCACCCCACCCCACCATACCCGTCGACCTAAGCGCCTCCCCTTTCTGTCCGTATCCCGACGGGTCACGCTTGTTGATCCAAGGCTAACTGGTTTTGAATTAAAGATAAGGGTATTCATGATTCCATTTCCATGCATGCTTCCAATTCTAAGGCATGAAAAATTAAAGGGTATCTGGGATGGCGCCGCCGTCTCGTGCCTGAGGTGTTGAGCGTCTGAACCTGCGCCGCTGACCGTCTCTGAGCCGCACGCGTGCGGTGCAGTCTCGGGAGACGGGAAGCACTACAACACATAACACACTGGCAATTCTGAAATGTAAAAAAAAGTATTGAATTGAAAAAACATTCGAACAGGTAAGTAAGTAAGTAAGTAAGTAAAGTTTATTTATATAGCACCTTTCACAGACCAGGAGTCACAAAGTGCTTCACATTTAAAATATCACGTGGTCACTATGCTAAAACAATTAAAACATGGACAATAAAAAATAAAAGACATAAAACAGTTTTACACAGACTATCATTAGCAAAAAGCCTGTTTGTACAATACGGTCTTTAACTGCTTTTTAAAAGTGTTGACCGAGTCCACAGATCTTAGATCCAGGGGAAGGGCATTCCATAACCTGGGGGCCACGGTTTGGAATGCACGGTCCCCTTTTGTTTTTAATCTGGACCGGGGGACAGCTAACAACCCCTGGTCAGAGGACCTGAGAGACCTACTGGTGGTGTAAGGACGCAGTAGGTCACAGATGTACGCAGGTGCCTGACCATGGAGTGCTCTGTATGTGATGATTAGGACTTTGAACTGAATTCTAAATTTGATGGGGAGCCAGTGTAGGGAAGCTAAGATGGGGGTGATGTGGCAAGACTTTTTGGACCGAGTCAGCAGCCTTGCGGCTGCATGTTGGACCAATTGTAACCGGCCCAGCGTTTTCGCGTCGAGGCAGGTGAACAGAGCGTTACAGTAGTCCAGACGGGAAGACACAAATGCATGGATGATTGATTCCAATTCAGCCTGGGACACAACGGATCGAAGTTTTGCGATGTTGCGCAGATGAAAAAAACAGGTACGTGTTAGAGACTTAATATGGTGGTCAAAACACATTTTCTGGTCAAATATTACACCTAGGTTTCTGAGTTTAGACCTAACAGTTGTTGAGAGGGACCCCATGCAAGTGGCAACTTTCGAGGTGACTTTATCTGAACCAATAATGAGGACCTCGGTTTTGTCTGCATTTAGCTGGAGGAAATTGTAAGAAAACACAAACCAAAAGAAAAGAAAACATGTTCGAAAAGGAGTAGGAGGAAGTGAGTGCTTATGTGAGTGAGTGGTTGGTTCCTGCAGCTGCCCTGTATCCATTCATTATCAAATAAAATAAAAGTATTCGTACACACGCATACACACACACACAACCACACTTGTGTACATTGTTTGAGTTCCCCCTTTAAGACACAAATGTACCCCAAAAAAAGAAAAACACATACATTGTACTAAATAATTGTAACGCAGGCCGCGTAATGTTCAGATAATACAACCTGGTGTCTTTTCCATACCGTGGCTTCCATTCTATTCTGTGAAGGAATACATGCAGTGTGTCTACCTCAAATATTGGACGGTATTAGTATGCAGCATGTGCTGGAAGACATGTTCCAAGTGTCAAATCACAGTGGGTCTGTCTACCACGTAGAGCTGGCTGAGTTGATGGTTTAATGGCATCCTTTTTAAGACATTGGCTAATGCTTAGTAACCTTTTTACACTCACCTTCACATGGTCCTGTCATCTGGTGTCATCTTAAGATGGATGGATCAAGACATTTTTTTACGTTTTACATGCAGGACAATTGACTCGTTGCATTTACATTGACTGTGGTATTTTAAAACAGATGTTTTTTATGCAGTTGACAAGTCAATTCTTTTTATCACGTCTTTGTACAACTATAGCCACCCTAAATCATCATACAGATGATGTATTGCACACCTCCTGGTTACAGTTGTGTACCATGAATCTCAATGGTGAAATTCCCATGCTTGGGCTACAAGCGTTAGGTGTTGGTCTCAGCCAGATTACGATATCCTTTACTCGTTCATTCTTGGACGGACAGCGGGAGAAGCCGTGCCGTAAGTGGTAGCACTGGGACTATTCCCAACGTAAGACCCGACGGTCAGTGCTAATCTTTGGCTGGGCTTAGAGCCCATGGCGGCGGCATGTAATCTGCCTGGTTGTGATGTCCTTATCTGGTGGGGTGTGAGTGTGTTCAGCCGGGCTGTCAGGGGTTCTCAGCCAACACACTCTGGCTTTATCCGCCCTGCTTTTTGTTTCTTCACTTCAAACCCCCCTCCTTCCCTCCTCTTGTCAATGCTGTTTCTAGGACTATTGCCTTATTTAATACCCATGTTTTCTCTGTCAGCTGTTATTTACGCAGCAGCTTTCTGTAGGACCGTAGAGATGACCACTGCCTCAGGAAAGTCCTTGCCCTGGCAGTTTGTGTTTATTGAAAGAGATATAAAAAAAAGTATCGCAAACCACCTATGTATGAGTATCAGAGTTGTTAAAAGTAAACCAAACACAATCCGATTATTATAAAAAAATAAAATAAAAATTGTAGGCTATTTGGTTGTTTTATGATGTTTACATCACAAATGTACAGCATAGTTTATAAGGAGTCGCCACTCATTGAAAGGAAACATTCTTTTTCATCACGGTACCCATCTTTTGACCAAATCTAGACATATAGATGGGTCAAAGTGGCATTATGCTGCAGTTATTCCCACAATGCCTCTGTGTCAGGAGATGTTTTTTATCATCAGCCGTACACCATTAAGGTGTTTTGTGCTTAATGGACTTGTCTGGTCTCCAGAGACGCACTGAAGATAAATGCAAAATATGAAAGAGTCCCGGGGTTTGGGGCGGCGCTGGTCAAACACCATCGATTCACCTGTCGGAAAGCGCGTACTCCAATTTCACAATCCCCTCAAAACAACAAATTACTTCCACAAGGATTTCCACCATCAAAACAATCTGGGGGAGAGTATGAGTGTGGCGCATGCTTCAGCCGTTGTGACAATAATTAATTTGCTGCATCAGAAAACAGCGTATGACATATGAACGGGGTGGGAATGAAAGTGGAGCCGCCTGTAAATTGATGGCAATTTGCTGGGCCTGAAAGAAATGGGTCCATGTGGTGGGAATGAATAGGATGACAGGGTAATGACATTGATGCTAGATTCTCCCAATGCAGACGGTGACTCTTCCCGATCACTTTAGGATAGATGAAGTACCTCTCCGCAAAAATATTGCGAATCTGTTTTTGCTCGCCGTGAAATTAGTTAATGATTTATTTGTGGCTCTTCCTGCAGTATAGAGGAAGAAAATCTGTAGCGCTTGTGCGTGTATACTTTATTGATACTGATACCGAAAAATAACATGCCGGGACAGGTGAAAGGGCCAGCAAGGAGCAGGAGATGCCCAAGAGGTGAATCAAGAGATCAAGATCAAGGGATCAAGATTACATGGAGTAATTCAAATGGATGAACAAACACTGCACACCCAGCTAAATGCTAGCCTAGGTGTGTATTCATATTTCATGAATCATTTTAACGTGTAGGCTTAATCGAACAAGCTAAACATCCGCAACACCCCCCTTTACAGAACGCTTTTGATGCATCAAAAACCTGCCGATGCAAATTCAACAGCCCCAAACGGCTTGCAATCGGAAATGAAATATTGCGGTAAACCTAAAACGATAAGTTATAGCCTATCATTTACACCCCCCCCCCCTCCTCCTGGTTACAGTTCTTCATCAAAGGAAGCACACTGTGGTTGTGTGGAGGGGGGAAGAGAGAGAGAGAGGGGGGGTGAGAGAGAGAGAGAGAGAGGCGGGGGGGGGGGGGGGGGGAGAGAGAGAGAGAGAGAGAGAGAGAGGTAGGTTTGGGATGTTCTGGCTCTTCCAATCTACCAGATGAATGAGTCATGCAGGCTTATGTCGCCTGTGCCCTGCGGAGAGAAGAGCACAGTAAGGTAAACACATATTTCAATGAGAGCACATTCGCAAATGCATGACTTTTGATTTGGTCATTTGAGGTCAGTTTACATACTGTATTTGTACATGTTCTCTGTGAATGTAAATTATCGGCATGTTTCAAGTTTCAGGTTTTATTAGTCGCTAGTACAAAAGCACCCTTTAGGCTCTTCTACCTTTCCCCCCTAACTCACCTCTGACCTCTTCCCCCTCATCCATCTGTCCCCTCATCCCAGCCCTCCCCATCACCCCTCACCCTGACCATGCCTCCGCAGAATCAGAAAACTGTTATTGCCAGGCAGCTGGATGCTAGTAATTAGTTTTGGTGTTGCGTAACAGCAACAACAGAAAAACAACAAGTAATGCACAACAGAGCCATTCTTTGTTGACTGAAAAGTAATTAATGTACTACTGTATTTTGTAATGTGATGTATTTTGTACAGTAATGATAGCCAGCTGGCTAGCTACATCATTCTAGTATTAACCCAATGAAATATGTAATTTAGAAAGACGATGTGATCAACCTGTAACATTAGTGTTCACACAGCTCTCTCTCTCTGGCCCTCGGTCCACCCACACACACACACAAGGCAGGGCTGCTCACTTCCTTATATTGTACAGCGGCGCCTATGGTAACTATATGCGCCTATGGTAGGCCTATATGTATAGTCAGTGCCTAGGTTAGAAATGCAACAACGTTGTGCAGCGCTGCAAGAAAGTTTTGGTGCGTATGTGCTATTGCCATTACTCAACTTGTAACATTAGCGTATACACTGCTCTCCCTCCCTCTCCCTCCCTCTGTCTACCCACACACACATGGCAGAGCTGCTCCCTTGCTAAGGTTATACGCCTGCCTCTCTCTCTCTTTCTCTGTCAAACAGTTCAGAAGAACAGTGAGCTAGCCCGCTAATGTTGCATTTAGACATTGACAAAAGCATTTAAGCTACCCCCCTGCTTAACGCTACCAAAAAATCGCTTGCTTTCGCGATTTGCTGAGAGTGATGGTCGGCTCTTTTTGGGCATTTCAGTGTTTTGGCAAACCTGGATCTCATTGATGTCTATGCAGCTATTTTAATTTAGAAGAAAACTAATTAATTGTAGGTATCACTGAACATAGGCAATACTTAAAGGGTCATTTAATTATTGGATGGGGTAAATTGTACAAAACAAGTAGTGTAATCATCCTAATCAAATAAAGAAATATGTAAAAACAACAAATCTCAGTGTACTTTATCTTCTAAGTGAAGGGCGATGTAAGTGTATGTTTATAACCAGAAAGTAAAAAGCTGTTTTATAAAAAATGGTAGAATTGCAACAAAATATTGTTTAATCATTATGACGATCTAATGACAGCAGTATCATAATTCCTGCAACAAATATTGCTCTGAATTGATTAGACCAAAAGCTGATTGCTGATTCAATTAACAAGAAAGTATGTCAATGTGTAACACTGTGGAGTGTGTGTGTGTGTGTGGAGTGTGTGTGGTTGATAGCTGGTCTACAGCCTCACCTGGTCTGAATCAGACTGATGAGACTCTGGCTGGGTGGGGCTGCACACCTGTGGTGCAGAGCAATCATGGCACCCAGGATAAACCAGCTATCACCACACACACTCAGGAGAGAGACACTGTCATGGCAGCATGTTACATCTGCTCGGCAATACCATCTTGCCATCTCCAATGAACGCATATCCCAACCAAGATCTACCCGTGTCCTGTGTCGGAGGGCCCCAGCAAAAGCCACTTAGGTGGTGTGTGGTAGGGTGAACTGCCACAAACACGTAAAAGGACAGTACATTCTTTCTATTCTTAACATTTCCTACACAGTGCAGACTGTATTTCGAAATAAAGGTTGTCTGATACTTGGGCAGACAGTGGGAGATGCCGTGACCAGATTTTGTCTCCTTGTGTGCATATCGGTAAAGTATTTGGTAGAGCATGTCTGGGTCAGTTGTAGAGGCCCAATCAGGATTAAAAGTCTACCATCCTTTTGTATTTTTATCTTTGCCCAAGGATTCACCATTCAACTTGCAAATATGATTTTTTTTCACAAACACTACCCTTTTGAAGGACTGTAGTTTGACCAGTGAAAGGAAAACTTTTTTGTTGTTACAAACGGACCCATAGGGCAGAATAAAAATGTTGGTATTAATGTCACCATACATTTAAAGGTGCTGTAGGTAAGATTTATGAGCTATTATTTGAGTGTAATTTGTTAGAAATGGCATAGCCATCATCAGCTATTGGTGAGTGAAATGTGAGAATATGTTTCAAGGCTTTGTTGATTTTAGACCGCTCCCTGCTCATTTCTGACCAATCAGGACATATCTTCCTTGATTGGTTCAGGGACGTTTTCATGGTTTCATTTCAAAATATTGCTCTCTTCCGCTCTTTTCTGCTCTCTCTCTCTTTACAACACTCATCTTACCTACAGCACCTGCGACAAATCATATTACGATTGGCTTGACCGCTGCCTGAGAGAGCTCCGTGGGTTCACATGTATTTTTACATGCAATTAGCAGGCACGTATGATGAATGTATACATTAGTATACCAAAGTGATTAAAACTGCTGGAGAATCACAACTAATTCCGAGGTCAGCAAAAGTGACCCCGAATGCAGGATGAATATAAATGGAGTCATCCCTCTTCCGATTTCCATTTACATTGATAATGCCCAGCGACCGTCACTGAACACCATGATTGATTTGTCTGGGGTGGCATCTGGATGCCAGGGAGGCTGAGGGCCCCCTCTGGAGTCCTTCCCTGACACCCAGTAAAAACTAGGTGAAGTCTTTGAAGCAGACCCGGCGCCACAAGGGGTCTTAGGGGGGCTTAGCCCCCTAGGTTGTATTTTTTGCCCCCTCTGTTTAAGCTTTATGTATCTATAGAATATATAAATGTAATATTTAGTGCTCTGCTAATGCTATGTTCTTATGTAAGTGCTCTGATTAATACATTTATTATTTGATTTTGAAACAATAGCCGTAAGATGTGGTTATTTTGCCTTTCTGAGGCTATTGCATGGTTAAATCAATAAAAACAATGTAATGACAAAAATTGCCCCCTCGCAAATTTTAACAGTCCCCTCAGTCACTTCATCCTTGTGCCGGGCCTGGTAAGGAGACTCCCACTCATGGTTGCTCCTTCTCCTACATCAGTGGCTAGAGTGTTCGACTCCCAGCCGAGAGGTACTGGGTTCGATCCCGAATGTATGCCGTCTACCCAGTAGGCATCCTATAGCCCTAAGATCCTAAACCCCAATTTGCTCGTTGCGTCTAAATTCACTCTAAGTCGCTTTGGATAAGTGACTTAGCGTCTGCAAAATGACTAAATGTAAATAGTATAATATGTTGCTGCCATCTCTGGATTTTATTCCTGTCTCGACTTTAACTGTGAACGTTACAAAAGTGGCATATGCTGTTAAAGGGATTGTTTGATGCAAATATGTTGTAATAATGGTCAGCATCAAACGGCCAGCATTGATAATAAAAAAACTATCACCAAGTGTAATATGATATTAATAACTTGCCAGAGTCTAACCAAACGCTTCAGTGATTCTGACTGAAGCCTTATAGTTTGAATAAATGTAGCACATCAAGACACCACATAAACATCTCCAGAATTACAGAGGAGTTTCTGCAAATTATTTTATTGATAACCTCCTGGTAGAAACAGCCCGGCGAGAAGGTCACGGCCCCCCCCAGCAGTAGCATCAAAGATGTTGCATTCTGCATCAAGTTAAAAATTAAGTTGCTGCTGCACTGGTTTATGCAACATTATAAAATAAATATGGATCGGAGTCTCAAAAATAACGAGGTCATGAACATGGCTGGCCATGAATAACGATATTTTGTTAGCACGTTTTTTTAGAAATTGCAGTTAAGTGATGCTGTTGTTTTTGCCGTGTAATGCTATAGTTTATCTGCAGATAGCAACGGTGTGATCCTGAGCTGTTTGATAGATATTGTAAAAGAACTGGCAGTGTCATTTTTTATCAGTGCCGTGAGACTCATCTTAGTGAGTATGTAGAAAAGTAATTAAGACTCTTAATTGAAACTGGCAGCGAATTATAAAGGGAAAGAGTTGATATGGTCTCAGCAGAGAGATGGGGAATGGGCTGGGTGATTTAGCAATTCCAGCCGATATTAATGAGCCAGGAAAATGATGCCATGTGCACATGCAAGCGCACACACGCACACACATACACACGTACACAGTAAAAATTTCTCTAGCAACACTCTAGCTCCATTGAGTGAACACATAGTATGGGGCAGTATAGGGATAAGCATGGTCAGATCTCTCCATGTATCCAAACCTGGGCTTAAATTAGACAACACAAGTCAGTAGAGTGGTTACGCTGGTGGCAATAAAGTGAGTCTATGGGTAAAAATAGAGAAGCTCTCCTCTATGGGACAGCAAAAGCACAGCATCAATTATAGACACAGTAGGGAGGCAGGTTCAGCTAGCAGGGACAGAGATGGGAGTCATTCATATTGAGGCACGGTCCTCAACAGGAAATCCTATATTAGGAGAAAGGCAGTTAGGCCGGAACAACACAGAAAACAACCAATTATATTTTAGTCATAAGCAAACTAAAAAAGTAATCCAAATGTGAACTTACTGTTTTGTTTAGATTCATTAAAAAATGAATTCATAGTGTCACCGTTAATTCAGTTAGTTTAAAAATGCTTAAAAGGGCCTTGTAGAAATGCCTTTTTGTGAATGTAATGCATGTTTTGTTTTTTTTTCGATCTTGGTTGTGTTATGTTTAACCACTTGCCTTCAAACCATTTTGCTTGATTTTAGTTGTAGAAGAATTCACCACAATTGACTTTACATGGGCGATAATTGCATTACCAGAAAGCCTTGCATTTCAGTCATGGAGACAGGCTCTTGTTGAGAAAAACAAATATATTATATAACGTTCAAAGACCACTATATTCAAAGAGAGCAAAATCCCGGACATGCATCTCACTTTTAAAGTCACTATTTCGAGGCTGTGTCTACTTTTCAGTGCATACGTGGTATCTTTAGGATGAGCCTATCTCCACTGTGGCATTTGGGATATCACCGGTGCAGGCTCTGACAGGTGCTCAGGGTGACAGCTCTAGCAGGATGTGCCCATTGACTGAAGACGGAGCTCAAGGACATGAAAAGAAAAGACTTTCCTTTCAATAACATATAGCCTGTACACATTACGATTAAGTCCCTGAAGATGTATGGAGACTTGATCAGACTTTTAAATCAACCAACACACACGCATATGCGTACATGCACATGTACATGCACACACACACACACACGCGCAAACACACAAGAAGAACAATAGTATACCAGACATAGTGTCACATAGAAGCGTTTGAGAACTAGAGACACTTTTAATTTCTCATTTATGTGTTTTCGCTCTTCCCAGGATTCACAAAATTATCGTTTCACTATACTGGTTTCTGCATTACGGAAACAGCCAACCACAAAGACATTTGATATGTAGCTGTTCTGGGGGGAAGGGTAGGGATGAAATAATGTAATAATAATAATTTAATAATTAATTTAATTTAGTCTGTGGTGTTTTTATAATAGTAGAATACTAGGAAGGCAATGCTAGGGTTGTATTTACTAATTTCTTAATTTGTGTTGATAGACTTGCATATTTTGACTCCTGGCATATGCCCGTTTTTACCTAATGGTAGTTGTATTTGCCATTGCAAGTAAACAACCTCATCATATCATAATACCTAATATCCAACCTAGATACACAAATTGATATATGTTGTAATGATCAGTTATATACTGGTGTACCAGAGTCAAAAATGTACTTCATGTATGTGATATTTTGCTTCCAATTGGCTCTCCTGATACAGAAGCTCCTACAGACCATAAGGCATATGACCACATTGCCATACCTTGTTCCAATGTTGCTGCAGCGTATCCTAGCAACACATTACTGTGCTGGTACATCTGAAATGTGTCTCTCTCTCTTATTATGATTTTGCTAATGTTATTTGTCCCAAGACGTCACAAATGGTGTTGTGTTATATGTAACACTGTCTGCAGTGCATTGGTAATGATCACTAATTGTAGGGGATTTTGCAGAATCTAGAGAGTGTCCGTTGATGAAGGTCCGTCCTGTTGGCTACGTGTTCCTGATTGCAATGCTGTCGACTGGTGTTATACACAAAGAGTCCATCAAAGCCTGCATGGTTTGGATTCAAAGAGAAAGGCGGACCCCCCCTGCTCCTCCAGGGAGTGAGTCATACGGAGGGGGTTGGGGGGGGGAAATAAATAAAAAGTTATGTACTGCCTTTGATGCTTGAATAAAGGAGGCCCTATTTTGGGCTCATCTGGAGAGCCCAGACAGGGATGACTGAGAGCCACCTGCATGTGGAACCTCAGACAACCACAGACTACTGGCAGATCACAGACTTTTATTTCCCACAATGCATTTATCTCTCAATTGACTTCAAGGCTCTTTGAGATGCTGTGTCGTTGCATTTTCACTACAGTCCAGATAGTCCATTTTGCCTATTTTTTTTTTTGAAAACAAAAAAAATGAAGACACAAATATGAACATAATTGGGAGTTTGAAATTAGTGACTCTGTAATATGTCGTATATATACAGAAGGGAAACAACGCTAAAGCTGTGCTTTTAAAAGTTGAGATGGGCTTGATATGAATTTTATAATACTTAAAATAAAATATAATGCAGGAGATATGCGGACCAATAATATGGTTGAAATTCTTCAAGATGTATAAGAAGAATGTAGTACCAGAGTTTTATTTCACCCTTAATCTTAAAATGTTTCATGTCACCCCCTATCTCCAATTGATGGATCTTTTCCCCTGGGACTAATTATTAATATTTTCTCGTTATGCCCTGCGAGACGAGTTGTCTTCTCCGTAATCTTCAACTACGTGGTGTTGGGGTTTAATTAATTCCAGTTTAGTCGTCTATTTCTGGCAAAGCACCATGGTGCCGCTAATGAACGTCTGAGTTTTTCAGAATATTTTGCTCTCGCGTGGCAGGCGAAGCAATAGACTGGCACAGAATACCAATATTATTTTCACAAAGTCTAGAGCCTTTGTAACCTTGCAAATTCATTATTGGTCGGCTTGAGCCGAATGTTTCTGACTTGGGTGGAATATACATATGTTGTCATTATAATATTGCCATATTATATTTGAATAATAAAATGAACGCAACATAACAAGTCCCTCACCCATTTTAGCACAAACGTAATCTAAAATGTAATAAACTGCAGTCTTTTACATGGAAAAGGTCTTGGCAGATGAATCAAGCAGAGAACAATCTAAATGTCCTTACAACATGTGGAGTGTGTGTGGTTGCTAGCTGGTCTACAGCCTCACCTGGTCTGAGTCACACTGGTTAGACTCTGGGCTGGGTGGGGCTGCACACCTGTGGTGCAGAGCTTAATGGCACCCAGGATAAACCAGCTATCACCACACACACTCAGGAGAGAGACACTGTAATGGCAGCATGTTACATCTACTCGGCGATACCATCTTGCCATCTCGAATAAACGCATTCTTCAAACCACATCTACCTGTACCTGTGTCGGACGGCCCCAGCAAAAGCCACTAAGGTGGTGTGTGGCAGGGAGCAATGGCCGCACAACATTATACAGCTATACGTCGTCTACAGGCAAGGGTGCAGTACTTTTAGTGTAATGTTGAGCTCCTTGTACTTCACTTGAGAACTTGTTTTTGGGGAACTTTATACTTTCACTATAAAGCAAACATTTAATTTAATTTTAATTTCAATGTAATGTCTACTATAAAATAAACACTGGTTAATGATAAAATATTAATAAAGAGTTATTTCTCTATTATTGTCATTACTCCAAGTTGCACAAGTACTAACTTCCAGTAGATTTCCATTGTGGGTCCACAACACATTAAGCATGTCTCAGAGGTGATTCCTGTGGTCAGCAGAACTCATCACACAAGTGTGCTATGAGCCTTTTTTCTTCTTTGATTTTACATTATTTTATTTCAAACATGTTAAAATCAAAACTATAAATAAGAATATAAAACGAGAATAGATATTCAAATGAACGGCAGACATACAGCAAAATACAATACCAACATAAATAAATAGGTAACCCTTCCTTTTACAGTCCCCTAATTACTAAGTATTTACCCGGTAAATATATGGTAAATCATAGTATATTATTGGGTAATTAGCACTGGTAATAAGAAGGTAAATACAGAGGAACTACAGCTGAAATACTAAGAAAAACCTCCACTATTATATGGTAAATCATAGTATATTATTGGGTATTTACCACTGGTAATAAGAAGGTAAATACAGAGGAACTACAGCTGAAATACTAAGAAAGACCTCCACTATTATATGGTAAATCATAGTATATTATTGGGTAATTACCACTGGTAATAAGAAGGTAAATACAGAGGAACTACAGCTGAAATACTGAGAAAAACCTCCACTATTACCCATCAACTCAACTAAGTACCGTGTAGTTGTGACTGTAGGTTGGAAATAACTCGGATATAATTGCGTACTTCCTTGGAAAGTAGGCAACCAATTCTAAGAAACACCTCTTCTATTACCCATCACTTTTAGTTACAATTGTAGTTATCCGAGGTTTATGTTGGTAACAGCCCAAGTTTGATTATGTACTATCTAGACCAGGGATTCCGTGGTGTGTGGTGCATGCTGCTGCCACCAGGGGGGTGCGCGAGAGGAAAAATGTAATGGCGGTCTGGTGTAATATTACACAATTACAGTGCTGTTTTTTTAAGTGGGATTTTTCCACACAATAAAAAAACATGGGTAACCCTTCCTTTTACAGTACGGTAATTACCAGCTAATTACCTGGTAATAAGATGTATTTACTAAGTAATAACAAGGTAATTAAATGTAATTACCTTCTAATTACCAAGTACTTACCAGGTAATTACCAAGTATTTACATTACATATTTACCTGGTAACTACCACTTATTTACCTGGTAGTTACCTGATATTTACCTGGTAACTACCACTTATTTACCTGGTAGTTACCTGATATTTACCTGGTAACAACCACTTATTTACCTGGTAGTTACCTGATATTTACCTGGTAACTACCACTTATTTATCTGGTAGTTACCTGATATTTACCTGGTAACTACCACTTATTTACCTGGTAGTTACCTGATATTTACCTGGTAACAACCACTTATATACCTGGTAGTTACCTGATATTTACCTGGTAACTACCACTTATTTACCTGGTAGTTACCTGATATGGTAAAAACATAAACAAAAACTTGTTGGTATTTACCTGGTAAATACCAACAAGTTACCCAGTATTTACTAGATATATACTGAAAACTACCAGGTATTTATCCAGGAATTATAGATTATGTATTACCAATCAACCTGTGTAGTGACAGTGAGGGTAGTAATGACTCTGATATTTACCTGGTAATTACCCAGTATTTACTTGATAACTTGCAACCATTTACTAAGTAATTACTTTCTAATTACCCAGTAGTTACAATTTTCCCAATAACCCCCATGTATGTATGCAGATATTAACTGGTATTTACCCAGTAATTACAAATGTAATTCCAAAACATTATCAGGTAAAACCCTGTGAATTACCCTGTAAGGAAGGTGGAACTGTACTGTAAAAGGAAGTGTGGTTTGTTTCAATGATATTACCATATACTTTCCTGGTAACTGTAGATTATAATACTCTAGTTTTGAACATGGTATCTGGCAAAAACTCCCATACCTCCCTGATAATTATCGGGTAATTATCGGGGTGATATCAGAGTTTTACAGAGTAGTTACCGTGTAAGAAAGGTGGAACTGTACTGTAAAAGGAAGCGTGGTTTGTTTCAATGATATTACCATATACTTTCCTGGTAATTGTAGATTATAATCCTCTACCACCCATTAGGGTGTGTAGTTTTGAACATGGTATCTGGCAAAAACTCCCATATCTCCCTGATAATTATCGGGGTGATATCAGAGTTTTACAGAGTAGTTACCCTATGTAAGAAAGGTGGAACTGTACTGTAAAAGGAAGCATGGTTTGTTTCAATGATATTACTGTAGCTCCCAAGTAGTACACACGAGGCCAGAGGTCTTTGTTAGAAAACAGGATTTATTTTCCAGGTCGAACCAACCCGTGAGAACTGGGTTTAAAGAGAAAAATAATTCAAATCAATAAATACAATTGACAATATGCAAATGTCCGTTTTTTCAGCAGCACAACAGGTGTTACATTTACACCAAAAACCACTACACACACCTCACATACAGTCCACAACTCAATATTAACTTGTAAATGTACAAACTTAACTTATATATGGGCCATTCTACCGAATTGGTTCAAAGTCAGGTTGGAAAAAAATTGAAATAATGTATGTTTTATTCCCAAAACTTTGACCATATATATATTATACCATATCTAAAGTACACATATCTAGTAAAAGAACAGTCCATTTTTATATTGTACTTTCAGACTGTATTGGAATGTTTTTCCTCTCCCAAAAATTGTCACTACCGAAACATAGTAATACACTATAGTAAAAAAGTATTATTATTTATCTCTTAAGATTGTGTTTGCTTCCCTCCTCTGAAGAATATTTTTACAAATTTTTCTTGAAGGTTATCACAATTAAATTAATAAAAACGAATTTTTTTACCAAATTTCTAAGTTCCATTTATACAATTCATCAAAATGTAAATGCAATATTTCTTTGTAACATGCGTAATACTGATCATTTTGATTCCAGAGTTGATGATTGATGAAATGTATCATACTTTAAACCAATCAGTATCATAACATTTTAGTTGATAATTGAATATACTTTATTTTTTTTACGAAACATCCAGTGTTTCGGTAGTGACTGCACTGTTTTGGTAGTGACTGCACTGTTTTGGTAGTGACCTAAAGTATTTTGTTTGCAAGGTGGTATTATATTTCCTCAACCTTATTGCTTAATCTTAACTCATAACATGCCTTAAATTGGGAAGATTACAAACCCAAATGTTTTGTGGTCGATGGGATTATTTTATTTTTGAGGACATAACAATTGTTCATCCAGAACCATTTAAAAACTACAAACATACATTACCCAAGTGGGTTCAGCAAAAGAGAAGAAGAAAACATAACTGACAAATAACTGATATTAGGCCTATGTTGTTGCTGTGAGGCTTCTAGATGCTAACCAATGTATCCTCGAAAGGTTTGCAACAAATACATTCAACATCTTAAAGAAAAAATACACCAGAAATTGATAAGCAGTTGAATCTGAATGATTGAACTGATCATGAACACAAATTTCACACACACACACACACACACACACACGCACGCGCAATTGGAACAGTGAACCATTAGGATGCATCTGGAAGAAAGTGGTCTTCATGTTGCTTCAACCATTACCAGTATGTCACACATTTAGTTTTTCACATACTGCGGTGAACACTCTTGGGCTGATTTGGACATGCCTCTGTGTGACATTTTCTGGTGGAGGGATTAAGGTGACGACCTTGTCCACTGTGTACCAGATCTTGTCCTCTAGTCGTGGCCAATAAAAGCGGTTTCGCCCAATGTTGTGCATAACTTTGACCTCAAGGACACCTGCACACAGATAACAGGTAAAATAAAAGGACATTGGGTGAGACATGATAAGTATAGCTTGTATTGCAATCTTATAAGACTATGAGATAAAGTTTGATTCAAAGGGAATGGGAATATAAGAACGGAAAATTGCCAAGTGAGAATAAATGGAAAAAGAGAAATATCATGCAATATAACTTAATTTGGAAATATGTGAGGAAAAAATGAAAGGATGTATAAATCACCTTCTTCTATGTCTTCAATGATTCCAGGATATGGGTCATCGTCATATGTAATGACACACCACTTTCCAACAAGGTCTTCAGTGACGTCATCAACTGGACGGAGAGTCCCTTCACACTCAGAGCTTGAGGTGGAATGGCTTCCATCCTCTGGGGCTGTTGGTTCAGATGTTCTTACATCTCTTCCAGGCTGTACTTGTGGTGCAATGTTTGTAGACGATGGATGGAAACAGGGACAGATGGCCTCTCTGTTGCAGAAGCAGCTGAGCACTCTATAATGAATCATGCCAGGCGTAGTGCAGATTACCTGATGAATGCTCAGTGTACCTTTGATGGTGGTCAGCTCATTTGGCAGGAGAGTGCTTACTCTGTTGATCTGGTCTTCCTCCACGTAGAGGAGCTTGACTTTGGAGAGAGGAAGGAGTGTGTCATAGAGGGCTTTCGCTGTGGGTATGTCAGTACCCCTGGCTACCTGTGAATCAGCCGTTCTCTTTATGGTGGCTCCAACGCCATCGGCAGGCCCTTTCCCGTGACCAGCTTCCAGGAAACTCCAGTTTACAGAGGTAAATCCCATCTGGAAAGGAATGGTGCTCAAGAGATAGAAGTTCTTCTTTCCTCTATATTGCATGGTCGGCCCATCACTAATGAAGAAGAGCTTTTGGATCCTCGGATGGTTCTCCTTCAGAAACTGAAGAACTGGTTCGAGCTGAGCCCAAATGGCAGGAGGATCATGCTTCATGGAAGGTGACAAGGCACAGAATGTCATTGTACAGTCTGTTGTGTACACAACAGCATTGTGCAGTGTTGTCTGCCTGTGTGATGCTCCAAAATGTACTTGCTGCACCTCCTGTGCATATTTGCATTGCCAGTTTTCGGCATAGTCAATGTGAAGAATTGCTTCGTCTTCTTTCAGAGATCTGTGCAGGGATTGTAGCTGTGTGTATTGGTGATGGATGTTAAAGAGGTGCTTGCATACTTTGGCTTTCATTTCTCTCTCAAAATCTTCCAAAAGGTGCTGTGGGCTGCCCTCACATCTCTGTTTGACCGTTTTTGTCACAGTGATCTTCTGTCTTTCTCCGTCCTTCTCTTTTTCATATTCTTCTTTTTTCGCGAGCCACTGGTACCACCATGTGGCTTCTGTTCCTGATGTACTATTACTTGTGGTGTTTGTGAGAGACTTGTTTTTACATGAGAGACATTCCCTGTACATGCAAGCTTTAGCCTGAGTGTCACAGCACAACTCCGCAGCAGCTTTGCTCAAGCTTGGTGAGCTAATAATGCCAAGGTGCTTGAGCCTGTCTGCTTTCATTTGGGCATTATCATGCAGTTTGCAGACACATGTTTCCCTGTTGTTAATGTTTGGGGCAACAATCCAAAAAGGTTTTATCCTGCAGAAAAGCGAATAGGACAGCTTCAGATGAGGCACCTCCAGCATCAACTTCTGATGCAAATTCAGCATTGTGTCAGAAAGGAACCTCTTCTGTTTCTTCTTTTTGAACCTCGTGATTGTTTCATTCTTTCCTGCTGATGCCCGACTATTGTCGTCTCGACTTAAGAACATCTTGACTATGTCCATGGTCTTATTCTTACCAGTTCTCTTATAGGTAAACCTTGACTGTGGCTTGTCTACAGTCTTGTTGTAGACTTTGTAGGAGATACCTACTGTTTTTCTGAGCAAATTTACAAGTTTGTACTTTCTCAGCAACCTATCTGAGACAGCTCTTCTAAATGCATGCTTCTGTTTATAGTTGGCAGACTTATATTTTTTCTCCATTTGGTGCATAAGTGTATTGTGGAAAAGCAGTGTTTTTCTAATATGAGCAGGAACTCTGTGCTGCTGTAAATCGTTATGAGTTTTTGTTCTTGGGGAACAGTTTGATTTGTCTGATGTCAACCTCAATCTTAACCTCTGACATCTTTTTTTTAATCTTGCTTCTCTTCGCTGCATATCTTTGACCTTCTGCTCTAGTTTCTGTAATTTTCTGAACTTAGAGGTTTTTGCTCTTCTCCTTCTCTTGTCTGCAGGTCTATGCTCTGGTGTCTGATCGGCCTTGCTAGAAGAGCTAGTTGCACTTCTCGTCCTTTTCTGATCTGCAGGCCTATGCTCTGGTGTCTGATCAGCCTCACTAGAAGTGCTTGGTGGTGTTGAAGCCCTGCAAAATGTCTCCATCTCGCTCTGTCTTTTGGCCAACCCCCTGTGCTTTTGCTGTCTTTTCCTCCAGGATTTTCTGACCTTCCTTTGCTCCCTGTTGGACAAATCGCTGATACATTTCAACTTTCCCTCTTCCTTTCGTTTCCTATTTCTTTCTCTTTCCTTCCTTAAATATTCTTTGTGTTTCACTGGGTCATCCCTCACTCTTTGTCTGTATTCTCTCAGCCTCTCTGCTCCACTTTTTCTCATTTCATTTGGCATTTTGGTTCTTTCTCCCCTGAACAATTTCAGATAGAAATCAGTATTATCTACATGTTTACCATTTAGTCCACATAACATATTTATTTCAAAATGGTGGGATTGAACTACTTACCGTTCCATTTTGTCACTACCAAAACGATCATGTCACTACCGAAACTTTACCATATGTTTCGGTAGTGACTGTTTCGGTAGTGACAATTCTAGCTAACTTTGAACATAACTAAAGAATGCTAGCAAGCACATGGCTGGCATACACGTCTTTGAAGAGGGGTACACACATTAAAACATGATATTTTGCATAAAACCCCAAAACGTTTACGTAATTGAAGAGAATATGTGTTTGGTTGTGACAATTCTTAAGGTTACACGCCGATTTTCAGACTTTGGAACACATTTATATCAAAAGTATGGGATTCTGCTACTTACCATTCAACCATGAAGGTCAGAGATGCAGTAATACTTCCTGCTCAAAATTGCAGGGGTGTGGCTAAAAACCAGACTCAGCCAAGGGACTAATACTCTTGTGTTTCGGTAGTGACATGAAAACAGGGGACATGATTTTTTGAGTATAGTTTTTTTATTTAAAAATTAAACCCACAATAAATCTAAATCTTTCAACTTCTGTTTAAAGCTAATCATAAAGATCTTTGTAATCACACCATTGAAAAAAATCTAAAAAAAGTTTTAAGTGTTATTTACAGAAATTGAAATTTAGATGTCAGGGTTGGGGACAGCTACTTCCCAATAGAAAGTACCCTATAAATGATGATTTTGTATATATTTAGCTTACCAGATCTAATTTAATGCATTGGGTTTAAATATAACATAACATGTTCTTAGTAAAGATCTTTGTCTGAAGACTTAATTGTTTTGTTAAATGATTTTTCTTATTGAGGGACAGCACTTTGAACTAATTCGGTAGAATGCCCCATATACATATTCACCACTTTACGTCGTATGCAAATCCCCATCACGCACCAACTATGCAATGGAATGCAACACAACACAATCGTTCACGTTCTTCATAGACGTAAATAAAAGATGAACATGCCTCGTCCACTGCTAACTGCTTAAGGAGGGAATGTTGTTCCTCTTTCGCGCTGTTTGGCTAGGTGCGTTGCTAAAAGGTGTCGTATTCCGGCGGCAATTAGTTCCGCCCCAATGCCATTCTAAACAGTAGGAACAAAAAAAACGGGAGGTTAACAAATTAAACAAACTATACCAGGAAAGTATATGGTAACCATGTACTTTCCTGGTATAGTTTGTAACACCTGATTTGAATTATTGTTCTCTTTAAACCCAGTTCTCACGGGTTGGTTCGACCTGGAAAATAAACCCTGTTTTCTAACAAAGACCTCTGGCCTCGTGTGTACTACTTGGGAGCTACAGTAATATCATTGAAACAAACCACGCTTCCTTTTACAGTACAGTTCCACCTTTCCTACAGGTAACTACTCTGTAAAACTCTGATATCACCCCGATAATTATCAGGGAGATATGGGAGTTTTTGCCAGATACCATGTTCAAAACTACACACCCTAATGGGTGGTAGAGGATTATAATCTTTACCTAGCCTGGCAAGCCAGACCTACATCAGAAAGATGTAAGGCCTGGCTCAGCTCCATTGGCAGTGTGGGCGGGATAAACGGTTGTCTTTCAAGTTCCCTCTGCACGCAATAGGATAGCGCTACAACCAATCAGAGCAACGAAGAAGGTGACGTAGTCAGAGCCGTCGCTCTGACTACGTAATTAATCAAAACTCTGAATACATATTTATTTTCGAGGAAAGACTTCAGTGCCTTTCTTTGTTCTTTTCTCAAATAAAATGTTAACTTCAAGTCTTGAAGAGTCGCGGCCAAAGCCGAGTGGAAAGACAGCCGTTCGCCAGCAGCAGCCATTGTTTACCTCTAACACGGAACCGTCGCAACTCTGTCGTCATGGTAGCCCGGCTTTCGACTCCGCCCCTCACGCTGTGATTGGTCTGACATACTTGGTGTTTCCAGCACCAGAAAGCCGACGGAGCCGTGCTAGACCTACCTAGCTGCCAAATACATTTGCTGCCGCTAGGGGGTGTCTAGAGTTCTAGGCTAGTTCGGTTTGACAACTGAAGGGAAATATAGTATCAATTTTCCTTTGATGGTCTGATGCATTCTGTTCAAGGAAAAGTGAATTCGCAGTGAATTCAACCCGGTCCACTTGACTATGGAAGCAAATCTGTACCATAATTCAAATTAAAGTGGATTAACAGAAATGCTTTTTCATTTTCAGAATATAGCTGCATTTTTGACACATAAATAAAATGAATTATAAATCATCCAAACTGCATTTTCATTTTCTTCTTCAATATTGCTCATTTTGTAACTTAATTAAAATGAAAAAGAAAAGGACATTTAACATTTAATTTTCAAAAGATGCCCCGGCAAATAGTTACCAAAATTCAATTTGAAATGTCAAATTTGAAAATTAAAATGCATTAGCAGAAAGGCATTTTCATTTCAAGGTCATTGCTGCATTATTTGACTCATAAATAAAATGAATAATAGATCATCCAAACTGCATTTTCATTTTCTTCTTCAAGACTGCTCATTTTATGACGCAACTAAAAAGAAAACAAAGAGGACATTGCTTTTTCGTTTTCATGCCCGCCCCCCGCAAAAAAGAGTCCATAATTCAATTTGAATTCGCAATTCCAAGCGGCGCAGGAGAGTGACGTAAGTGGCCGTTCTTCTCTTTCCAGGTTGGTTCAAGAGGTCCTGGCTGCAGACCTCCACTGTGAGGTCGCTACCACCGCAGGCTCCACTCTCAGGCCACCTCCACTGTCAGGACAGTAAATGCACGGGGTACATTTCAAAATAAAATGCACTTC
The DNA here is from genome assembly GCA_030340625.1 of Merluccius polli. NCBI lineage: Eukaryota > Metazoa > Chordata > Actinopteri > Gadiformes > Merlucciidae > Merluccius > Merluccius polli. The sequence continues at coordinate 229,216 of JAOPHQ010001142.1, read as the reverse complement.
CGGTTGAATCGTTTTCCTCACAAATACATTAATAATTAGTAAACAATATGACGTAAAATCCATGAATTCCTTGTCTATAGTATATGTCATTTTTATTTAGTAAGCTTTTGTTTTGTTTGTCGTTTTTGTTCTGTTTTCCTTTTATGTTGTGTATGAGCCCCAACATGGGCATTTTGATTTATTCTGTCCAAATCTAGGACAAAAAGCCATCCATAACCTGTATTAATTCAAAGAAGAAAATAAAGCGTTTGATTTGGATAGTTGAAGCATTAGCCTTTGACTTTTTTAAAACACTCCTCATTAATGATTGCCATATATGTAGACTATATACACTGCACTACATAATTTTACCACTTAGTCATTACGAAAAACAAACAGTGGGTGATATGATTCGGGCTCAATTGTCTATTTGTAGCCCACTAAAGCTGAGGATCTTGAAAGGAGAAGGTCAAATAGTTGATCAATGAAAACAATTGAGGGCGGGAATAACATTGCTCAGCGCACACATTTTCTTTTAAGTTATTACTCATATTCATAAGCCAACATCTCATAAGATGTCATAGGCCTATACATTTTATTGTGTACTATACAGTACTTTGCTGCCTTTTCATTATTATTTAACTTTAATGCACTGTTTTTCTATATATTTTTTATCTGTTTTTCTGTTGTATTATTCTATATTTTTATTCTTAACCATGTTTTCATGTTTGGTTCTATGTCTGTCTATGCTAATTATGTTCTTGTGCTGCTGGAACACCCAAGTACCACTAAATACTATAACTATTGATATCTACAGTATAAACCAAGTGAATTATTAAGTGATCAATGAGAAAAACATTAAAAACACACCAAGTCACAACATGATCAAATGTTCTGTAGCCCTTTATTCTCGCACACAATTAAGTCACTCATCTGTGTGACATTCACAATAGGCCAAATAGTTTCTTTGGTCCATTATTTCTTCACAGAATTTCCACATGTCCTCAGTGTAGTAAAACGTGAAGTTGAAGGGCTCCAGGATTGCTTCCTTTTCATGCTCAACTTCTTTCCACAACCTCCCATATTGCGGAGCAGCCTCAGCCTGTTCCTCCTCCTCCATGCACAGAACATCAGGCAGGTCCACTTTGGCAGAGAACAGTTGTTTGTTGGCCTCAACCCACTCTGCTGCATGTATGCAATCATGAAGAACGCGATCTTCAACCGAGTCCTAGGAAAAGACAGAAAGAAAGATGTCTACCATAGCTGCTGTACCAACAGTATCTGACCAATAGATACTGTGACAAAGCTTACCCCTTCCCCTGGTGTGTCCACATCGACCTCAGCCTGCTGCTCTTCTTCCTGAAAATATATAGATAAGCAAAATGATTAGTTGGAATATTCAAAACACAAGCTCAAAAAGAAAAGATCCCATCAGTGCCCTCCTCTAATATGTCCACCTAGACATAGAGCTCAACAAATGTTAATTTTCCAATCATGCATTATCTAGATACCTTTTTTTTTTTAAATTGCAGACAGCAGGTCTGACCTTAACTTGTGAATGGCATGTTCTTTAAAGCGACTCCACAATTGCAGTACAATTGGAAAAAACTTTTGTAAAAAAGAAATAGGGATATGGAAATGCTGGTTTCTGACCTAAAACAAAAGAAAAACTCAGATGAACTCAAACAAAATTAAAATCTGACCTCAGTAATGTCACCAACCTTCCTTTTCATCAGCCTAAACACTGGTGGCACCTCACCTCGCAGGAGGGCTTTTGATGCATCTGTCCAGTGGGCGAACAACTTTCCATGGCTCAAAGAAAGTTGGTTAAAAAGTCCCCCATTCCTGCAGTTCAAATTGCAGCGGCAGATCTTTTTATCTAAGAGCAAGTCAAGAAAATGTTCATATTAGCGATGACAAACAAGTCCCATGAACACACTCGCACACACAAATCTGTGTGTCTGCGCACATGTGTGTATCTTTAATCTAAAATACAATGGCATTACCTTCAAATGCAATGGCATGTTTCATGTGGACCTCCAAATGCCGCTGAATTCTGGCTGGTTGGCTCAGTTTAAACATGCCTTTGGGACAAAGGGGGCAGTGGAACTGACTGCAGCATGTTGTGCAGCGTTCCACTGCAGGCTTTCCACCACATGGAATAATTGAATGATGCATCTAAAAAGGATAGAAAATGCTTCATGCATTTGAATTATAGTACATGAACTTCAAATCAAATTAATGTATACAGCCTGCAAACTTAGATTGCCTTTGCTTACAGGTAAAATGGCCACTTGCACCAGGTAGTGTAAATGAGGCCTTACTTATGTAAAATAAGTAATAATGACAACGAAAATACTGCACTACGGGTTAAAGTCCGGCATTCAAAAACTTGCAGTGAAAGTGGCTAAAACACAACACTTAAGTTATTTAGTATGTTATGTTAGAAGCAAAATATACTCAAGTATCAAAAATAAAAGTACTGATGGTGCAGAAGCATGCTACTTCTCAGTAATTTCAGGTACTATTCGTTTGGTTTATATACTGTAGTATACAACAGAGGTGGCAAAATAAAAAAGTAAAAATGTGCCATGTAGTCCTGCCACATTTTAATTCCACTTGTGTACTTAAACAGGTGATATCACTAATTAGCTAGTCGACCTCTGGCAAAACATCATGGTGTGTTGCATCTGTTGGTAGCTTGGCTGTCTCACGTATCACGTTTGTGAGTTCAGAAAGACACATTTTCAACTGTGTGACGATGCCCAGCTAATGCAAGGAGAGTTTACTAAAATGTTTTATACCGTTAACGTTACATACAAACAAATGCGCACAGTTACTTTACGTTATGCACTAAAAAGTTAATTACCCCTGAGAATTTAAAGTGTTTAAGGTGTTGAGGCTAACCACCATTGGGGAAAGTTAAATTTGACATTATCCAACTTCAGCTTCAAAATGACAACCCAAACCGACATGTAACATTTGGCAATTTGCATCATTAATGACTTTACGTTACTATTTTTACGGCACCTATATTGACGAAGAACACAAGTAATCATGCGTTTACCTTCTGTGGATAATACAAATCAGCTGCTCGGGACACGCTCACTCGCTGGTCGCTCTCGAATTAAAAGGCAGGTCAAATCGAGATTTAAATGTCCTCAGTCTCTCTTTCCCCCCCCCCCCCAACAAAAAAATGTCCTCACTTCCCGTCCTGACAGTGGAGCCTGCACCGGAAGCGTCCTCACAGTGGAGGTCTGCAGCCAGGTGCCTCTCGATTTCGCCGCCATGCTTGTGAATTTCCGAGGTATTTCAGATACCGAGAACACGGTACTCAGAACATGTTAAGAATCGGGCTTCTTCATTGGTTCTCATGATGCGCCTGCGCGTTGTGATGGCCTGCGTGCGGGAGAGAGGTATGTCTACTTCTGTTTTTTCGATGTTTGTTAACGTTTTAATGATTCAGGTTGCGTTTTAATGATTAGGGTTAGGGTTAAGGAAATGTCCTGGCTACGCTATGACTGTAGGAAACGGAAATAGCATGCTTCAAGGATCGAACCAATCAGGGAGCGAATTCTTGCATACTAATTAGGTAAGTTATCGTGTTCTCGCCATAGAACACGGCTTCATCCATAGCTCGAATTTCCCGCTGTACCAGCGCACTCTACTTCACACTCTCCTCTTGCCCCCGCGTCAAATATGCACACCGCCCCCTAACGTATTAGTCGCGTATCACAGTCAGACTCTGAACTGAAGAAGAATAGAGGCCACTGACGTCACTCTCCTGCGCCGCTTGGGATTGCGAATTCAAATTGAATTATGGACTCTTTTTTTGTGGGGGGCGGGCATGAAAACGAAAAATGCAGTTTGGATGATCTATTATTCATTTTATTTATGGGTCAAATAATGCAACAATGACCTTGAAATGAAAATGCCTTTCTGCTAATGCATTTTAATTTTCAAATTTGACATTTCAAATTCAATTTTGGTAACTATTTGCCGGGGCATCTTTTGAAAATTAAATCTTAAATGTCCTTTTCTTTTTCATTTTAATTAAGTTACAAAATGAGCAATATTGAAGAAGAAAATGAAAATGCAGTTTGGATGATTTATTATTCTAGTCACGTGACATGACAATTGGTCTTTCTTTCTTTTCCTTCTCAAACTACGGTAAAATTGCATGTTCATCAGCCCGATTTCCAAATTTTCTCGCCCCCCGTCGGTCATCGGTCCGGGGTGTGTTACGATCGCGCCGAATTTTGTTCCCAGTCCGACCCTGTTCTGGGCTACAGCCCTGGATCATTTCAATTGCTAGCGACGTCCATGCTCGCCAGAGATGCCGACCAGGACACACCTCTTGGACCTTTGTTTGGTTTACCCTCGACGCGGCGAGCGGCGGCTAGTGGCCGTGGGTGTGACCAGTGAGCAGTTCCCGGGTTTTGGGTTTTTTTTTGCACTCACTGAGGACAGACTGTGAGTACAAACAGTTACCAATACATTGGACAATCATTTGTCCAATATTACATTTTAAGTTCTACTAAGTGGAGGTACCAAATAATGTATTCACTTACCTTATCTTACTAAAAGGAAAAAGGAGTTTGTCATTAGTTACATTTAATTAGTATAGGTTAATACGGCGCCGCACACAAAAAACTAAAGAACCCAGAGCCCGCCCTAATATTGAAGGTGATTCCGAACAAGTAGTTCATCATCAGTTCATAGGGTAGGGTGCTACATAGTTATTGTTTAATACAAAATATTTCCATGGTATTACCATGTTCTTACCATATCCTTTGTAATAGATTATTCCTATGCGTTCCATTATGACTCGGAAGTTGGAAATTCGTACCCGAGAAATCGTAACCGAGTTTGCGACTAGGAACTCCGAGTTGACGCGCCATTTTATTCGATTTTTCCTAGTAGGAAGTCGGAATTTACGACTTCCGAGTTTTAATCGAACGCAACACCAGTTCAAGCCTTAACGTCATTTGACGTCATTTCAACGTGGCCACCCACATCATAAACGGTGGGAAAAAATATCAATTTAAATGTTTAAATGTTTAAAATCCATTGTATGAATTTAAACCACATTTTTGATTTACAACGTAGTATGCTTTCAGACCAATCACAGTAGTTGGTTGAACCCATACAATTAAACGTTAATGTCTAAATGGACAACATATTTGCAAATAAAATCAAAAATGTGTTTTAAATTCATACAATGGATATGGATCTATCTGTGTGTGTTCGTTAGTTCGTCACACTGTGCGCATGCTCACATCCACGCACATTGCAGAGGCCGGAAGGATACCTTTCTGTTGTCCTTTTCCCTGTGTGCGTTTATGATCATCCAAGTAAGTTTATTCCCTTATATCAACATCTGTATTTCCTACCAAGTATGGTGTATAAGCATGACATGTTGCTTATTTTCAGTACGGACGTGGAGGATGTGGACACACGTGGCGAAGACGGTTGTGGGTCTTTGGATGGTGGAAGTGAAGATGTAGACGTCCTGTCTTCAAACTGTCTTAAACTGGAGTAACATCATCCAGGAGGCGACTGCTCCCAATAATCCGAAATGCCCCACAAAGACAATGTGCAGTATAACTATGAAATAATTTAAACAATAAAAAATGGCTTCACGTTTGAAGAACCATTCGAACGTATTTTTCATACTATGTTAATACTAGTAGTACATTGTACCAGGGCCGGCTCGTGGTACTTTTGCGCCCTAGGCGAGATTGACGACGGGGGGGTGCTGGTGCGCGATTGTCAGGGGGGGGGGGGGGGGGGGGGGGGGGGGGGGGGGGGGGGGGGGGCGGGGGGGGGGGGGGGGGGGGGAGGGGGGGGGGGGGGGGGGGGGTGAGCTGGTGCGCGATTTGTGCAGCGGGGGGGGGGGGGCAATATCGCCTATGCCTAGAGCCGGCCCTGAAGACATAATAATATCCGTTTTTAGAATAGTGGAAGTTTTTGTTTTTTTTTCCTTTTTTTTTTTGGCGCCCCCTGGATGTGCGGCGCCCTTAGCATTTGCCTATACCGCCTATGCCACGGGCCGGCCCTGCATTGTACATAGTACTAATTAGTACTATGTTAATGTCTACATAGTACATAATAAAACTTGGGCTGTTACCAACATAAACCTGGGATAACTACAATAACTAAAAGTGATGGGTAATAGAAGAGGTGTTTCTTAGAATTGGTTGCCTACTTTCCAAGGAAGTACGCAATTATATCCCAGTTATTTCCAACCTAAAACCGTCACAACTACACAGTACTTAGTTGAGTTGATGGGTAATAGTGGAGGTTTTTCTTAGTATTTCAGCTGTAGTTCCTCTGTATTTACCTTCTTATTACCAGTGGTAATTACCCAATAATATACTATGATTTACCATATAATAGTGGAGGTTTTTCTTAGTATTTCAGCTGTAGTTCCTCTGTATTTACCTTATTATTACCAGTGGTAATTACCCAATAATATATTATGATTTAGGGCTGTCCCGAATACCATATTTTGGGCTCCGGAGCTTCGGTAGTAATCGACAGCGAATATTCGGGGGGGGGGGGGGGGGGCAAAAAAAAAAAAAAAAAGTTTTCTATGCCAATTGCCTTAGCCCCAGATGTTCCCACATTACTCCTTATTAGGGATGGGCATAATTAACCGATGATCGATCATTGATCGTTAAGAAATGTGTCGATCAATTTCTATTGTTATCGATCAAAAGGACGTTGTGTTGCATACTGTGAGTCTTGAAGCGGTGCGGTGATCGCGGCTTTAGTTCCCCGTGTCTGATCGCTGTAATTCGGAGCGTGAATATCGGTTGAATATCTAATATCTTTCTAACTTTAAAAAACACTTTAGTATTTTTAAGACGATAGTCGCACATCCCTCGTAACTACGCCGTGAAGGTGAACCCTCCCGGACTCCGCTATTAACATGAACCGCTCCGCAGGAGGAGCCGCGCACGTCCACACGCACCGGACACCACAATACCAACACGTGTTTTCCATTTGCTTGCTGTTAAATAAAGTTGTGTGCAGTTATACGGTTAAATACGATTATTGATTAATGACCGATCACGTACTGCGGTCAAGACAGCCGTCTCTCTGACATTTTAACAAAACGTTCAGCCTCATATCTGTTTTCTGACTAAGTTATTGCTTTTAGACAGTTCATGCAATTGTTTCTAAATGTGTGGCTCATCTTTTTGTCGCGAGCCTTTTCCGAGCGCCGGCTGCATATTGTATGGGCACGTCGGCCTTTTTCCCTTTTTTCAAAACAGTTATACAGTTTAATGCCCACTTTTACTGCCTTGTTTGATTATTGTTGGCCGATAAGTAGGCTACTTATTGTAATTGGAATACAGACTTAGTCTTGTTGAATCTCCAAACCTTTAAGAGCGCATTGTTCGGCTTTTACGAGCGCCGCATAGGCCTATAACCAGGGACGGGCTGCCATAGGGAGGTTCGGCCGGACGATTTCAGGCCGATTATTTTGTATTTTTTTATTTTGTGTATTATTATTTTTGGGCCGGTCCAGATTATTGGGCCAGTCCAGGACTGTCATAATACGGTCGTAGGTCCGCGGTGCGCTACAAACGCTACAAACTGAAGCCTGACGTTCACTGCTGTGAGTGATGTCACGCGCCCAAGCTGAGATGGTATATATTTCCACATCTTAACAGTCAAGTATAAATATAGTACAAGAATGTGCTGACAAAATGTATTTTGCGGTTCGCCTTTAGTGATAGCCTACATTTAGAAAAAAAAAAAAAAAAAAACGAATATCCGAATCCCAAAATTGAAAACCGAATACCTACCCAACGAACGAATATCCGAATAGTCGAATATTCGGGTCCAGCCCTATATAATAGTGGAGGTTTTTCTTAGTATTTCAGCTGTAGTTCCTCTGTATTTACCTTCTTATTACCAGTGGTAATTACCCAATAATATACTATGATTTACCATATATTTACCAGGTAAATACTTAGTAATTAGGGGACTGTAAAAAGGAAGGGTTACCAATAAATATTACATGTCCGAAAAGGAGTAGACAGTGTGAACTTATCTAGTCCTACTCCTCTGTAAAGCTGTTGGGGCATTGGTGAATGTAGTGGAAGTTGTAATGAAAAAAAGCAACAAACCAACTATCCATTAAGTGCTTATTGTCAGGAGGACCTCAATTTCATAAAGGGTTATTAAAAAAAACAATCCAAGGTCAAAGACAAATGAGAGATGGATGGGGAAGTAAAAATGAAAACTGTCAATTTCACTTCACAAAACTTGAGCGCTATAATTTACTTGCGAGATGCTGGCGGAGATAGAAGCAGAAGTCCCCGACTGATTGTTCCTGGTTATGAGAGGAGTGGAGCATCAGTTTTCCACCAGCTAAGTGACAGGGTTTGTTGGTCGTAGGACACAACGCACCCGCAACTCCTTGAAGAGGAACATAGCTTTCTAAATCGAAACAAAATCTGTCTTTCTCATTCCCTTCACTGGAACTCTATTTCTTTTTAACTTTTTTTTTCGCCGACCACCTTCCACTTGATCTATTACTTTGTTTTGGTTTTGATCAGACTCGTGTTAAGACCTGGCGCTGCATCACTTCTTTTATATATATATATATACAGTGTTTCCCACAGGACTTTGTGAGACTATGGTGGGTGGATCTCGGACCCTCTAGGGGGGCATGCTCCCCCGGAAGATTTTTTTTTACATTTTAAAGTTAAATGCATCAATCTGGTGCATTTTGAAAGCAAAATTAAGAGACTAGATCTATGAGGACCTGTGTGCTCTTGTGAACAATTTAAATCATAAACACATTGGTTGTATAGATACGAATGGTGAAAACACAAAATCAACTAGAGCATACATCTGAGCCATCAAAGAAATTAAGCAAAAGTGGTTAACTGTGTTGAACTAGTTTATTTTTTAGAAAATAAAATAAAAAATTAATCCCATCATCCCTATTTACAAACTTTGCACCCCGAATTCGGACATTTGATTTTCCTGGACTTTGAGAAAAACAGCTCTAATGCCCTTTGGTAATTAAATGCCTCTGGACCCATTGATGAGACCCTCAGGTAGGCAGCCAGGCGGGCAGCCAGGTGCTGCCGCTTGTCGGAAAAGCCGCTAGCAGCGGTAGGAACTGACGGCGACAGCTATTGACTTGGCCTAGCTAACCTAGCTAGCCCTTTTTACTGTTGGCGTTTTATTTGATTTTAACATCTGAATGTTAGTGAGAAGAAGAAAATGTCAAAGCCAGTAAAGTACCAGAAGCGGGATAAAACAGCGGTTAAAGCTAGCGAGTGAGTCCGGGAGGGCTACTCTCCTCGGACACATTACTCTGAAGCCCCGGTGACGGTCTGGAAGTGTGGATTAAAAAACAAAACAAAAAAAACACAGCGGTAAAAGCTAGCGTGTGTGTCCGGGAGAGGGCTATTCTCCTCGGACATATTACTCTGAAGCCCCGGTGACGGTCTGGAAGTGCGGATTAAAAAACAAAACAAAAAAACACAGCGGTAAAAGCTAGCGAGTGAGTCCGGGAGAGGGCTATTCTCCTCGGACACATTACTCTGAAGCCCCGGTGGCGGTCTGAGTGTGCGCGCGCCGCATACAGCGAAGAGGGGAGGGGCAGAGCGGCTGACTGGGAGTGAGAGATACTTTGCTGAAGCAGCGGCAAGAAACACAAGTTACAGATCTTAATTATGTTATTATGAGAAGTGTAAGAATTTTTTTCCGTTCATTCTGAGACTGTGGCGGGACAAATTAGACCATGGCGGGCCGCCACAGTCTAAGTAATTAATGGGAAACACTGTATATATATTAGAGATGGGCATAGATTAAAATATTTAATCTAGATTAATCTAGACTAATCTTGAAATTAATCTAGGTTAATCTAGATTAACGTGGCACCTTTGAATGATGTCGAAGGTATCTGGGGGGGGGGGGTGCTACCGGAGGATTTCGGTTCGCGTTAATATCGGCGATAAAAATATTATCACCCATAAAATATCGCGTTATCGCAGCCGAGACATTTATCGGTGATAAAAAAATTATCGCCGTTAATCTATTGTTCCCTCCCCCCCCCCCCCCCCCCCCCCCCCCCACCCCCGTCAACAACAGCACACACATATTATGCACGCCTTCGAGAGCATTCAAATGAGCCACTTTAATCTAGATTACCCTAGATTAATTTCAATATTACAATTAGATTAATCTAGATTAAAGAAATTAATCTATGCCCATCTCTAATATATATATATATATATATATATATATATATGGACACTCGCATGCATGGCTCACTTTCACTTAATAGCTAGTAACTTCCCTTCTTTTGGTAAAGTAATTGCTTTAACAAAAGAAATTGCTGGTAATTGCTGGTACTATTTAGTTATTAAGCAGACACTTTATCCAAAGCAACATACAGTGAAATCCAATACATGTGGTTAAGGAGCAGATACTGATTGGGCGTCTTGCTCAAGGATGCACAGGTAGGCTGAGGTGATCAAACCCAGAACCTTTTGGCTGGGAGTCAAAAACCCAAGCCACACTCCACTCTCCAGCCCTCTGTCAATGACACTGGGAATTGGATACAGTATTGCAGTGCAAGAAGAGTTATTATGTTTGCACTAAAAGTCTTTTTTAACAATTTAAAAAAGAAGTCGATTGAAGTGTCAACAGAAGAAACTCAGAAATGCATCTTCTTTCGATTCCTAATATAATGTCTTGGGCGGCACCATCACTGCATCACGCAGAAACATTGGTTCACTGCTTTAAATTATATAACTCCCTCTCTCTCCCTCTCTCCCTCCCCTCTTCTCCTCTCCCCCCTCTCTCTCTGTATGGTGTCAGAAATCCTGCATATATAAGAATATACATGCATAAAAAATGCAGGCCCATGAAATCCATATTGTAAAAAAAAAAACACACAAACTGTGCCATGATATCAAACAAGCCCAGCGGTGCCAAAGCATCTCCACGGGTTTCAGCCAAGCACTACAACCTCCAGCCTGAATGGGGCTGTCAGCGCAGAGTTGAAGGAGTAGTTTTGGTCCTTGAGCTCTAATTATCAGAGCGGCAGCTGCTGGTAACTGCCACCAGACAAAACAGCACCGTGAGATATTACCCCCGCTCAACCTCCCTTTCTCCCTCTCCGCACAATAAACACTTTTTGAACCTCTCCGCTACTGCAATAAAGTAGATGTTTTGAAGAAGAAAGTCTTAACAGTCCACTTACCAGTCACATGAATATAGACACGTGCGCACACACATACATACATGCGTGCACACATACACTAACACAGACATTCACACATCATCACACAGACACCATCACACACACCATCTCACACACACACACATGCACGCACACACAGGCAACCTCTGACCAATTACTGCTCCACTGCACATAGGTCAATTGCTCCCATGACACTTTAATCCTCGTCATGAAATTGCAGGTTTCCAGTGCTGTAAAAAAAAAAGAGAGAAAAATAGATTTATCAAGGTTAACCCAACATATTGCATCCTCTTTGTGCCTTAAGGAGAAAAGAGAACAATCTCACCCAAACACAACACAAACCTCTTAAGCATCTTATCAAAAGGGCGTATGTATGCAGCACCGTCCACATTTGCACCACCTGTTTCAGAAGTCTTTACAGGGATTACATTGTGTTACGCATAACCTTGCAAACCTGCATGCATAAGCTATGAAGTCTTGTCATATCTGTTTGCCAAATATGTTTACAGCATATTGTTATGTAATTTTCTTGAAAAAATGTATAGGAAATTAATGTTTACCGTAGCCGTATACCAAGTACCGGTATGAATACAACATAGCCTACAGTAGTTTTTACTATAATATTTTTTTTTCTAACAGGCCCTTTTAAAGCGCCAGCTTATCTTCCAAAGCAAAACAATCTAACAATGAAATAATTGTCGGCATTGTTGACACATTAACATTGATCAAGGTAATATGGGGGTGATTAAACCGATCTCCGGTGTTGTTCTCAAGGACTTCTCTAATCACTGTCTTGGTGACTGTTGCTGAACTGTTGAACTGAAGCACAGTGCAGTGAAAAGGATGAAGTGATCAGCATTGACACCAGTCTGCATGGTGAATAAATGATGAAGAAGGCTGTGCATTGATTTAATAGATCCCAGGCATCTCCACACAGACATGCTCTGCTCCTTTTTAGTTTATCGCTGTCAATTTGAGCTTCCGGTCAAGTTCTGCGTATTTGGTTGCCGAGCGTAGCTCCTGCATCATCGTTCCAGGAGCTTCGTAACCTTCGACAGTGAAAGAGCTTCGGCTTTCATTTACGATGACTCCTTTCATCATTGAAACCAGTGCGTATATACCAGTGTGTAGTCTGATCCACTGGGACCCACAGTATGCATTATGTAAGAGATAGTTCGTAAGTGTGCATGTATCGAAACATAATGCATGACGCAGGGGCGTCATGCAGAACCTCCGCAAAGTGCATTATTTTTCGATACATGCACACTTACAAATCAATAAAAATATAAGGGTGTTGATTCATATTTTGGTGTAATTCTCTCTCAAAAGTACAACATTTAGCTCGCACTACTTTGTGTGTGCCTGTAAACAAACAGCAAATGACCAGAGAAATATATGGGTCTGACTAATGCCTAATGTCAGTTAACATGAGATTCATATGAATGCAGACGTTACCTTATTACTCCAGTAAATAGAGACGATCTTAGTGACGACATGGCAACGTTACCTTATTACTCCAGTAAATAGAGACGATCTTAGTGACGACATGGCAACGTTACCTTATTACTCCAGTAAATAGAGACGATCTTAGTAACGACATGGCAACGTTACCTTATTACTCCAATAAATAGAGACAATCTTAGTAACGACATGGCAACGTTACCTTATTACTCCAGTAAATAGAGACGACCTTAGTAACGACATGACAACGTTACCTTATTACTCCAATAAATAGAGACGATCTTAGTAACGACATGGCAACGTTACCTTATTACTCCAGTAAATAGAGACGACCTTAGTAACGACATGGCAACGTTACCTTATTACTCCAGTAAATAGACGATCTTAGTAACGACATGGCAACGTTACCTTATTACTCCAGTAAATAGAGACGATCTTAGTAACGACATGACAACGTTACCTTATTACTCCGGTAAATAGAGACGATCTTAGTAACGACATGGCAACGTTACCTTATTACTCCAGTAAATAGAGACGACCTTAGTAACGACATGGCAACGTTACCTTATTACTCCAGTAAATAGAGACGATCTTAGTAACGACATGGCAACGTTACCTTATTACTCCAGTAAATAGAGACGATCTTAGTCACAACATGGCAACGTTACCTTATTACTCCAGTAAATAGAGATGATCTTAGTAACGACATGGCAACGTTACCTTATTACTCCAGTAAATAGAGACGATCTTAGTCACAACATGGCAACGTTACCTTATTACTCCAGTAAATAGAGACGATCTTAGTAACGACATGACAACGTTACCTTATTACTCCAGTAAATAGAGACGACCTTAGTAACGACATGACAACGTTACCTTATTACTCCGGTAAATAGAGACGATCTTAGTAACGACATGGCAACGTTACCTTATTACTCCAGTAAATAGAGACGACCTTAGTAACGACATGGCAACGTTACCTTATTACTCCAGTAAATAGAGACGATCTTAGTAACGACATGGCAACGTTACCTTATTACTCCAGTAAATAGAGACGATCTTAGTCACAACATGGCAACGTTACCTTATTACTCCAGTAAATAGAGACAATCTTAGTAACGACATGACAACGTTACCTCTTTACTCCAGTAAATAGAGACGATCTTAGTAACGACATGACAACGTTACCTTATTACTCCAGTAAATAGAGACGACCTTAGTAACGACATGGCAACGTTACCTTATTACTCCAGTAAATAGAGACGATCTTAGTAACGACATGGCAACGTTACCTTATTACTCCAGTAAATAGAGATGACCTTAGTAACGACATGGCAACGTTACCTTATTACTCCAGTAAATAGAGACGATCTTAGTAACGACATGGCAACGTTACCTTATTACTCCAGTAAATAGAGATGACCTTAGTAACGACATGGTAACGGGGAAGCTTTCTAAACGTAGTCCCCCCGTGTCTGGTCCAAGTTGACAGTTGTTAACCTTTTGCTTAGCACATACATTTTTAGACCTGCTTGCTTGAGGCTGCTTGCTTCATGGCCATGCATGTTATTGAAAAATAATGCACACCTCTCCAGCCAATCAGAATCGAGTATTCACCCGGGCCATGGTATAAGCATTATATAACATTATGGAAACAATCACTTTTAGATTTCATAATATTTCTTTAAAACCACATTTATACACTTAATGGGGTCCTATTGTTTATCCCTTCAATCATATAGTGAATAATGCACCTTTGATATCACGTGCTACTAAAATGTCTTTCCTGTGCAATGAAACAAAATGTGATGAACACATTGACGAGCTGTTTTAAATGCAGCATGTAGATTCAATGTTGGCATTGATGTAAACATTGGGAGCCCCCCTCCTGTAATGCTTTAGATTTTGTAGTTGTGTTGAGTTCAAGCCATTAAGCTCTCTTACAGTATGCTCTGAGCCAGCGCCGTAGCCCGCAGCATCCTTTATACATATTGACATCAGCACCTCTGACTATCCCCCCGCTCCTGAGGGGATAATGCAGTCACATTAGTCCTTGTTGTTATTATGAAGTATAATGGCACAGTGGATGTTATATCTGAAAAGCCCTCTAACAAGGCATCACAGAGAGGGCCATTACAGTTTAACTGCAGTGTAGGCCTGGGAAAAATCAAACACACACACACACACACAGACACACACACAAACACACACACATGCAAACAATGCAACCAGTGAGTCTTATTTACATTTCCTCATATAAATCATTGAGTCGTTTTCATTTGCGACGTGCATCAGTCTGCCTGTCGCCTAACGAGAATCAAGCCAGGTGGAATCAATGTAGTGATGTCATTGATTGGTAATTTCGGTGATGCGTGGTGAGCGAGTCGGAGATGTGAGGGAGCAGATAGACGGCTGGAGTTGTAATTCTATTTTCTGCCGCGGCTGACTTGTTTGTAGATGTGATTGATTATATCTGTTTCTTTTTTATATCTATCTGCTGCTTGCTGCTCTTTTAAGCGTTTATGGAGATGCTCCCATCTGTCTCCATCACCTTCCTTTTGAGCATCAGAACGCATCCTATTTCCATTGGATTTTTTATTATTTTCTCATTTGATTTAATTCTCCTGGCATTTTAGCCAAGGAGAATAACGGTAGGAGATGGGGAGTATGAAACAAATGGTTGTTTTGTCACAAGGAGAACAAGGTTATGTTGGCTTCTCCAAACCTTTGTGTTTTTTGTGTCTAGAGTTAATGGAAAAATGAACTATATGTATGAAAAACAACAACTTTACTATTACTAGATTAAATGTTTGGTTTGAATATTAGTGACTTATATTGTGCGCCCTTCATGTTTTCCACACCATTAGAAGAAGCAGTCATTGACAAATTAAATACAAAAATTAAAAAACGTCACAGTCTTTAGATTACTGTCAAAACAAAATGTATTTCCCATTTCTCTTGGCTTAGTTGAGCTTGCTTTTGGCATATTTTATGGCAGTTTTCCATCTGTTATCTACCTTTAGGGATCTTCCAAGATCTGATGGCAGGCGTTTTACTAGCTTCTGCTCATTTACATGTCCTGGTGCGTAACAGGTATCCTGCGTGTAAAATAATTTGGACTAAAATAGCGGGACACAGTGACAAAGTACTTCATGTGGCTTTGATCTGATCCTGCATCCATCCATCCTCTCTCATTGAGCCATTGGGGCTCGTTAGAAAGAAAAAAACCCATTGGGTTTAATTGTAAAAAATAAAAAAGTCTACGCCAACCTCAATGTTTATTTGTTGTTGTTTTTTTTCTACAAAAATGTGTATATCTTTTATTTTTGGTATTACAATGTTCTATGTATTTTTGTTACCTTCCTTCCTTCCTTCCTTCCTTCCTTCCTTCCTTCCTTCCTTCCTTCCTTCCTTCCTTCCTTCCTTCCTCCTACAAACAAGGAGCCCTGGTGTTCCCTCCAGGCTGATCAGAAGTTTTTAGAAACTTTCTCAAAGTGATGAAATGGATCTGTTTATGCTGCCCAGACCCAAATCAATATGCAGAAAATAGTACTTCTTTTTGTATCGGCCTGACTTAAAAAGCTGTTAAAATGTAGTTGTTGGAATAAGTTGTCTGGTAAACAACATCAATACTGTAGGTATTCTGAACTGTTTACCCCAAGTTAGTAAAACACAAATAGCCTATTAAAGCATTCATTCATTTTTTTTTTCTTTTGAAATGTCAAAGATTTGTTTGCGACTCTCTTCTGCCTTTGGCATGCTCACGGCCAGACCGCTTTGTTATGCGGGCAAATTATGGAGAGAGAAAAAAAGGTTTTAGCTTTTTTTTTGAAAGAGAGGCATTTCAGCATATTTTATACCATATTTGTGTCTTGGTTACCCATCACGCATTACCATACCCAGTTACTATGGCTTTTGGGAAGCATAGTAATGAAAAAAGGAAAATCCAAAACTTTAATCAGTCCTGTGATGTGGTTTGAGCTCAGTTGTCTTTCTGCTAGTCTATGTTGTGTGTCATGTCTTTAGGCACATTTGTTTCATTCTCATGTGGCATCATTAACTACATGTCGGTCCCTTGTGTAGTTCTTAGAGGTGTGTGTGTGTGTGTGTGTGTGTGTGTGTGTGTGTGTGTGTGTGTGTGTGTGTGTGTGTAACAGCATGAGAGTGAAGAAAATTAAAAAGACACTGTTTTTATGGAACTCCAGAGGATGACTTTGTTGTGATGATTTAGTGCAGATTCATTACCATAAAACAAAGCCTGGTGTGGGAGTGAAACAAATCTATATGATAATAATTTCATACATTTCAGGGTTGTTTTTATTCTATAAAAAGATTGAGCAATCAAGCTCAAACTAATTAGATCACTCTTTTCCAGTTTTTCAGTGATTTCAGTGACAATAGTGTATATGATTCATGTGGATTAACCTAACCATATATATTGAAGATCACCATAACACGTTTAATATATATATATATATATATATATATATATATATATATATATATATATATATATATATATATATATATATATATATACACACTTTAGAGTATAATGTATTCAATTAGATAAATATAAATAATAAATATAGACCATTCAACCATTACTGTACATAATATCTAATTCAATTCAAACATTTTCGACGACGCATTCAAATCTTAATAATGAGCATGGTTACCTAGTTTCCCTTCATCAGTTTATGCAGTACATCTCCATGTTCCAAACGGTAGTTCATGTGTAAAACTGTATTGTGTACGCTATAGGAAGCCCAGTTCACATTTACAGCCAATTACGTGTGCTGGCATGATTGGTGTCAGCCTGGCCCAGCCTCCACACAGGGCCTCATCTGCACCGGCGTGTCAAGGGAGCGCAGCGCTCTGCCCAGCCTTCGCGCCCAGCCTTTTGATTTTCAACCATTTGATTTCCCCCTCCCGGCTCTCTGGGATCTATCTGCACCCACCCGGTCTCGTCTTGATTTGCTGTTGATTTGCCTTGATCAATGTGCTCTTTGATGTCGCGGCTCCTTGTTATTTGAGGCAAGCTGCCGGTGTGATCTGTTTACATGTGAATCTTCTCTTCCTCGGTCGGGTCCTCCATCAGCCCTGCTCTGCTGTGTGCCACGTCTACTTCACTATACTGACTGTACTCTCAGTTGATTCACTGTTGAACGGGAGATAATTTGTAATGCATTAGGCAACCGTTTAGCTCGATAAACACTTCAGTATGAACATTTTTATGTTACAATGTCCAGGGCTGCCGCCATCCAGGGCAGTGTTTTTTTTTTTTCTGATGCTGTCCATGGTCCATGCTCTCCATGCTAACCCTGAAGCTGACTGTTGGAGCTGCTTAGCCGTCCGTGGTGCTGAACCCAAGCTGCTTAGCCGTCTCCCACTACCAGCGGTGGTCTTATTGTAGTAGTCCAGAGAGTGCTTTATACCACACAACGCAACACAACGCAACACAATGCAATGTGCAACGCAACGCGACACAATGCAAGACAAAACAAAACAACATAATGCAACATAACAAAGTGGGAAGCAACGCAACCTAACATGAAGCACACTATGTATTTACTTGTTCTGGCTTGTTCCAGCTCTTTGTTACCTAGCCACCATGCCTGTGCAATAAGTGAGTGAATAATTCAAGCACTCATTAGTGTATAATTACGTTACTATTTTGAGTGTTAAACCCGGCTTCCTGTTGTTCCTGTATGTTTTTGCGTCCCCAGGTCCAGCAGTGAACACCACGACCACGTTTAAACCACTAACCTTTCCTGTTTCATGTGATCCTCATTCTGATGTTGTGGTTTGAATTGCTGTCCTCTATATTGAAAACCACAAGGATGGATGGAGTTTATATTCATGAATAAGGATGCATCTATTGAAAATTCGTGTAACAGTTAACACAATGTAATATTGTATAATAGTGGTCCATACTATTCAGGGTCAAATGTGTTGGATTTTCAAGTGTTCAAGTGAACAAGCTGCAGTATTTGCTAGAAAGTGTAGCAGAGAAGAATGTCCCTATCTGAGCTGTACACATTTATTCACTGCCCACGTCCTTTTATACAGGAGGTGAATGACAAAAAAGAAAACATTTTGAGGGAATCCACTTATAGATTCTGATCATTAACTTCGTCCAACAGTCTCCATCTCAGCTCAGGAATCTTCCCCCATTAAATCTTGCCAACCTGTACGAAACCAAATGAAGCCACTGGGTAAATCATGTTTTAATACATACGGTTGAATCTTAAATGTATTACATGCATTGAAGCCACCCATTTAAACAGGAGAAGATGTAATTTGTATTGCTACTCTTAATGGAACTGGGACTGCATGAAGAAGGCAATACAAAATTCAAATTTCCAACTTCAAAGAACGGCATGTATTGAGAAACGTTTTTTCTTTAGTGTCTTCTCCATCCATCAGCAAGCTTGTCAGCACACACACACAAACACACGCTCTCCAGCTGCTGTAAGCAGCAGTACACTCAATAGATTGGCCCTGTGAGATTACACACAAACACTGCTCTGGAGTCAGCCCTAAGCCACCGCTAAAAGCATTCACAGTGGTTAGTATCTCGAGGTATTACAAAACACGGTTAAATTCCCCATTGCAGTTAAAAAACCTGTGTTACTTGGGGTTAAGAGGAAGGGGGTGGAGTCCATTGTTAATTGAATCAACCCATTGACCTTCTGGTCAGCTGTAGACATCATACACGACTTCTGATCCCTTTTTCCGACCACCAATCCCAATACAGCTGTGTTTACGGCCTATGTTTCATTCGCAAAAAATCAATCTATTTGTTATTTATTTGATTGATAATGTACATTAACGTCATCCTTGTCTTTGTAGCACAGCCATTACTCTGTAAATCATTCATTTCGATAAGCATGCACATGGCTTCAAGTGATGCATTACAAGATATTGGAATTTAAAAATAATAAATTACTCCCATGTGTGTGTTGGTGTCACTTTAACACAATTCATTTTTAAATGAATTCCTCTGTATTATAATGTAGAGAAGAACACAGTGAAAATAAATTAATAATAATCATTCCCACCTATTAAAACCCTATTAGTAAAACTATTTGTTGAACTTGAATAAAATAATAAATAACATTAAAATATATTTTCAACATAAAATGTTAAAAGTACCTTTTCCTGACTCCTGTCCACTGCATGGTGTGCTTATGCATATTCTCATAGACTGCCCACCTAGTAAAAAACTCTGCAATGCTTGATGTTAACCATTCCTGTAGTATACGTGTTTCAATATGATGGTAAACGATTGTAATACAATGACGCCAATGGGACTTAACTAAAAGGTTAACCAATTAAAATCCTGGAAAGGTAATTAACCACATTCCCTCCACATGCACTGTATCTAGGTCAAAGGTGTTCCACTGAAGTTCTTCACTTAATAGTATTCACTATTTTTAAATTGTCTCATTAGAGACAGAAAAAAAAACATTCTCATTATTACCTCCACCAAGGAGGTTACATTTTCGACCCGTCTGTGTGTCTGTCCGTCTGTGTGCAGGACATCTCCAAAAGTTGAGTGGGACTAACTTTTCATGCCAATCGGCTAAAAGTGGGGCGTGGCGGCAGGCATGACGTGTCTGTGAGCGGGGTATCTCCAAAAGTTGAGCATGGATTTGCGGCAAATTTGGTGGGTGGGTTGGTTATGGGCCAAGTAAGAAGTGATTCACTTTTCATATCAATCAGCCAAAACGGGGCGTAACATGTCGCAAAACAATTGCGTAACACCACCAAAACATTTTCCTGAAATGTTTGTCAAGGGTTCATGATGACTGTTGGGTGACCTCCAAGCCAGGCTGTTTTATAACTTTGAACAAAATGACCAGATAAACGCATGCTCATTTTTATATTCCTTTACATGTAATCTCTTTTCCACTTGATGCTACAGTATTTTCAGTTGTTTTATTATGTATTCTTCCCTTCTGAGTATACATGAAAGCTCACCATCTAATGTAAATAAGTCATTTAGATGGAGTCAGCATGATCACATGGATAGCACTTCCATAAGAGATACCCTTCATTTCAGCTCTCGCTCCCGCTGCACTGCTACTACGAGTTTTCCAGAGAACAGACTAACCTCAAGGAATTCACTAAGTGGCGAAATGGCTAAAGCTATTCACACGTACAACATCCAGCTGCCAAGGGAGATTGGGGGGGGGGGGGGAGAGAAATGACAAAAATGTCCAATTATATATCATCCTTCACGTATAAGAAGCAGTGAAGTATACAAAGGTCATATTTGACTGATGAGCTATAGGTACGTCAATATGGCAAAATTGTAAACTGCGTGCTGATATTTGAAAACAAGCAGTGCAGTATTATGATTGACCACACTGTTTGAAAAAATGTTTAAATCAATGTGCTACACAAAAAAGTGATCTTCATATATTTATTTATATTTCTCAACATTCAATCCAGTACAATATCCGCTGATTAAACAAACATTTATTCAGTTTTCTGTTTGTCTTACATAAGAGCTACTTCACATTCTGAATTTATAAATTGACATATTATGCTCAATTTGACGATGACAATGATAATGATTTTGATATTTTAGTGTTAACCTGATCATATGCTAGAAAGGAAACCAAACCAAATACATTTCTGGATCTGCCCTGTATTAATAAGTGTCCATTGTTTCTGGTTCCAACCAGATTTTCTACAACTCTCCCTCGACTATCCTTACCAACATTTCTCTGCAAGTGTTTTTGTCACACCAGTATTCACTAGCGTTACATGACCTTTCTTTCAATTACTTTCAGCCCCCCCCCCCCCCCCCCCCCAGAGCTAAAGGCATGAGAACGAAAAAACACAGGACATTTTGTTTTGTGTGAGTGTGGAAGAGAAACCAATTTGGCTACTTTGGTTATTGACACAAAACACTCCTCTCTCCCTTCTCCCTCTTCAGCCAGAACTCCTCCTTCCTCCTCCTATACTTCCTTTGCTAGCTTTCACCCACAGGCTTAATTACACAGTGGAGAGACAGGGGGGGGTGAGGAGGGGGGAGAGAGATCGATAGAGAAGAGACTGTAGCAGGCCCTAGCAGTCAGCCTGAGGACCCTCTTAACACTCCTCCACCCAAACCTTTCCAATATAGCTCCACCTTTTTTTTGTTTTTCCCACACTAGTAAGTCCTCTTGACTTCTTCTACGGACATAACAGGCTGACCCGACTAGTCCCGCTGCAGGGCCTCTATGCTGCTGTGAATATGCCTTATTTACTGCTAGTGCTAGTAGTAAGCCAACGGACACATAAGCCCCTTTTATACAGAGATCCCGTTGCCTTGGGACACAAAATAAAGGTATGGTGGGGGGGGGGGGGGGGGGGCGGTGGTTGGGGTTGGTGGAGGTGGAAAAGTGCCCTGCAGAGACCTGTTGTTTGCAAGGCATTCTGAAAAGATAGACGGGTTTCGTTCATTTGAGGGTGCAGCTGTGTGCCGGATCACAAAGTTGCAGGATTAAGGGGGGACGGGGAACGTGCAATTTAGGATGGCACACCATTTACACAAACACACAAATATGCTGTGTGAGGAGGATACGTATATGCACATATTGTGTACAAGCCCCCTTAAATGTTCATGCTTTATACTAAGCTTTTTAGTATGCTTTTAGTAACTTAACTAAATGTATTATTGGTCATCTCTCCAACATCACCTAAATGATGCTAATATCATTGAATCACATGTCATCTATTCTTATTACATAACCTAACTGTAATCTAATCTAGGGCGTCAAAGACAAATTCCTTAGAAAATAACATTTGCATGCATTGATCCAGTCCGTGCTTTGCATATAAATTCTCGCCACATTTTGGGATATGTACAATATTTGCAAAGTCATCAATGTTGTCAGGGACATTTTGGCCAGAATATTTGGCTTGCTCAATTAGGATGCAATGGGTTGACTGTGACTTAATTGTACATTGTTTTATATGGAGGCCTATTCCACCCTGAAGGCTTCTGCAATTTTTCTAACATTCTAGTTAATTAATCATCTTTGTAAATGTACATTTGGTGACACCATGTTGAAATATTCAAAGGTTGATCAAGAGGAATGTATTTGCAGATAAAATGTCATTTTATTTTACAAGCTTAATATGCCAAGGCTGAAAAACATGAATATGGAATGAAGCCACCTAATAGGGTTAGTGTTGAATGTTGGCACATCATTTTATAAAGGACATTTTGTTCTGCTTTTAGGAATCGCCACCATATAAAGGGGAGAGTAGAGAGCTTATAGTTTATAACTACTTCCTTTGATCTGAATGAATGTAATTTGTTTCTAAATTAAATGATTTGCTTGTAAAAAAACAAACAAAAACATTGTTTGTTATTAAAAGGCACACACATACAGGCTTGCGCCATTCACAAAGCGAAATGCATTTACACACAGTCTTGGAATTGGGGAGATAATTAAATGGCTTCCCGTCAACTGAATCAGGGATGACTTATCCAACTTCTGTTGCTACGGCGACAACTTTTTTTTTTAAGGTGAAGCAATAATTAGAAACAATCAACATGCAGCAGCATGCCTCTCCGATCATGTGATCGCCAATCTCCCTTCATTATAACCACCACTGCCGTTTTAAAATTCACACCACCCGGATTACATTTGAAGATGCCATTCATGTTTATGCCAAACATTCATCCTTTGACATCCATCTTTTTTCGCGGCCTATTCTCTTTTCTTTTTTTGTATCCACGTCTACTTCTTTGTTCTGGGTGCACATGCGTGCGCTGGCACCAGAGGATTAGCAGTGAAGCACAAAGCCAGAGCTAATTAAAGTGGCCAAACTTCAGCAACCTTGTTTCGCTCTCATTGACCTTTATCAAAGCACGCTGGCATTCATGTCAGGGGCAAAATACTGGCACATTTTGGCTGAAGGCAGAGTGTAGGAGGAGGAAGAGCGTAAACAAACAGAGGCTCATTAGGTTTCACCAGAGGCTGTCTTATCACCCCAGTTATCTGGTGCCGCTGAACCGTTTTAGCCCCCCAACGAAGGGGTGGGGGGGGGGGGGGGGGTTGAAGCAGTAGACAGGGCTTGTGGGGGTTATTATGAGATGCCAGTCGTAATTTGGTGGCCATGTTTCATCACGTTGGAAACAAATGAGAAAGGATGAAGGAGTACTTGGTGTGGCATGAAAACGGTCGTCACCTTTCAGTGCTGCCAGATTTTGACTATTGGCTAGTTTGATGATTTATTGAATGATTATCATGTGGAAACATACCATAACTTTCGATGCTAGTTACCGTTGGTTATATTTGTTAGCCATTCACAGGAAATGTGTACATAGAAAGTGGTGCTTGCCCATTGGGGGGAAAAGGTAGCGAGAAAGAGGAAGTGGCAGGTTAAATATTGGGACATCCAGAACATTCCTGGATGATATTTGTAAAGTTGGAAACGTTGATATTTGTAAAGTTGGAAAGTGTTAGAAACCATGGTAGACTAATGGCTACTAAAGAATATCACTGTATATCACTCCCAAGATGATATAATATATAAGATATGTATGAAGAAAATCCATGTCAGTCAGCCTTAATTAGCCTTCATTTCTTTCTTATGGTATTTTTTTTCTCATCTACACCCTACTTTACTCTCAATGGATTAAAAATGCATAACATGGCCCCATGTCCAATTGCTTTGATTCAAATGGCATCATAAATGTCATCAGTTTTGAATAAATCTGACATGACATGAATCTGAGATGACATTTCTGATGCAAAACTAATTTTCATGTGAATTTCATGTGTTCCATTGGCAGGATGTTCTATTAATAAACATCCTGTTCATGTTTTGGAATAATTATTCATTATTACTTTTACTTAAAGTCTCCTTAGTCAATTTCCTACACATTTCTGCTACCAACTAGAACTACTTGCCTACCAACTACCAGATGACAAATCAGTGTGGCAGTAAGATGCCAAAAGGTGCTTCCCGCTGTCAAAATAGTTGTTCTTCATTTACATAAAACAATTTAAGGGACAATACCAGTCTGGGTGATCAAACCATCATAACAGTTTCTCTCGCAGGCTAAAACATCCGTTACCAATATAATTTGGCAAAACTAATTTCTTGTAATGATTCTGCCAAAGAGCGCGCCTGCCGCAAATGTAAAGAATGGCAATACAGCACTTTGGTCAATTAGAGACGATGTGCATCGGTCAGTCTGGAGTAACAGAGTTATGTACTTGTCAATGACCAAAATGTCTTCTCACAAAGACCAAAGTGCCGTACTGCTATTGTTAACATTCTTGGCAGGCGTGTTTATGCAAAAATGCTTGGCGAAAGCCGGGACTGACGGTTATGATGGCTTGATTACCCGCACTGGTGTTGTCCTTTAAATGTTTTTTTGTTTCTTTCAAGATGATGAAGTCAAACTCTTTTAAGTGCAACTCCAAACAGTTGGGCTTCTTGCAAAGCACCAGACAGCACTGAGATGTGGGGGTCATGTCAGGTTTTCTCTCTGTCAATATTGTCTTGACGTATGATTTATTAGCTTTTTCCATCCACAGGCTCTTGATAAAAGTGCTCACTCATTGGAGAGGGAAAAGGTCCATGTAATTGTATGCATAACAGAGTATGGAGTCTCTGAATATTTAGTCATGTACTCATTTTTTTCAGATATTTTCAAATGTCATAGTATGATTCATTTGCATATTTTGCAACATATTAAATTAAGGAGTTGTATAACCTGCACACATACGCACATCACAAATGTACTACACAGTGAATTGAGTTGTTTTTGTACCGTTCAGCGAAGACGTGCTGTATTACACGATATATTTCATAACGTGCATACACCTCACCTCACACTGTCTGCCTCATTGACCACACAAGTGCTAGGTGGTTAGCGTTGAAAGCGCTAGCATGCGAGTACTCTTTTATAAATATAATTTGTATTGGTTACAAAATGCTTGTATGAATGCATAAAGAACTTGACGCCCATCACTGCACATGCTAAGGACCCCTGCTCGGTCTGAATTAGAGCATTAGGTTTTACTGGCAAAGTGGAGAGAACGATAGGTCACACAGATGACACTTCTTATAATATCAAAAATAGGAACCATAACAAATGCACTATTCTTTGCGAGAGATGCTCTCTTAAACGGGCTGAAACGCCTATTTTATATTGTGCCCTATGCTCTGTGTAGTGAGACAACACAAAGGACCTAGCACCACCACCACCACCATCCCAGTGCCACTCTATGTCTTCTCCAGTTTTATACGGAACACATGATATCCCACCCCCCCTCCCCCCCGGCACCGTTGGATCCAGCCTCTAACCAGCCAGCCATCAGAGCTGGGGTAGACGCGGTGTGAGATGACATTTGTGAGATGACGCGGTGTAGATCAGTCCGTGCGTAGACGCGGTGTCAGTGGGAACTCCGCTATCTCGCTCCCTCAAAGCAAACTCAAGCTGTGAGAAGAGAGTGGGCCGCACGACCAGAACTGTATGAGTCCATCCCAGAAACAACCATTCCCTCCTCCTCCACTGCCTCCGCCCCCCCCCCCCCATAACACACACACACACACACACACACACACATCTCCTCTCATGACACTCCCCCACCACCCCACAACAAACACCAACAACAACTATTTGTTTTCCAATGGAGTGTAGCAAGGTTAAGGTTACGAAAACTAATGAAACGTTTAACTTAACATTTCCGTTAACTAAAATCAAAATACAAACGAGATTTTACAAAAAAATGACAACTAACTGAAACTGTATTGTGTGTTTAAGCAACTAACTACTAAAATTATCAATAAATCAATGATCTTCTAGAGTTCTTCTTTGTTGTTTTTTCATGTTTTTTTTTCTCAGATCAGGTCAAGCCAAGTCAATTTTATTTGTATAGCCCTTCGACACAATCACAGTTACAGCCTCAAAGGGCTTCACAGGCCACACCTTGACATCACCCCCTAACCCCAGCCCCCCAAAGGGCAAGAAAAAACTCCCGTAATTATCCTTACCCTCCTTCCACATTGAGCTCCCTGAGACTCATGGCTCATAATGGCATGTGTTGCTAATGAATGGGTTTAATAAATGTGTTCATGTGTGTCTTCAGTCTATTGGCTATTTAGATTTTTACCACACTACCTGCATCTCACCTCACTGTGGAGTGTGTGTGGTTGCTAGCTGGTCTACAGCCTCACCTGGTCTGAGTCAGACTGGTTAGACTCTGGGCTGGGTGGGGCTGCACACCTGTGGTGCAGAGCAATCATGGCACCCAGGATAAACCAGGGCCGTGTTCCGATATCTGTACTACCCGTACTTAGTATACTTAGTTTGAGTACGTAGGGTGTTCCCATTATGATCGCGGCAAAAGAAGTGTACTTGAAAGGACCTGTATGTGTACTCAAAACGGCCAAAATGCTGAGTGTGCAACGGTGTACACTATGCGTACTCAACGGCAGCCATCTTAGCTACGTAGCGGAAGAGGCGGAGCCGCGCTCAGAGAATGTCTAATGGATTCACCTGTTTGGCGGGTGACGCGGCCGCGCAGCTGATGTCATTTCCGTTAAGTGCGCCACAGAGTATTGCATTTGGAACAGCACTAACATCTGAAGCTCTGCGTACCTATTGAGTACGGATAGTGTACTATGTTTAAGTGTACTCATGGAAGTACGGATATCGGAACACAGCCCAGCTATCACCACACACACTCAGGAGAGAGAGAGAGAGAGAGAGAGAGACTGTCATGGCAGCATGTTGCATCTGCTCTGTAAATACCATCTCGACATCTCCAATAAACGCATTCTTCAAATCAACATCTATCTGTGTCCCGTGTTGGAGGGCCCCAGCAGAAGCCACTAAGGTGGCGTGTGGTAGAGTTGTCTGCTACACACACATTTTGCACTTAAGGCTGCTTCTTGTTGTTGTTGTGATGTCCAGTTGAATTTTTCTAGGTTAATGACACAAACACACTGACTGACGCATATCTTTTATAGTTGTCTTTTGTGGATGGTTGTTTATCTGTCTTTAGTGAATATTATCTTTATTACACTTTGACCTTAGCACTTGACCTTTTTGAAATATTACCACTGACAAATACCCGGTATTATAGAAAAGAATGAAACTAACACTGGAACAAATAAAAAATAAACTAAAACTAATAAAAAAATAAAAAATAAACTAAACGAGCAAATCCGCTTTAAAAACAATTTAAAACTGAAATTGAAAACAAAGTCAAAACAAATGCGAAACTATAATAACCTTGGTCTATAGTAGGATGCAACATAGTTACCCTTTTAAGGGGAAATATTTATTACTACTACTGACTCATTTATTTTAGCAGACGCTTTTATCCAAAAGCAATTCACAGTGATTCCATTTATTATAAAGAGCTAATAAGTTCATGCCTCCAGGTAGGCTATGGGCATTGGGGATTGAACCCAGAACCATTTGGCTGGGAGGCGAACACCTATTAGACTAACCTATCTGCTTTCATGTTGTGACATATCCCCAAGTGAAACATGTTAGGGTGTGACGGTTGGGGAATGATGTCATTGGATAATTCAGGATTGGATTGCAGATAGTGGGAGGACCTACTGCCTTACTTTCAAAGTAGGCCAGGCCCCAAAGGTGTTATGATTGGTTGGGGATGTTATGCCCGCCCACTCGCTCGGCACAATCACAAAAAAACCTGGCTGTTTTAGTGGAAATGTAACATGACTTGATTTTAATGTAAAATAAGTATAGAAAGGGGATTTCTGTGATGTGTTATACTTTATTGAATAAAAGCAATATATGACTAGGGACATTGGCAAACAAGGTAAAAGAACAACACAATTTCACACTTCTTCGTCTACATACTTTTTGAGCCAGAAATCGGAACTGGGCTCCACAAGAGCCCAGTTTTCCAGCTGAATTGGAATTGCTTATGACAAAAACTTGTCACGTCATCATCCCGTCATTATTTATTAAGATTTCATTCATCATTGTGACAGCACCCCCGCTTTATGCAATTTGCACGATCTGGATAAATGCAGCTGTATACTTTGCGGGCTCTTAATACTTGTTCACTGTGCAATAATAAAAATGGGATCTAATGCGGTAGACACAGAAAGTGACATAAAATCGTTCCACACGTACATGATCGATTTTGTTTTTAACATCCAAATATGAATGTTTATTAGACTCTGGTGCTTCTTTTTTTAGACCCGTTTCTTATTGATGATATTTAAAATGTTTGTGCTCCCTCCCACTCCTTTCGTGTGCAGCACAGATAAAAAGATACAATTCCTCTTGGCAAGAAAAAATCAATTTCAAGCAGAACGCGTGATCTGCAGTGTCAAGGATTGCATTGTTGGTATGTGCTGTGGAAGGCCAATCATTGATCCAATTCCACTACATTGTACTGCTGCCGTCTGACTTGGCTGCTATGTAAAACATGGTGGGTTTGGAGAAAAATGTATTTCAGCAGAGATCTGGCCCATATATGCACACACACACACACTCACACACACTCACACACACACACACACACACACACACACACACTGGTTGTATCATTTGGAAACACAGTAAGGAGAACGTGAGATTGTCATGTAACAAATGACATGACAAAATGGAGCCCCACTCTCCTGCTATCTAGGGAGTAGATGAAATGAGATTCTCTGTGACCTTTCACCTGGCCCAATACCCCACTACTGCATTAGCGCTGGCAGCAGGATTTAAATTGTGGCTGGGCCGTGCAATTTGAAGACTCACATGGTGTCGCTTTCATTTGGAGCAGAAGTGCTCAAGCGGCCTTTCATTAATGTGTAAAAGAAACGCTAACTACATTAACGTGGGAAATGACAGCATAACTGTACTGATAGTCCTACATGTTGGGTTTAATGCAACAGAAAGTGGAGTGCTTAATGGACTATTAGGACAGGCATTTTTCACTGCTTCACTTAAGAAAATACTGTGGACATTAGTCAACTAGAAAACTAATGGTTGGGAAGGTTTCATTTACAATAGCAAGTTTGGCTTGGAGATTGTACCGGTTTCCTGTATCACAGCCTAGTACATACATGACTAACACATAGTTATATCTGATGTTTGATCTCTCCAATCTGTGTCCAGCAACCCTTTGCTGACAATGATTTATTTCATATCTTCCATTAACTTGCTGATCAAAAACAATATAATATAAATGTGTTAATGTCTTTAAGGGTAATTGGAGTAGGAAAACAGGTTAGTAATTGATTGACGTACATTGATTCATAAAGTATACTGCATGTGGCAAAATACCTATCCAGTACTTTTGGCATCATCATAAATGCATGTGGCAATATTAATTATCAAATATAGAATGTGCTGTGCATAATAAGGCTCAGAGACCAATTGTTTATCTGGGAGTTGTTAGAGTTTTTTGTGTATATACATTATTTCCCTAATTTCTCATCTGGGACTAATAAAGTGCATCTTATCTTATATGAGATGTCTTTAACTCGATGGTTGCAATTTTAAATGTGCAATATATCTGAATATGGTCCAACATTGGTTTAAACGTGAAACGGTGACAACTCAATGATAGACGACGTGCATCTGTCGTGCCGCTCCATCTTGGACGAACAAGAAGTTCCCTTACCTGTTTACACAATGTCCATGAAGATGGGACTTTAGAAAGCTTTTTAAATAAGCTCTTAGACACAGCCAGTGTGTCTCAGACTCTCCAAGACTCTCGCATCAAGTGGACAGGAATTCAATAATTCCAGAGTCTCATTAAGTGTAGGCAATTTACCTGCTGTAATTTGTTGGGGCACATCTGCGGTGCGAGAGGGCCCCCATAAAGCACACGCACACACGCGCACACACACACACACACACACACACACACACACACACACACACACACACACACACAAACACACACACTCACGTAAACACAAACACTCACGTAAACACATGCACACACACACACACACGTAAACACACACACACATAAACACATGCATGCACACACACACACACACACATAAACACACACACACACAAACACACGCACAAAGACAGAAGAGTCTGGAGCTTTTTTTTTTTTTCCTGCAGCAGGAGCGATTGTTCATGCAGCACCAGTCACCCTAGTGCCCGACGCGGCGTGATTCTTATTCAGAGAGAGACCTTCGCACAGCCACTGCCTGCTATCCCTGTGCTTTGCCACGGACAAAATAAAAGGGGAAATCAATGAGACCCAGGATCAATAGGACTTCTCTGCTCCCCACCATTGCTGAGGCCATCTGCTCACGTTCTTTTTTTCTTTTCTTTTCTTTTTTTTTGTTTTGTGCAGATGATGTAAAGTTCAATGCTGAAAATAGCCACAGACTGACAATAAATTCTTTCTTGTGGGATGGGGTGTTGGATGATATTGACACACACACACACACACACACACACACACACACACACACACAACCCAGAATCCCTAGTGATGTTTGGACCCAGAAGACTGATAAAGCATTATCGAATTTTTAAAAACCCAGGGTCAGGGGACCTTATAATACAAATAAACACACATCACAATTTAGTATTCCCTAAGAGAAACATTGTAGCACTGCTGTATGCAGACACTGACGTACATTTTGTACACAAACTTTAACTCATGGCCAAAGTAATACAGTGAAAGGACTTACTCTCGCAACATATGGCTGCTATCCCCGTCAAGTATCTCGTATTTACTCAATGGTAACTTATAACAGATTACACAGCAGTATCTTAAAACATCCTATTCATCTGACTGTTGTGATTCAACCTTCACAGGGCCAAACTAATTGCCCCCCCCCCCCCCCCCCCCTTATCTAGCATTTGAGACTCTTATCTATCACACAATGAAAGATGAACTGGTATCAGGCCAGATTTATTTGAATAAGAAAAAAGGGTGGTGGAGTAGCACTGCCTTTACCGCCACAATATACAGCACATCACCATATACATGCTGCACGACCCCTCAATAAATCAGTGAAGAAAAAAAACGTATCAATAAAGTAGCAAAGTATCATAAATATATCATAAATATTTACACAATTAAAATAAATGTATTCAATTACATATAGCGGCTGTGCCGTTTTAAAATAGCATTAGCTCCTAGCCCTAAACACACAGCAATGTTCAATATCCTCTAATTGCGTTCCCTTACATATTGCATGTGTGGCAGTCCTTGCAGGGATAGACCGACCTATTGCATTTGCTCTGCATTCATCCCTCGGGGCAGCCGGCTCCTTCCTTCCTGTGTCTTCCCAGACAGGCTGTGCGAGGATATGGCTACAAATGATTGATTAAATAATCCCGTGCAGTTCTTATCTCGGTCTACCTCGTCGCTATCCATCTACTAGAGCCATCTCCATATCTCCCTGTGGCTTCCGAAGGGGGAATGTTGCCATCCAATTCATTCCTAAAACCTCTCTCTGTCTGTCCCTCTCTGTCTCTGTGTCTCTCTCTCATTCCCTCTATCTCTATCATTCTCCATCATTCTCTCTCTTTCTCTGTCACTCTCTGTCTCTGTCTGTCTCTCTCTCTCTCTCTCTCTCTCTCTCTCTATCATTCTTTCCATCACTACTCACAAGGCGTGTTGTGGTGTTGTTTTCCATATTTCATGAACGCTTCAGTGAACTCGCATGCCCAGAGACTGTGACTGTGTGTGTGTGTGTGTGTGTGTGTGTGTGTGTGTGTGCATGTGCGTGTGTGTGTATGAGGACAAGGGGTTAATTATTAACAAGACATGTCAAATGGCTTTGGCTTCGAATTAACACCAAAGCATCTTTAGCGAAAAGGTCGGCTCACCTCCTTAAAGATGCCGTTACCGTGTTGCCGTCTCAACATCGACACATCCGCTGGCCGAATCCCAATATCATCCCAATGTTATGACGTATGCTGTGGGGTTTAACCCTATGTTTTGAGGTTTAGGTTCGGGGGTCTGGATTTGATCATTCTCGGTTCAGACAGACGGCACAGAAAAATCAATACTTGACTCATCACTTTAACCTTGGAACGTCGGCACATTATCACCAGGCTTCGCTGAACTAATTCAGCTAATTGAGGATATTTCCCAGCAAAGACAAAAAGAGGAAATGGACTCGAGGCGTGGCATAGCGTAGCACTCAGCACAACCAAAAGGAATAACCAACTGGTCTGCAAAATGCTTTCCATGCATTAAATAGCCTTTAGATATTCATCATTCATTCATGTAACACACACACCCCCCACCCCCTTGTGACAATATGGGAACTCATTAGAACAACAAACTCACAGCACCATAACTGAGCAATGACAAAACAAAATAAAAAGAACAGACCGGGCATTCATAGACTTAGATTATTTTAAATTTGATTGTGGAAATGAGATCCATGGCTGTGCTTCCGAGCACAGCTTCTTCTCAGTGCCTTCATTTGGGTCTGGGAAGCTTGACGCGCCCATCTGGACGTTATCAGCCTCGGGTGACTCTATGTCTAAACTCAATTGATGTTGTTCGTGTTTTTATTTATATTCATATTTCTCTGTCACTCCTATCGCTCCTCAATCAGGATGGGCCCGACGTCTGAAATAAAGACAGAACGTTGGCAGAGGTATAGCTCTTGTATCCTATTAGCTGTACGCTAATATGCTTATGGTAATATGCTTTCTCTGTGTCAGTTTGTGTGTGGGGGGGGGGCCTTCTGCTGCAACCATCAGACCTGTCCATCACAGGGGCTAATTCCACCCCTAACCCCCCTGTCTGAAGGGAATTGATTACCACTGGATACGCCCTTAATAGAATAAGGGGTAACTTAACTATTGAGGGAAGCCATACCCAGACTCCATCCTTTTTGCACATCACAGTCTGTGACTTGCACATAGCACCCCTGCATCTTGTTTTTATCACTGCATACCACGCCCTTACATCTATATATTATTGTTTTCTGTATAGTATATTTATCTTGGTCACTTTTAACATTCATTTCTCTGCATCTCTATCTATATGTTTATTATAGCTCCCCTCTAGACTCATTAGTACTTTTTAAGAGTGTGTAGATAATTTAGTATTTTTGTATGTTCTCTGGGTTTCTGTTGTCTACTGTGAGTTTATTGTTTTGTCTTGTCCTGTTTTGTTGGGCTGCAACAAAGTAATTTCCCGATGAGGATAATAAACGTACTTATCTATCTGTCTGTCTGTCTAACTAAAGCTATAATCCATTTTACAGTCGTTGTCAGGGAATTGTATATTAGAGAATTTTGAATGTGTAATTATAATAATGAAGGCCTACTCTTCCCTTAGTTTAAGATTTCAAAATGATGAATTCAGGAATATGTCGTGTTACAAAAAACATACAATAAACTATCTATGCTGTATGCAAACACGTTGCAAATTTGACCTAAATAATCTAGGATCCTGACACCTTGGACATGTAGTCATGTGCAAGGTGAGTTGTATCCTATAGGCCAAAAGAGAGACCCCCTCACAAAGAAGTCTCTTCTGTGAGTACCTCATAGCGCTGCAGAGGCCTTTCATGAGAATAATGTAATGGCCTTGGGTCATCAATATTAATAAGTGTATTTGTATTCCATTACATTGTTTGGGCTGGATTCACTGGCTGGTGAACTCATAGAAACACAAGTTGAGAGTTCAGTTTCTCAAGAAGTGTGTGTAGTTGAACTAAAGGTATTCTCTACACAGGAACATTCCTTGTACTACTGCGTTCACTAAATACCACTTGTATTTAACTGTGGAGGGAGTGAGCGAGTCTGTGCTGTATTTCAATGTCTCTCGGTCAGTGGGTCGGTGAGCCTCCGTCCCTGTTCAGTCTGCAGCCTTTGCTTTTCAGGGTTTCTTTTTCAATTCAAAATCTTTTAAAGAAAGATGATCACGCCACATGTATGACTTTGTGTAAATCAATGCAATGTGTACACGTGATATACATGCTTGTCGTGTATGCACATGTAATACAGTATGTGGGCAGGTTTTATATTTGTGTATGTGTGAGGTGGACCAGCTGGGCTGTAAAAAAGAGATCACGTTAGAAACTGTGCATTTTATATGTGCTGGAGGGGGAGTTGATGTGAGCTGGCTGTGAAATAAGACACGGCCACCCTGCTGCCCTGCTATGATCTCTCCACCTGTATTTAAAAAAAATACTGCACTCGCATAACTCACCTGTTGCCACGAGCACAATATGCCGGACTTAACAGCGTGTTTTATGTTTTTATATTGACTGCCCCGACGTGCTCAATGTTTATGTCCAGCATATGCTGCATAAATGGTTTAAATGAACCTCTCCCATCCTGTGTGTGGTTGAAGGATTGGCACAATGGTCCCCCATGCAGAGAAGATGTACGCTCCCCAGTAGCATCAGGAAGACCACAAAGACCAACAAGCTAGGGAATTAATGAAAGACGGTTAGGAATAATGGCAGATGTAAAAAGTGTGTATCTACACTTTGTTTAGTACACTACCACCTTACAGAACAATGTGTGTGTGTGTGTGTGTATGTATATGTGTGTGTGTGTGTTTCCAGGTGCCGGTTTGCATACAGAGGTAGCATCAACAAAACCACACACGCACTGGTTTTCTCTGTGTTGACATTCACTTTGTGACAAAAGGCGTTGTGGAGGGAGGCCATTCAGAACAGAGACCTTGGTTGAGAATGGGTGGGAGGGGGAAAAAAAGAAAAGAAAATAATAGCATGTATTTGTCAGCTCATTACCCTTGATTGACTCCAGCCCACACTCCAAGGGAAATGAGCCTGCGTGAGAGTGACATGCCTATTCAGGATAATGCATCGCCGTCTTTGAGCAAAAGCCAACCTCCTAAGACTCAAGATTTGTGCTCCCTGTCTGAAAAGCCACCATCCCCACCACCAGACGCACCACCACCACAACCACCCTGCCATAGCAGTGTTTAATGAAGTGTGTTTCAGTGAACTGTCTGGCAGTTTGACGAAATCACAGACTGGGGCATTCCTACCCTCTTCTTTCTCTTTCTCTCTCTCTCTCTCTCTCTCTCTCTCTCTCTCTCTCTCTCTCTCTCTCTCTCTCTCTCTCCCTCCCCCTCTCTCCTCCCTGTAAGGGAGTACAGGGGGAGTAGGTGGTTGTGAATGGGCTGATTATTCTGTCTGTCAGGAACAGACGTGTGGAGGCAGTCATCCTTACCCTTGCAGCTGTTTTACAGTTTTAATTGTGGCTGCCTTCTGCTTTATGGATGCCAACAATCTCTCGTATATTGGAATGATTATGAAATATTTGTCTTTTTTTCTCGCAACTGAGATAGTTTCCACCAATGTTTTTCTCAGAATAGAAATGACTACGTCTATTGATTTTGTTGTTTGCATTTTCAGGATTTACACAATGACTGACAAAGACAAATGTCTTTTAAAATGTTCGTGTCAGATGGGAGCTCAGCTCAACCCAACCATTTAGGGACATGTAACTGTTGTCTATCATATTTTCATCAATGGTCTTCAAGTGAATATATTTCCTGCAAATATTTACATGACCATAGTAATCCTAGCACTTCATCATTAGTTTCTGCTTGACTCCCCCAAATATGAAATAATTAAAAAAAACCTTCAGTACCTTCTGCTAATGTGATCGGCTACTGGGGCGTGTAAAAGTTATTTCCACGTTAATCCAATAGAGGAAAGAATTGAGAGTGATAAGAACTAACCATAACGCTAAATCCTGCGGGCCTGCGGGTGCCAACGTCTGTTTTGCCGGGGGGGGTTTTCGAACCACTATGCAGCCCACAGCTGACTGTGTGTGAACTCAACAGTGTCAGAAGATATCGCACGAGGCAGATGAGACTTGTCTGATTTCAAGGATGGCTAAGCGTTATTTTGCGTGAACCAGGCGCCCAGTTCTTAGACACGTCCGATTAATAGATAAAATGTGGATTTGATGCAGGTGAGAACTGTAGTCCATGTCGGTGCAACCTAACTGTGCAGTGCAGTGTAGTTGAAGTTTGTAGCAGTCATTTATTCTTGTCAATTTCATTGGCTGTTTAGACAAATTGCATTCATGCGAGGGAAAAAAATGTAAAACAAAGTAAACTTTCTTACACAGCGTTTGATAAACTGCAATGCGTGGCACTTGAATGTGTTATGAAACCAATATGGTAGAAACAATGTATGTGAATGTGAAGATGTTTGACTGATTATTTAGTGGGTTAAAAAGTATTTGCAATGCATAATAACATGTTAATGTGTCTAATAACACAATATGAAACATTATTATTTGATTATTCGATGTAAAGACTGATTAATTAACATTAACTGTTCTATGGATTTGTGTTTTTCTCATCACGAACATGATGAATTATTGTTTTAATTTTTCCTACACCATCCCAATGTGGTGGTGGTTTTTGGGATGGATGTATTTTTGTGGTAAAATGTAGACTTTTTCAAGGAGTAGTGTAGAGAAGCTACTCCGTGAACGGGTACTGTTTCATAACACGGCCAACTGCCGGCTGTGGGGAGGCAGTTTTAGGGTAACTAACTGTGACATAATCGCCCTGCCTTGCTGAAATGTTGCGTCATTCTCATCCTGTTTTGTTTTGTGTCCATATGAGCGATGGTAGAGTACCTTTTATATAACAGTAGGGATGCATTATTATGTGTCAAAGAAGATTGCTATTGATATATTTAAGAAGTCTGGATTTTTTCCATTGTTTAAATTTTCACACCCAGTAAAAATGACAGGCCTGTGAAAACCTTCACTTCACTCAACTAAAAAGGACTCCCAACATTGGGAGTCCTTTTTAGGATATAACTAATATTAAAGATACACACACATTAATTAATTACTCCAGTATCAAAGCTTACATTATTCATATGGCTGTGTCACGTGTGTAGCTATATTGCATATAATGTATTACATACGTAACTCCATTCAATGGAATAATACTAATAATAACGATGACTCATTCAATAATCCCATTCAATAGATTCAGCCGTGTGTTCTTCTGCATGGTCATGCAGAGGAAACGTGACATTAAGGTTTGATCTAACATAAAGCCTCATCCCATCTGACGCGCGGATGCTTTTAGAGCCAGAAGTTGAACCGTGTTCTGTGGGACGTCAGCAATGGCTGGCTAATTAAAGCCACGGCCGCCACACTGAGTAGTAGCGTGCCAGCTGTTTTTACTCTTAGTGACCTCTTCTTCACTAATGCATTGACCATGCTGTTAACAGGTCACCGTTCACCTAAATACCCTGAGATCTCTACAGTGCCGTAACCTGTACATCTTAGAAGTGCTATTTGTGTAACCTTTATGCTCCCTTACATAGACAATGTGTATGTGAATTGTGATTCGAGTGTTGGTGAAAAGCAGTAGGTAGGGTAGGTAGGTAGAGGAAGGATGCTATACAGAGTCCAGGTGAACTCTGAAGAAGTGAGTCTTGAGTCTCTTGCAGGAGCTGGTGAGTGACTCTGCAGTCCTGACATCGGCAGGTTCCACCATTACGGTGCCAAGACAGAGAAGAGTTGTGACTTTGCTGCTCAACCTTTGCTTGCTCTTAGCGATAGCGGTACCAGCCGGGCAGCTGAGGTAGTTGAGCAGAGCACTCGAGCTGGGGCGTGGGGTCTGACTAACGCTTGGAGGTAGGTAGGGCCAGGTCCGTTTGACAGCCTAAGTACATTTACTCAAGCACTGTACTTAAATACAAATTGGAGGTCATTTACTAGTATTTCTAGTTTCTGCTCCCTTATACTTCTGCTCCATCTCAGAGGCAAATATTGTACTTTTTACTCCACTACATTTATCTGACAGCTTTAGTCACTAGTAACTTTGCAGATTCAGATTAACTGTACAAAATATAATCAATAAATTAATTATATTAATCAATAAGGCTTTAGTGATCCCCAGGAGGAAATTCACAAGCTATACCCAGCAGTATGTAAAGTAATATATAAAATATATATACGTTATATATAATAGATAATAGATAATATATATTAGATATAGGCCATTCTGCATAATGAGTTCTTTTACCTTTGTGATGGTATATTGTAGGTATTTTGTGATGCTAATACGTTTGTACCTTTACTTTTCTACTTTTACTTAAGTGATTCAATTCAATGCAGGACTTTTACCACAGAGTATTTCTACAGTGTGGTATTATACTTTTACTTAAGTAAAAGATCTGAGTACTTCTTCCACCATAATTTAATAAATTATAACACACGGGGCCAACAGGCTTTCAACAGACCCATCTTTTTAGTAAGCCCATCGTGTGAAGGTATACCGGAAACAAAACAAAACAGCGAAATATATAACTGTCTGGACTATAAATCTCCTGATAGAGATGTACAGCTTGACGAATGAAGCTGAGCCGCAGGTAATGCACTGCTGGACAGACGGACGAGGTCCTCAGGAGCCCTGAGGCTCCTCCAGGAGGTATCCCCCCCCCAGACCAGCCAATCTAATGAGGACAGGATGACCCAGGGCATGTTTCAATGCATTACGCTGCACGTTGTGATGCTCTCTTCCAGGCAGAGACACAGCTCTCCACACAGCAGACGTCATGCAGCATTCAAACAATACATTTGGGCTCAGAGGCATTATGGGTAAGCGCAATGAGCCGGACACCAGGGAGAGTATTATAATCTAGGGATTTGTCTTCATGTTATTATGTCTACTCCTAAGAACAGTATAAATGAAGTGCAAATATTAAACGTATACAAAATATACATATGAAATGACCTGAAGTTTGATTACATTTACACTAAAAACAAATGCACTTATGAATGGCATAACAGATAACGAATACTGACTTTGCTATATAATTTGTGTTTTTCGAAGTCGAAGGTAACTAATTAACTTGATGGAAAAATACTCAAAGGTACCTTAATGTCTGGTATTTTATTTTGTAATGCTTGGTTACGGCATAATGTGATTTAGAGTGACTTAATTTTCTATGATGCAGACCATTTTTTGAATATGCGAAAGAACCGATTTCTCACAATTATAATGATAGTAAAAATAATGAACTCATTCATTTAGAAAAGCAGAAATGTGTGTGGACATAAAGTTAACTCATAATTGTGTTACAACAAATGCCGATGAGGAGCTCTTGAAATCCCTTCTTTGTCTTTTTCAGAACAAACATTAAGAACATGCACATTATTAGCCTAAAGAAGAAGAAGAAAATGATCAAAGGTTATCAACTGTAATCACCTTTAAACTACAGCTGAAGTCACTTCACTCCTTTTTGTCACACACTTTATTTTGCTTTCTCTCTTGGAAATATCCATAAATAGCCTGTTTGGCTTTCCATGTTCTTTGCCAATGCCGTGTGACCTCTGTTCTGCAGCTGGAGATTTCAAAATAGTTGTGTGTTGAAGAACCACTCAAAGTTAGACCCAAAAAGAGCAGAAGAGATCTGCCATTGAGAAGTGTTGCATTCACTTGCTGCGTGTTTGTTCTACTATATATTTTCAAATCCTCATGTTTTGTTTACCTGCATGACTTTTTCTTGCCCTTGTGTTTAACACAGAGTGCTGATATTACCTGTCCTTAAAAGACAATTCAGAGTTTAACAGATTAAGACACTAACTCACACATTTTCTTATTCTGGGTTGTTACACCTACGGTGACAGTGTGACAACTTGATGGCATTCTCACCTGGGGTGCACTCTAAAAAGTAATGTTTAGACTCAACAAAAAAAATCAA
Organism: Merluccius polli; assembly: GCA_030340625.1. Taxonomy (NCBI): domain Eukaryota; kingdom Metazoa; phylum Chordata; class Actinopteri; order Gadiformes; family Merlucciidae; genus Merluccius; species Merluccius polli. The sequence goes on along the minus strand of JAOPHQ010001142.1, from coordinate 188,868 downwards.
TGCAACAGTTTCCATTAGTCTTTCTTAGTTGTGACAACTTAATTTATAATTACATTGAACCAACAAACTATATTACTTTGGGCGAATTAGCTTTTCCTCTTCAGTCAAAGATTCTATTAAGTACTGCTTACTTAATAACGGTTAGCCTAAAGGCAAGTTTTTAAGTTGATAACTCATAAAAATTAAGTTACTCCAATTGGCTTTATCATATTATTATAAAGTACTTTTATTTGTTGTCTATTTAATTACAATAATAATGCACACAACTTTTTAAGTAGCAACAATGTAAAAAAATCTGTTGCTCCAATTAGATTTTCTTCAGGTTTTTAAGTTGATAACTCATAAAAATTAAGTTACTCCAATTGGCTTTATCATATTATTATAAAGTACTTTTATTTGTTGTCTATTTAATTACAATAATAATGCACACAACTTTTTAAGTAGCAACAATGTAAAAAAATCTGTTGCTCCAAATAGATTTTCTTCAGGTTTTTTTTTCTTTTTGGTAATGTATAGCTTTCAAGAAAGACAGTTCAACCACTGCTTTTGCAATTACCTTCTTTTTTATTTTGAAATAAACTTGAGATCGCAAAAAACACTCAAATTTCAACTGCTCTTCAGTGACAAAAGCATTCCTTATGTGTTATGTATTCCTTAACCATCTTGAATACCATATCTATATATATTATATATACATATATATAATATTGTGACCACCTCAAAATCGCTGCCTCCAGATAGATAACAGAAAAAGCCAAGAGACTGGCTGCAAGTGACTAAAAGCTGCATAGTAACACAAGTATAATCGTCACAAGTAAGCCCACATCATTAATTTAAAAAACACACACACACAAATATTCTCTTTGGGCTAAAATATGGACATATTTCTTTAAACAAGACCTTTGTTTTGTCCACTATCACAACATGATTGAACAGCATAACTTTAACTAACCTGACAAACTTTTTTTGGTTGCTTCATCTGAAGAACATGTGACAGTGATGGATTTGAGATTTTTAGAAAATAGTGTTTTTCAGACCTATGACTTTAGCACTGCATCTCAGCCCATCCAGGCCAAGGAACAACTTTTGAAAAACTTCAAAAGTGTATTTAAGTTTCTTGCAGTAGCTGATGTTGAGGGCATAAATTATGCCCATCAACAAGGCACAGGACCTTGGAATATCCTTCTCAATCAAACATTTGGTTCCTTCCATGACAATTGTTGCCATCCAGTGATCTGATCCAGGGGTAGACCTGTCTCCAACGATGGCAATTTTCATCACGTGACTTTCAAAGCTGGTCTCGAACTCTTCATTGTCCTTGTGAAGCAAAATAAAAGGGAATTATTGTCTTCCATGTTTTACAATTGACCTTCAGTTTGTTTGTACATCTTGATATTTTTCTTGATGCTTTTCAGGTTGCATAAAATAACTGAACCAGTACATTTTTGTCAATTGTTCGTCTTTTCCTTTACATTGCTATTAAAGGGGAAATCCAGTTTAAAATGGTTCTGGGATATGTTTAGCATGATAACGAGTCCGAACGTTCAATGTAGAGTAAAAAAAAGGCTATACGACGCAAAGATAAGTTTGGTCAAATCGGGTAAAAACAGCAAACTTATCTTCGCGTCCTATAGCGTTTTTTTTTGCTCTACATTGAACATTCGAACTCATTATTATACTAAACATATCCCAGAAACATTTTACACTGGATTTCCCCTTTAACAGTCATTTACCATGCTGATGTGGTATGAAGTACATTTTACTTAAAGACCGGGTAAAGGCAATTCCATGTTTTCTTTCAAAACACAATAAATGTGTTGTAAAATTGTTGCTGAAAACATTGTGAAAAGACTTTGAATGATGTGTTACTGAAATGTGGAGTTAGAGGTTCAAACTGTTTTTCACCGGTTTTCAGTCCAGGATTTTATGGGCGGTCCTAAAAGGATGCCGCGTGACGTCACGCGGCGATCATGAACATAAAAGTAGCATAAAATTAGCATAACTCCAACGGCATAGAAGCCTACGTCCTCCGCGCCAAAGGAACAATGAAATCCCGTGAGAGCACCAGTCTGTGGCAACTTGCATGGTAACCGCGAACTTAGCACAGTGCACTGATAGGGCGGCCATTCGTCCGGCTTTAGGCCGGACTGTCCGCTTTTTCAAAGCCCTGTCCGGCGTCCGGCGCAGCATCAAGTCGGACACGTACTTGTCCTTTTTGAGACACCCCCGCCGCCAGTCGTAGGTCCGTGGTGTGTTACTATTGCGCGCCCCCCCACCGCCGGTCGTTGCACGCCCCCCCACCGCTGATCGTAGGTCCGCGGTGTGGTACTATTGCGCCCCCCCCCCCCCCCCCCCCCCCCCCGCACGCCGGTCGTAGGTCCGCGGTGTGTTACTATTGCGCCCCCCCCCCCCCCCCCCACCGGTCGTAGGTCCTCGGTGTGTTACTATTGCGCCCCCCCCCCCCACCCGCGCCGGTCGTAGGTCCGCGGTGTGTTGCTATTGCGCGCACCCCCCCCCGCCCCCGCCGGTCATAGGTCCGCGGTGTGTTACTATTGCACGCACCCCCCCCCCCGCCCCCGTCGGCCGTAGGTCCGAGGAGTGTTACTATTGCTGTTACTGCTATTACTGTTACAGCGCATTCCGTGGACACGCCCCCACAGTCCTGGAGCTGAGAGCTGAGCTCATTTTTGCCTGATTTTGACACCTAATTTCATAAACTTATCGTTATTTTTAATCATTCAAATTTGGCTGGGTGGTTAATAAACCTTTCTTCTTTAGTCTGACAAACTCAAAACACATATTTATTTTGACTTTACCCGGTCTTTAAAGGGAAATTCCAGCTTAATTTTAACCTAGACTGTGAGTCTGAGATCAAATAAGCCACTGATAGCCACATGCTCACAACAGCACCATACTTCAGTATTACTAGTACTATAATACAAAGTGTCCCAGCCCAGTGTGTTTGACCCTGGGTTAAGATTATGCCGGAATTTCCCTTTAAAAAAAAACGAACTGGCAATGTGTAGCGCAGGAGCCATCTTCTGCCTCTGCGTTTAGACTATGCTCAATAAGGATTTATCTCTATTTCATAATATTACATTACTTACGCAATACTCTTTGAACAAATCCTCTTCTTTCTCTCCAAGGTATACAACCAGGCACCGGATGGCTACTTCTCTCCGCATTTCAATTGTGTTGTGCTATATGAAAAAAGGGTGGTGATGGTGTCAGGATATAGTATTCAAATGAGTATAATCTACAAGAGTGCATTTCAAAAAGAGAGAAACTCTAAATAATTACCATACCTCAAGAAGCATGTCCTTAATCTGCCTGATCCTTGCTCCTGAAGCTCCTCCTCTTGATGAAACTACACCCATGAGTTTCTGGGTGCACTGGTCCAGTTTGGCCATGAAAGTCGCTTCCAGGCTTACTGTGGTTATGCTTTTAAACTCATCATTTATCTGTGGAGCATAACATGAAGCACATAATTAGCTACAGCATATCCAATAGTATTAATGAGGACCGAATAACATTTTTGTGAATGTGAGTGAGTGAGTAAATATGTAACAGAATGTAACAGAACTTTTAACAAACTTTTTTTTTGTTTACCTGTCTTGCATCAAACAATGCAGGCCAGCGCTGCATGAAGTCCCTGATTGCAGGTGCCTCATATATGACTTCTTGCCTCCTAAGAGAGAATGTCTTGGCCATTTTTCCAGCAACCACCTGACCATTATCCTTTTTCATCACTTCAGACAATAGCTCCTCTCTCTCTTTCTCCAAACTTTCACTGGTTTCACCTTGTGGGTGAGGAGGTAAGTAATTAACTTCAGCCTTTTTTGCCTTTTTAACATTTTTTGCAGGAGTCTGCTCATGTGACGCTTTCCTCTTCAGTGACTTAACCACAATTTCTGGGCAGCCAGTCCCACGAAGTTTGCACCTGAAGTTGTTCATTTTATATTTGAGCCGTTGGATCCATCCATAACATCCATTGAAGGACCCGGGCTCCTTGAGGCAGGGATGTTTTTTGACCAAGGCCCCTGCTACTTGACTTAGATTAGCACTTGATGGATAAGCTGTGTACTCAAATATGGTCTCAGCTAAATTTCCCAGAATGTCTGGAAGCAGTGAGATGAGATCATTGGTACCAAAAACATTTCCAGAACAACTGAACTTTTCATTGCCTGACTGAAGCAGAATCTCTGTGTTGGCAGAGAAACGAGGGATTAGAAATTCTGCAGGCCAGCCCTTTGACCGCTGGGCGGGGATTTCAGTCATAGGTCTTGGTGAAACAGGTAACGTGTCATGGGAGGATGCAGATGAGCAGCCATCATCAAAAGTCAGAGGCGAAAAATCAGGAATACTTGCTGAGGAGCTGTCTACATCTGTTAACGTCAGAGTTACGGTTGGAGGTGCATCAATATACACCACCTTGATAGTGTCCTTGTCCACGATGCAAGTTGTTGAAACCAAAGAGAAAAATTCGTTTCCAAAGTCAGCATCCTTGAAATGTAAACAGAAATCCAAAGGAATCCCAAATGTAGCTTGAACAATTGAATGAAGCTCTTCAACTGTTCCTGGGATTCCAGATGGTAATGCTAGTTTCTGAATATTATGATCTGAAAGTATCAGTCTGAGATTGGCTGGTTGTGACATTTATGAACCTGCACCACACAAAATGTTTAAGTTAGTATAATAACAACATTCAGTGAAAAATGAATGAAAAATGAAAAGTTTCCTCTCAGAGCTGGCTTTAAACACTGCTTGGCCAAAACTACTTTTTTTGTCGTAAATATCGTTAACCTGTTCACACAAATGTACCACATAAACATTAACTGAGAGATCAACACTAATAACATAGTAACATACTACTTTTTTTTCATTTGATACATCTTAATGTAAATTCAGACCTCATCATCAAAAGAGATTACAGAACCCTGTAAATATGTCTGGCTTCTTTTGTTTCAGCTATGACTTCTGTTCTGTACTTTGACAAGTCACTGATATACTAGCTATGGAACACATATGTATCGTTTCAGGGTTACAATGCTTTTTCCACCAAGCACATAAGGTGTTAATGGGAGCATGTCAGACAGCTCTGTAGGCTCTAGCACTTTCACAGTGCTTGTTTTCTCAAGGATAAAGCTCCTGAGATGTTCAACCGACCAAGCTATCAAGCTTTTCACAATGAATAGAAGTGTGCCCTTCACAACAACTATTTGGATTAACTCTCCAAAATCTGTGAGACCACCTGTTGATCCATTAGCCAGAACCATTCCAACTGCATACTTTGTGCCACTGTACACCACATTGTTGGCTATTTGGATATGCATCTCAGTTGGGAATTTATCTTGTAGTGCTTTCTGGATGTCTTCTCTTAGCACAGCAACATCTACAGTTGACAGTTGTGTGGCCTGCAACACAGGTCTCACAACACTGGGATCATGTTGATTGTATGCAATCCTCAGCTGATGCTTCATAGCCATTGATAGCAGAATGTTTCGAAAGCTATGATTGTACCGGACAATACGCTTAAAAAGGCTATGTTTAGCCTCAAAACGCATAGTCCAGAGGAACACAAGTGGACCATAGGCCCTGATCAGCTGGGGGTAATGCTCCAGGTAGTGGTGTTTGGGGATAAGTTTTTCCTGGGGGAAAACCTGGAGAAGCCTATGTTTATGTTCAGAGATCTTACTGTCAAGGTAACATATGCTCTCTTCTGTGTGAACAGGACTTACAACAAGTTCGACGATGTCTTTCAGCACCAGAAGTACTTCCCAAGCTGGTTCACCCTCAGGGATTTTTGATCCAATTGTGAGGGGTAGGAATCGCAACAATGACCAGTTCTCATGGGCGTTCCCTCCAACACTTTTCCTAGCTGCAAAATTTAGAGGGATCTGCTGTGGCGCATCTGTCTTATCCGACCATTTGTAGGGGAATGTTTTTATGCTTTTGTTGAGTTCTTCAAAAGTGATGTATTTACTCTTGATGAACACTTGAAGACACAAAGCCATTTCCCGAGGGACTATGCCCTCAAATAAATCGTGTAACACATCAGGTGGATAACCTGACAAAACACTGAAGTACTTCAGATTCTCTGTAAGTACACACTGCCTTTTTACTCCACAGACATGTGTCAGAGCAGGATTTTCCTGTACAGTTTGAAGATGCATTTCATGTTGTTCTTTGGTTCTGACTTGAAATGCCCCTGTTCTCACTTCTTTCACCTGGAACTGTGAGCGTTCACCCAGACAGAATCTGCACACATGAGAACCGGAGAAGTTTTCAACAAACCCCCCCATACCATGGGCCCCAAGGTTATCTGCCACAACACTGAACACCGTTCCTTTGACTTTTCTGCCTAATGCCGGGACATACAAACCCTCCTCTTCCAAGCTCACAAGATCCTTTAGCAATGGCTCCAGTACAGCACTATACCCAAATCTTTTCACATCGCCAGCCTTGCAGAGAATTGCTAGGAAGATGGAAGTCAGTGAAGATCTGAGCAGTGCAGGAACACTAGCCAACACCCAGTACACAGCAGTGACTTTGTGTTTTTTTCTCGACGTACCCAGGGGATTACAGATCTCAAAGTCATCTACATAGAGAATGATAGCAATGCTAGGATGTCCTGCAGAAAACAACTCATTTGTTTTATAATAATTGCCATCAGACATTGCCCTGTACTGAGTGTCACTGTTACTTTGAGCTTCACTATCATGGACGATAAAATCACGGATCTCTTTCTGGTTCAAAATCTGAAGCAATGATTTGAAAAGAGGAATGTACTGGAAGGTTCTGTTTTCCTCCTTACTGAGTACATACTCTACTGGTTTAACCACACCAAACTGCTCCTCAAAAAATGCCCTTCTCTTGTATGCAGAAGAAAGTGGACCACTACGACTCAGAGTAGAGTTCAAGGGGTTTGCTTCACAAAGCTCTGTCACCATGTCTGACACAACAGCCTCATCAATATCACAATTGTGCTTCCCCAAACAGGATTGTAAAGTGTCTTTCATGATGGGACCTGATGCTGAATGGGAGATGAAGTGTAACTCTTCAATAACTTCATCAATACACCTGTTTGATACATGAAATATGCTCTCCAGTTTTAGAAACAACAATGCTAATCTTTTTTCAAGGAGGTTTTGTAGCTCTTTGATATCATCATCACCATCATCAGTCATAGAAATTTCAACATCTTGAACCTCCATATCACTGTGGCCGTCTGCATTTGAAGAAGATGCATACTTCTTTAGCACGTCATCTTTAAAGTCTTGCAGTGTGTGAGGAGTGTGCTTTCTGCTTTTGTGGGAGGCAAATGTTCCATAAATATTGGTGCTAAAATTGCAGTTTTTAAACACACATACCACAGACTCTAATTTTTTCAAATGTCGACCAAGGTGCTCAAAGAGCTCTCTCTCTGTTGATATTGCACTAGTGCTACAACACTGGCAAGTGAAGGAGAGAGTTTCTGATCTGACACTTTGCTGAGCTTCATGAGAGTGCTGTCTTGACAGATGTGATCTAAGGCTACCCCATGTTTTAAATGAACAAAAACAGTCTTGGTGAATACATGGCAGACGTTCCCCACCGTGGCCATGACGTAACCTGTAGTGCCGTAGCAACCCAGTTTGTGTGGAGGTTTCAAATTTACACAGTTTGCACTCAAAACCCATCTTTGAAAACAATGGGAATTTTACAAAATGTAAATCTGATTAGATTGTCCAAAGTCTTTTAAGAATACATCATTACAGTCACATGGCTATTACAAACACATGACTAAAATCGCTTTCTCCAGATTTTAAACAGGCAGACAAAATAAAATAAATAGTTTGCTTACCTATTTGATTCCTCTCACAGAAACATCAAACCACACTTTGCCCTCAGTGGAAAAACACAGCTATACAACAAACACAAAACAAAAATTATGTAGCCGTTAGCACACCAGGATCTCGTAATTACGAGAAAAGATCTCGTAATTACAAGAAAATATCTCGTAATTACAACATCAGAATCTCGTAATTATGAGAAAATATCTCGTAATTAGGCCTACGACATCAGGATCACGCCTCTCATTCATCAATAACGTGGCTGGCTGGACTTCCGTAAAGATGGAAAGAAATTGGCAGATTCGGAGTTTGCGGTTCAATAGATCATCAGTGAAACATCGTTGCGACACAATACAACCCCGATACCACCAAAAGGGTTCAATGACCGTGGTGGTCACGGGCTTCGGCCACGTGGTCCAGCGCGGCGCCCATAAGGTTTTTTTTGTAAGCTCGTCGAATCTTTGTCCAAAACCAAACAAAATACAAATCTTAGCGGTGGATCACTCGGCTCGTGCGTCGATGAAGAACGCAGCTAACTGCGAGAACTAATGTGAATTGCAGGACACATTGATCATCGACATTTCGAACGCACCTTGCGGCCCCGGGTTCCTCCCGCCGAGAGTCGCGTTGGCAATCAATCGGAACCAGGGGTTCGCCTCTCTTTCCGCGGTTGGGGCGTCGCGGGCCTTTCGCGGGCCTTCGTCCCCCTAAGTACAGACGTCCGTAAGGGACTCGGTTGAAGTTAAGCGTCAACCCCCCCCCCCCCCCGTCTCCTCACTATGTCAGGCTACTGACATAGTGGTATCGGTGCGTGCCGTATCGGCAATTAAAAAGCGAATACGGGTATAAGTATTTTAATGAAGTATCCGCCAGCTAATTAGCATGTAGCTGGCGGCCGCATGCAATGAGCTAAATGTAAATAATCCTTTTCCCAACAGCTCTCTCTTGCTGGGCACACAGGCTGAATGAAAGTCACTGAAACAAATGTAACCCAATACTTCAGTAGAACTATTAGAATTAAATTTTACTCACCATGAAATGTTTCTTTTATCAAGGTTGTTCAGCCTCCTAACACGTCGTCGTCTCTACTCTAGTCTGAACTAGTCCAGGCACGTTGAGTGGGGGAGGGAACTTAAACTTGTAAAGTCAATGTTGAGAAAAATTAAGTTATCAAGCGAAGTTTTTTAAGTTACAACTACTTGAATTTTGTTTTAAACCCACCAACAATGAAATTTGAGTATAAATTATATACAAAATTAATTTGTTGTAATTACCAACATTATTATTTGATCGCAACTTTAAAAAATAAAGTTTGCAACTTAGAAGGTTTATTTAAATTAACTAATTACAATTTTTAACTTGCGTCTATGTATTAAATCAAGTGGTGTTAAAAGGCCCTCTGAGTTACTTTTTAGAGTGTACCAGCTGAACTGAAATCAGCCCCAACTGTGAACATTTTTAAATCCAGGTTAAAAACACTTCTCTTCTCCTGTGCTTATGATTGAGCTTGTTCAAAGCACTTTAAATTGTAAATTTTAACTGCACTATGTCCTTTTAAATCATGATTTTATGCTGCTCTTATAGTATTTTATGTCTTTCTATTCTTCTGTAGTTGTTTTTATTTTTATTTTTTTTTAAATTTGTATTTCAATTTTTATTGTTTTATGTAAAGCGCATTGAGTTGCCATTGTGTATGAAATGCGCTATATAAATAAAGCTGCCTTGCCTTGCCTTGCCTACAAGCACCATAACACAGTTAAATTCTTGATTGGTATTACACCACAGGGCACAGTGTCTTACATTTCAAATGCATGAAGAGGAAGAGTCAGTGACAAATACCTAACTGAAAACTGTGGCTTTTTGGACAACATAGATCCTGGTGATCTTGTCCTTGCTGACCGTGGCTTTAATATTCAAGCCACTTTGGGTTGTAGAATGGCTCATGTAAAAATTCCAGCCTTCACTCGTGGAAAGTCACAGTTGGCTCCTGTTGACTTAGAAACCACAAGAAAAATTGCCCACGTCAGGATTCATGTTGAGCGTGTAATTGGTAGCGTGCGCCAGAAGTATACTATCTTGGGGGGGATATTACCAATTGATTTCTTGATGTGCAAAGATAGTGATGGTTATTGTACCATTGATAAGATTTGACTTGTCTGTTGTGCTCTGGTGAACCTTTGCCCATCCATTGTTGATTTTGACTGAAGTATATTTTTATATGCACTTTGTCAATAAAAATACTATATTTATATAGCCTAAAATTATTTATAAATGGTTGTTAATTTACAGTTTTTGTTAATGTATTGTTGTGGAAGAGAACACATAGCCAGTGGCGCAAAAAGTGGGTATGCGCTGTATGCGGCGCATAGGGGCGCCACACCAGGGGGGCGCCAAAGGGGGGGCGCCAAAGCGATGGAAGCGATCGCGCAGCAGCACCCCCCCCCCCCCCCCCCCCCGCTCAACAATCGCGCAGCACCCCCCCCCCCCCCCCCCCCCCCGGCTCAACAACCTTGCAACCCGTAATATCTATGGGGGGGGCGCCAAAATTGTTGTTGCATACCCCCCTGACTCTGGGTAGTTGCACCCCTGCACATAGCATAACACTATCATCAGAACACAGATTTATTAAAGGAAAACCACACAGTTATCAGAACAGATAGCTTATAAACTATACAGTACTATAAATTATAGTACTGTATACCAGGGCTATTCAATTAGTTTTGAATGGGGGCCGGTTGGTGGAAATGATCCAAAATGAGGGGCCAGAAAAAAAAGCCTAAAATTGATGAGCATCACATCAATAGCTACAGATACTGTAAAACACTACAACGATATAGGAGTGCATACATTTTCTTTATTTTATCAAATAGAGTTCAACAGCTTATCAAAAAACAATCCCTATTTGATTAACACAGGCTGCCTGTTAGTGTTTAACAATCCTATCAGTTCAGGAAAAGACAATAGGTTAACTCTGCAACAGCTTATCAAAATACATAGTAATACATTTACTCCAAGTGCAACAGCTTATCAAAATACATAGTTATAGGTTTACTCAAGAGCGCAACAGCTTATCAAAATACATAGTAATACATTTACTCCAAGTGCAACAGCTTATCAAAATACAGGTAGGCCTAGGTATAATAACAGTGCAACAGCTTATCAAAATAGGTATAATAACAGTGCAACAGCTTATCAAAATAGGTATAATAACAGTGCAACAGCTTATCAAAATACAGGTAGGCCTAGGTATAATAACAGTGCAACAGCTTATCAAAATACATAGTAAAAGATTTACTCAAGAGTGCAACAGTCTTTTCAAAAACAATCTTTGAACAAACAAATTTAATAAACATAGGCTGACTGTTAGTGTTAACTGGCATGCAGTGACCCTCTTGGTCAAATGTGCCATCTAATGAGAGAAATGGCATTTGTTTGATTTAGCAAGAGCAGCGAAATCGGGAGTATATGACGTCATGGCAATACGCATACAGTGGTGCAGGTGCTCGGCAGTGAGGGATGCGCGATTACTAGTTTTAATGGCATTCATGTGTGAGAATGCGGATTCGCACGTGTAAGTTGATCCAAACATAGTGAGGACAAAAAGTGCAAGATGCCTTGAATTAGGGAATTTCTGGTGGCTGACTTCACGAGTCCAGAACTTTTCCGAACCTGCCAGCTGTAATGACTGTTTCAGGTCAGCTGATGACTGAATGTCAATGAGTTCCAGTTGTAAACACGCCTCGTTCAATGACACAACCAGCTCCTTTGCTTTCACTGCAAACTCCCCCACAACGTCCACACAGAAGGGGTCGTTCACAAATCCCATCACTTCAGTGGGGATACTGAAATGTTCAAACCTCGCTGCAAAGTTGGTTTTCAATGCATTTATAAATCCTGTCATTGCCTCAGTGGTTTGTAGACCTGCAGTGCGCAATGCTGGGAAATGGAGCATTTTTCCAGAACATAGATCAGCGGAAAAAAGTGCCAGCCTTTTTTGAAAAGCCTGGAGTCTTTCCACAAGTTGCGCGACTGTTTTATCTCTTCCCTGCAGCTCCGTATTGAGTAGGTTCAAGTGGTGAAAGACGTCGCTCAAAAAGCAAACGGCTGCGTGAAACTCAGCATTTTCCATTAGACACAGAAAAGTGTCAGCCTTTTTCTGCTTTGAATTACGGAGAAACGCCAGGATCTCTTCCTTAAGTTCACAAAATCGTTTCAACGCATTCCCTTTGCTAAGCCATCTAATGTCATTGTGGATGAGCAAATCAGTGTATTGAGCTGACATGTCTGACAACAGCTGGCGGAAAAGGCGGTGCTGTAAGCTGGACGTAGAACGAATAAAGTTAATAATTGCCATGACAGAGTCCATGGTCTCTTTTAACTCACCACTTAGTTTTGCACACAGGAGGCTTTGGTGGATAAGACAATGCAGCGATCTCAGCTGTGGCGCCACATCTGCCAACCTAGCGGACAGTCCCCGTGTCCTGCCCGACATCGCCGGCGCACCATCCGTAACCAGCATATTGATACGAGACAACTCCAACTGGTTCTCTCTGAAGAATGAAATTACTTTTTCGAAAAGTATCTCACCGGTCGTGTGTCCATCCAGTGGAATTAATCCAAGTAGATCCTCACGAAAGCACTCGCCATCAAAAAATCTAACATAGAGGCACAGCTGTGCTACATCGCTGCTGTCAGTTGATTCATCAACAGCTAGCGACATCACCTCCGCTCTTTTGAGTTTGTCCAAAAGAGTCTCAAAAACATCCGATGCAAGGGTCTCTACTCTCCTTGATGTTGTCGTGTCAGAGATGGGAATTTTCTTGATTGAATCAATCACGCTGTTGCGGGTTTTCTCATCTGTAACCACCTCCTCGATCGATGCAAGCATACACTCTTTGACGGTCTCAGCATCTGTAAACGGCCTTTTCTTTTTGCCTAATATCCAGGCGACTCGTAGTGATGCTGATGTAGCTCTCTCTTGTTCTGAACAAGCCCGAAACAGGGTTCGGCGTCTCTGTTCATAGCATGAAGTTAGTCCCAAAATCTTCTGATGGCGAGCATCAGAGCCCAGTGGGAAAGTGGTGTCGAAGTTAGCATGATTTGTCTTAAAATGCCTTCTCAGGTTATATTCTTTACACACCGATATACACTCGCTGCAGAGTAAACACACAGGCTTCCCAGTGGCAAATACAAACAAATACTTCTGTGTCCATTCGCTATTGAATTGGCGGTTTTCTGAGTCAACTTTTCGTTTTTTCAGAGTAGAAAGCGACATTGTGGTGATTCAGAACGATCATCAAAACAGTTGAGAGGAGCAATGCAAAAGCACACGAAGAGCGTCAGTGGGAGCGAGCGGTGAGAATGTTGTCATGGCAACGCGCCTTGCGGAGCAAGTCTACGCTGTGCTGTGCGGAGAGAGGGCAGCTCATATCGGCCACTATAAGGCCAGCAATTAAAAAAAAAAAAGTATATATATATATATTATTATTATTTTTTATTTAAAGAAAACAAAAATTCCTATAGGTTTCCACTTAAAGGGCCAGTAAATATTCCTTCGCGGGCCGGGTTCGGCCCGGGGGCCGCCAATTGAATAGCCCTGCTGTATACTATAGTGCGAACATAATTTTGTATGTAATTTGAGTTTTACAACTTTTTTTGTCAGTATAGCATTGCAAAATCTCACCAACCTGAAATCAAATGCTAAAAATATTTAAAGAACACAGTTTCAAAAAAGGTACACGTTTCTAAATAAATTAAATATAGTTTTAACCAACATTAAAACAAAGTGCCTGAAGTGCATAACTTCACAACAGTCCACTAAAAAATAAAGTTTTGTTTTTTTACTTCAAAGGTTTCTTTCCCTTTTTTGGCTCAAACTGAGGTAGCTTTTGGCACTTTGAGCAATACCATTTTCCCTTTAGTGCAAAATTGACATTAATGCACAAGTAGTGAAACCACTTAATATGACATTTTGCATTGTCACACAAAATCATCTTTCCAAACTCAACCTGGCCACAGAAACACCAGGTTTCTTCTTGGCCACTGGCACTTGCAGCACAATCAGAGCCATGTGTTTCAGCCAAAGTAGATACTCCAGGTTGCGAGGACACATTGGCCATGGTAGATGAAAGCCTTGTGTAAAACTTGCCAACTAACTCTGGCATAATGGCTGTGTCAAAAATGTTCTTGCTTTTCTCGCATATCGTGTCCCAAAACTCTTCATCAAATAAAATGCACTCAACATGCAAATCCTTTTCTGTCCAAACAACAAAATAGGCAGATTCCAGTTTGCACACCCCAAGTTGAGTTTGCACCTGGTAGAAATACTGGTGGTTTCGGTTAAGTGTCAGTTTCCCTTCACTGTCCTTCTCCAAATAGGATACACTGTCCAACTTGTCACTTTTCACACAGAATGGACATTTCACTTCAGTTACACTGACACCACAACAATCACAAGAAACAAGGCCATCGGGAGAAGCACCCAAGAATGGCACACTTGGACTTATGAAAACACCTGTGTCATGTACTTTAACATTTTCATGAGATTCCTTATGTACATCTATAAACATATCACGTGCAAATTTCTCATGATTACATCCCCAGGTAGTGGCTTTTGATGTGAATCTGTATGACTCAGGATAGCATACTGTGGCAGGGTTGATGCCACGGGGTTCGGAAGGTAGGGAATCACACAGTCGGTCTCCTTGAGAATAGGTTTTAATTGCATATACAATTGTCTCGCACACTGTCGTCGCCGCGGGCCCAGCTCTGGCTCCGGTCGCCGACCCGTGTGCTCGGGTCTCCGCTCTCCCGGGTCCAGCACGCTACTGTGTTTATAAAGGGAGAGAGTGATTAGCCCAATGGAACCCAGGTGTGCCAATCACTCTCACCTGGCGCGGCTCTCACGAGCCCTCTCCACAGCTCCCCCTTGCGGCTGATGCACCACGCCCCCCCACATACCTCCACTGCCTGATTTAGGCCGGGGACCCATCCGGCCTAACCCACTCCCCCCCCCATCCCCATGGGAATGGGACAGGAAGTCGGCCACAGCCATCTGCGCCCCCGGCCTATGGATCACCCGGAAGTTAAATGGCTGCAGTGCCAGATACCACCGGGTGATCCGGTTGTTAACGTCCTTCATGCGGTGGAGCCACTGGAGGGGAGCGTGGTCCGAGCAGAGGGTGAATGGGCGCCCCAGCAGGTAATACCGCAGGGCATCGACCGCCCACCGGATGGCCAGGCACTCCCTCTCCACGGTGCTGTACCTGGCCTCCCGTTCTGACAGCTTCCGGCTGATGTACAACACCGGCCGGTCGACGCCCCGTACCTGCTGGGACAGGACGGCCCCCAGCCCCCTGCCCGATGCATCCGCCTGCACGACAAAAGGGAGAGAGAAGTTAGGTGTGTGGAGGAGGGGCTCCCCACAGAGGGCCTGCTTTACCCTCTCAAGCGACTCCTGGCACTGCTCCGTCCACTGGACCGGATCTGAGGCACCCTTTCGGGTGAGGTCGGTCAAGGGGCTGGTCAGCTCCGCGAAGTCTGGAATAAACCGCCGGTAATAGCCGGCCAGCCCCAGAAACCGCCGCACCTCTTTTTTTGTCTTGGGCCTTGGGCAGGCTGCAATCGCTGCCGTCTTATCTACCTGCGGACGCACCTGCCCGCCGCCCAAGTGGTACCCCCAGATACCGTACCTCCCTCCGTCCAACTGCACACTTCTTTGGATTGGCCGTGAGCCCCGCCTGCCTCAGTGACTCGAGCACCGCAGCCACCTGCTGCACATGCTCCGCCCAGGTGCCACTATGGATGATTACATCATCCAGATAGGCGGCAGCATATGCAGCATGTGGACGCAGCACTCTGTCCATGAGGCGTTGAAATGTGGCTGGGGCCCCGAACAATCCAAACGGAAGTGTGACAAATTGGTACAAACCGTACGGAGTGGAGAAGGCCGTTTTCTCCTTAGACTCTGGAGATAAGGGAATCTGCCAGTAGCCTTTGGTTAAATCCAGCGTCGTAAAAAAACGAGCCGTGCCCAGGCGATCCAGGAGTTCGTCCACCCGGGGCATAGGATAGGCATCAAACCGTGAAACCTCATTCACCTTGCGATAGTCCACACAGAACCGGATAGACCCATCCTTCTTGCCCACAAGAACGATGGGGCTACACCAGGCACTGTTGGACTCTTCTATTACCCCCATCTCCACCATAGCTTTCAATTCTGCCTGAACCACTTTTCTCTTGTGCTCAGGTAACCGATAGGGCCGTGAACGCACCGTCACACCCGGGTGGGTCTCAACCCGGTGTTGAATAAGGCTTGTGCGTCCCGGCCGGGGGGAGAATACATCCGCATAACGTTGCTGCAACCTGTCTATGTCTGCTCTCTGGGACGGTGAGAGCTGTTCCCCACAAAGGAGCGAGGCAGGATTGGTCGATTTTGGTACCTCCGGCCCCAACTCATCTCTTTCTGCAATTGCCGTCACCAGAGAAACAGGCTCCGCCTCTCTCCACGCTTTAAGGAGGTTGAGGTGATAAATTTGTGTCGCCCCTCCCCTGTCCGAACGCACAATCTCATAGTCAACGTCACCCACTCGCCGTGTGACCACAAAGGGTCCTTGCCACTTGGCGAGTAATTTGGAGGTAGCCGAAGGGAGCAATACAAGCACTTTATCTCCCTGTGAAAATTGTCTTAGCCTAGCTCCTCTATTGTACAGCCGCTGCTGCCGTTCCTGGGCCTGTAGCAAATTCTCACGTGATAACTGTCCTAGTGTGTGGAGTTTTGCTCTCAGGTCCAGGACGTATTGCACCTCATTCTTACTCGGGCTCGGACCCTCCTCCCAGCTTTCCTTAACCAGGTCCAAAACCCCACGTGGTGTCCTACCAAACAGTAGTTCAAAGGGAGAAAATCCCGTGGAGGCCTGGGGTACCTCGCGCACTGCAAACAACAGAGGGTCTATCCACCTATCCCAATTACGACTATCCTCGTGCACAAACTTACGGATCATGGACTTCAAAGTCTTATTCAGGCGCTCCACGAGGCCGTCCGTTTGGGGGTGATATACACTGGTTCGAATTGACTTGATGCCCAATAATCCGTATAGTTCTCCCAGTGTCCGTGACATAAATTGTGTGCCTTGATCAGTCAGGATCTCTTTCGGGATCCCGACTCGGGAGATAACTTGAAACAGTGCCTGCGCCACACTCTTTGCAGAGATGGTGCGCAGCGGTACTGCCTCCGGATATCGCGTTGCGTAATCCACGAGAACTAACAAAGCGATATCCGCGTGCGCTCCGGTAAAATGGCCCGATGAGGTCCATCCCGATGCGCTCGAACGGCACCTCCATTAGAGGTAATGGCCGCAGCGGCGCTCTCGGGATGGCCGGCTGGTTAACCAGCTGGCATTCGGGACAAGACGCGCACCAGCGGCGCACGTCTGCCCAAATGCCTGGCCAATAGAATCGGGCCATTACCCGGTTCAGTGTCTTCTCACACCCCATATGTCCAGCCATTGGGTTATAATGAGCCGCCTGGAACACTATTTCCCGGCGGCTCTTTGGTACCACCAACTGTGTAGTTATTTCCTCTGTCTGAGTGTCACGACTCACTCTGTATAGTCTGTCCCTACGCAATGAAAAATGTGGATACGTTAACGCTGCGTCAGGTCACACCATGTGACCATCAATTCTTATCACTTGGTCAAAGGCAAAGCGTAGAGTATCGTCACGAGACTGCTCGAGTGGAAAATCTTCCATGGAGTCGAACACGGGAACCCGCGGAGCCTCCTGTGAAGGCTCCGCCGGCTCCCCCTCCCCGTCTGCAGTGTCGGACGACCTCGCGTCACCGCTGAGCACAGCGCACGTATCCCCTGTCCCTGTCGGCCGTGAACGCACCCCCGCACACTGTCCCACTAACCTATCAAACCCTGGCCAATCAGTACCCAGAATCAGGGGATGCGTCAGGCGGGAGCTAACCGCTGCCTTTACACTATGCTTTTCCCCCTTAAACTGAATTTCCACCAGTACTACAGGGTATGTGTGAATATCCCCATGCACACACCTAATATCCACACCTCCCGCCTCTATCAAAGCCCCGGGTCGAATCAGGTTCTGATGAACTATGGACTGCATGCAGCCTGAGTCCACCATCGCCTGATGTGTACCCCCCTGAATCCTTACCGGAACGCTGTACGTCCCCCCTGGACCGGGGGAGGGTGCTGGAGGGCCGACAACCCGGATCACCTGGCCCACCTCCATGAGGGGGCACTCCCCTCGGAAGTGTCCGAGCTGCCCACACCTCCAGCACTCCTGCCCTGCCGCCTGAGGAGCCCTCTGTGGGTCAAAAGCCGCGCCTGTAGCGGCTGAACCCTGGGGAGGGAAAGAAAGAGACGGGGGATTAGTGCGGGGGAGAGGGGAGGGCCGATTATTGTTATAAAATGAGCGGGGTCTGGGGGATGGTCGAGTGGGTGTCCAGTGCGGGGGCCCCGACGTGGGACCTCTGCGGGGTGCCGCTGTGGGCCCTCCCGGAGGGACCGGCCGGCCCTCCTGCGCCCGGCCCCGGGAGAGGACGGCCAGATGGTCCTCCGCCAGGGTGATGGCCCCGGCTAGGTCCGCCGGGCGGTGGCACATCACCCAGTCCGAGGTGGCGGCTGGGAGCCCCTCCACGAACTGCTCCAGGACGATCTTCTCCATTATCCTCCCCTCGCCGGCGGACCCCCCTGGTTGCAGCCACCTGGTCGCCGCGTCCTTTAATTGTTGGGCGAAGATGAACGGCCGCTCGGCGGGCCCCAGCTTGCCCCCCCGGAACCGGCGTCGGTGGTCCTCGGCTGACAGCCCCAGCCTGTCGAGTACCGCCCTCTTCACCTCCCCGTACTGTCCTCGGGAGACGGCGGGCAGCCCCAGCGCCGCCGTCTGTGCATCCCCTGACAGCAGGGGAAGCAGCCGCACGGCCCACTCCTCCACCGGCCAGCCGCATGCTGCCGCCGTGGCCTCAACATATCGAGGAATGATTGTGGGTCATCGTGGGCCGCCATCTTCTGCACCGTCATGCCGGTGAACGAGGGGGCCGGTGCCGCTGCCCGCCTCACCATTGTCTCCAGCAGCTGGGTCTGCCTCTCCGCCTGGCCCTGGAGGGCCGCCAGCTGCTGACGGCTCAGGACCGCCTGGTCCCAGGTTCATCGCCGCCACCTCCGCCAGCATCTGGGCCAGCGTGTTCATAGGCTGCTGTGGATCCATCCTACCTGTCCCTGTTCAGGCGCCAGTGTGGCAGGGTTGATGCCACGGGGTTCGGAAGGTAGGGAATCACACAGTCGGTCTCCTTGAGAATAGGTTTTAATTGCATATACAATTGTCTCGCACACTGTCGTCGCCGCGGGCCCAGCTCTGGCTCCGGTCGCCGACCCGTGTGCTCGGGTCTCCGCTCTCCCGGGTCCAGCACGCTACTGTGTTTATAAAGGGAGAGAGTGATTAGCCCAATGGAACCCAGGTGTGCCAATCACTCTCACCTGGCGCGGCTCTCACGAGCCCTCTCCACAGCTCCCCCTTGCGGCTGATGCACCACGCCCCCCCACACATACACTTTTGATAAAGCTCTGAGCTGGCTGTTTTGGATCAGTGCAACATGCAGTTTTCATTTTAGATGCTGTAATTCGACCAGCGCGAAATCTAAACCACAGTTTAGAGGAAGCTTGATCCCTTGTAGCGGCCTCAACTGCCTTTGCTTGCTCCTCTGAAACGGAAATTTCAACATCTTTGCATGTGGACAATAGATCACTATAGTCCATGTGAACTGCTTCATCTTTTCGCAATTCAGTCAACACAAGAGGAACATTTTCTCCAATTACTTTAGGAACAAAACTGTCAGAGTAAGGCTCAATCAGGGACACAATAGCAGACTTTGATCCAATCGCGCTAAGAGCACTGAATAATGATGACAGTTCATCACTGGTTGGCTGTTGCGTTTTCCCAACTGTAACAGTAGAAAAATTACTAGCACTTTGGTCCTCAAGTGACTGTCCAGGAGCAGCACATTTCATCTTGCCACCTCTTTTACTTGAGATCTCTTTGTTACAGTGAAGTCAATCTTCCGGCATTCCCTGTATTCCACCTTAGACAGTGCAGTAGGTAACAGCCAATATGCCTTTTCTTGCGTCACTGTCTTTGAGTCCCTCAACTTCACTGTTTCTTCAATGAGAAACAATAATGCAGCAACATGTGTGCACGTCTCTCCGAGGCCAGCCATACACGTGCAGTGGGCTCCAAGTATCCGACCAGACTTCTCAGCGATTATCCAGGGTTCCAGGGGTGTTTCTCGGATTGATTGAGATTGGAGTACCTGAATAAAAGACATGACAACCAAATAAGACTAAGAATAACAAAATAGTTTCTCACCATTTCACTTTAAAAAAATGAATAACAGTTAGGCTTATCTGCATCACTTGTTCACAATGTGGCCACACAGGCCCCCAGAGGTTTTAAATTCTGATAGTGATAAATGCACTATAAATAAGTTGATAGTGTACAGTGTACATAGCAATCTAGACTGTGATCTGTGGACTGCATATCAAACTGGGGGTCCTTGAAATGAAAAACGGTTGAGAATCACCTGGCTACACCTTGGGTATTGCAATGATATCATACAGTTAAGGTTAGGTTGATTAAAGACATTATTGCATTACTTACTTTGGCCTTCGCAACACGTCTGTCGTCGATGACTTGATATTGAATCTCCCTCACCCATCCACACACCATCTGGTTATAGGCCTCCAAACTTTTGTAAGATGTAAGGTCTTCCGCTGTGTATGGGCTTGGCGAGAAAACCAGGTAGTTGACGATGTCAGGATAAGAAACAGACGGAAGACTCTCCGGGTCGTCATTGATCCAAGACGAGGGAGCCAACTCGTAGGGATCTGCACCACCAATAAAGTGTAACTTCCTCAAATATCGTGCCCTTTCCTCCGGTTCAAGTCCTTCCCTGTATGCCTTTGCATCTATAACGCCTTTTGACGAGCTTTTCTTTGGTTTTGGACCTTTATCCATCGCAGCGTTTACATTTATCCAGCGCAGCGTTTACATCTATACAGCGCAGTGTTTACATCTAGTGCCTCCAATATGGCCGCGCATCTGGATACTGCCCAAGACGTGACGTAGGTGAAAACCCTCTATAGTAACACACATTAAACCCCTAAAGTAACGTTAGGCTACTACATTCAAATGTGTATAACATCACTAGTAGCAAGTTAGCACGAGCTAATCGCAGTTAGCATTCATAATCACAAACAGTAGTAAAACAGTCCGGGGCAATTGCTCTGTCGTTTTAAACTCGCAAGAAGTCACGTGACGTCTTAATCTCCATTGCTGTGTCATATGTACCTGTGGTTTAACCTGCAGCTGCGTTTTACCTTGATCTCAATTGCTGTGTCTTCAGAGAAATTCACATCAGACACTAGAGGGCGTATTTTGTGCGTGTTAGTCTAATCTCGAAACTGACATGGTTTTAGAGACTAAACCAGTTTGCAGGATGAAACAAGGCTCCATTATAACCGACACACACAGAATTAGTTTTATGAATTATTATTATTAGTAGTATTAATAATAATGTATGATACATTTACACTTATTACACCAGATAGGCCTTCAGTACAATAACAACCCTCTATTGGACATAGTCGATTTGGAATGAGCAGTGATATTTCACGGCTCACGGGGCTCAGGTCTTGGTCCTGCGTCCGCTCAGCAATAGCTTTACGCACTTCAACTTTCAAGCGCTTCCATACATTCTTTAAATGTGCCGGGCTGCTCGGTCTTCTGCTGGAAGATCTACTGTTAAATGTGTTTGAGAGATCATCCCAAACAGACTTTCTTCGGAGCGTAGTGGTGGTATCTTTCCTAGCATCTTCCACCGTGTCCACAACACCTCGAATGCAGTTCATTAAATATAACTTCTGCTCCTCGTTATAGTTCTCTATCCGAGACATGTTCATCCTAACTACCCTCTCCTTCTCCGAGAATTTATAGGCGTGGAATTACCCTAATTACTCGCATATTAATTCGTCTTCAATTATTTAATTAATCACGTTTGCATGCACACCAAGAGAAAACAATGACAAGCAATTGATTGATTGATTGACGTAGGTGACGGCAGATTCAGATTCCAGACTCAGGAATTTCCACAAAAAGTAGCCTAGACTATTTCATAATATATTTCAACATTATTTGCGTTTTATTATATTAAAGTTCACTTGACATTCCCATTAAGTTTTTGTTGGTAATTATAGCACAAAATGCATCCAACATTAAGTTAAGACTGCATCTGCTGGGGTATAACTAGAAATCAGAGTACTTCCGGTTTCCAAGCAGTTTAACCCGAGTTTAACTAGGAATCAGCTGATCCTGTGTAGGTCATTACACAGCAATCACGTTCAACTTTGTGCGCAGCTGCGTGTTAAACTCCAAAACCTCAGTTTTAAGGAGTACGGTTTTAAAGCGCAGCACAGCTAGCGCACTGCTAACTGACAGAGCAATTGGCCCGACGTATTTACCACAAACATACAGAAACAACATTTACCTTCGGTATGCGTATAACCCTGTTCCGCTGATAAACTCTGCATTTACCACTGGAAAAAGGCAATACTCAGCACATGCAACATTGCACGTGTCGTTCCCGCCTCGTGTGTAACCCGGATGTCTGTCGTTGTTCCCCGTGAGTCCCGGATGTCCCACCCCCTTAGCTTATTTGATTGGATGATAGTTTTCATAACCACACTGTAAACCCAAACAGTTGTACTAGCTCATAACTAATAAGGTCATAACAGTCAAATGTCGTTATGCAGTTGACCAAACTTTAAAGTGTTAAGCTCTGTTAAGATTTATGCCACTTTAATTGAATATGGCTCAGTATTTTATAGCTAAAAAGTTTAAGAACCATACAAGTAGTGTCATGACGTTATCGACGTCTTGACGTTCTGGTGGGTGGGTCTTATCTCTTCCTCAGGAAAGCTGAGAGTCAGCCATCTTGAATTTGCCTTGATGCGGGAAGTTTTGGCCAGCCCGTCTGGATGTGGAACACAATTGAATTTGTTTTTATTTGTTTGCAATGCGCACTTTTATCCCCCCGTTTCAAACCACCACCACCTCCGTTTTTTTCATTAGTCTTATTGCCCTCGTTTTCTTAAGCGCCGTCTTATCATCAGCCCTGATTTGGTAAGTAATGCTAACGTTTTTTTTTAAATTGAATTTCGATAAAGTCTTAAATTTGGAACTGGGAATACATTTGTACAATGTGCACAGTGAATGTTTGTTGTAAATAGTTTACAAATCCAAGTAATTGTAACTTTAGAAGTTGTTGAATGTGACAAATTGTAAGATGAAGTAAAGTTATCAGCGGGTTTCCTGGATGAACTACATTTCCCATGATGCATGTTTGCCCTGAGAAAGTCAGTATGTTTACATGACACAAAACACAAAATATATTGATATCGTGCACCCACAAACGTGCAGGTACATGATTCTCCTCGTCGTCAGCTAGGGCCAATGCAAGTGCCAATCGCCTGTTTCTTGCCATTTTGTAACATCCATGTAAGGGTAGCCTGGATACCAAAGATTATAGAGCAGATTATAATCTTTGCTGGATACGTAGTAGGGAAGTAACGTCGGGGTCTAGAATGGGTTCGTTGCTAGGCGATAGAAAAAACGCCCTCGGCGCTTTTAGGACAAAAAACGCTGCCAGCTTTTTTTTTTGTTGAAAAAATGGTTGGCTCAACTTTTCACTATCACAAAAAACGCTAGGTGTGAACACGCCCTCTATAACTGGACAACTGAAGTGGAGGCCGAAAGCACGTTATCGTAACATTATCCCTGCTTTCCGGTTTCTGCCGGTTGTTGTTTTCGCTGTTCGCCATTAATGCACGTGCGTACTGCGAGTATACTTATTTCAATAAGTGTCCGCGTTACACAGTCAATATTTTACATTGTCGAGCTTACATAGCGTGAAACCAACAATGCTAAACAACATAATGTATGCGAGTGTGTTATCATGATGCTAACCAGGCCTGTGTTTGTATTTCTTCGTAGGCTCAAGTGTGTGGTTGTGAGATCTTGAAATCTTTTTAACAGTTCAGGTAGGATGTATTATGAAATAGTGTTATTAACAATTGGTTTTATTTTATGTGTTTCCACAGTCATTCTTTTTCTATTTCTTTAAATGCACAGAAAAAATAGTTTTATCACTTGAACCATTTATTTATACTTTGTTAAAAACAAAAACATCAACAACAGAAATAGCAGATCTATAAGCACACAACTTTGATGCTTTGCTTGTTAATAACTAACTTGCTCATCTTTTCATTTTTACTATAATTAGT
Source organism: Merluccius polli (assembly GCA_030340625.1). Lineage (NCBI taxonomy): Eukaryota > Metazoa > Chordata > Actinopteri > Gadiformes > Merlucciidae > Merluccius > Merluccius polli. The sequence goes on along the minus strand of JAOPHQ010001142.1, from coordinate 164,681 downwards.
GTACAATGAATCTTTTTGATAGATTTGGAAACTTTTTTATCTGTATATTTACTCTTTAAATTTCATTCATCATTATGTATTTTAAAAATGTTGTTGAACATTAATGAATCATCTTTGTGCGCATGTTGTGTACAGATATCGGACTACAAAGAGTGCTACAGAGAGTCAGCATTTCACCATCAGACAGGTGCCAATAGGTGAGTTTTGTAAATTGTGTACTAATTTGATTTTTTTTTTTTTTTAAATAGAGATTTTCGCCCTGAATTATTTACAATGTTTAGATTTTTTGCAGCAGAACAGACTTAATCAAATTACTGATGTGTTGTCAACTGGTTGGCATAATCATTTTCCCCTTCATTCAAAATTGTACACACATTTTAACTTGTGAAATGAACCAAAAGTGCAAAACAGGGCTGAAATGGTTTAGACTTTATTTGAAAATATTTAAATTGCAGGGTGAAGTTGGCCCAATGGAGTGGAAGTGCAAGTTGTGTTCTGCAACTTCAAATACCCGGGGACAATTATTTTGGCACTATACTGTACTGTATAGCCAATATTCAAGAGTGTCCCCCCTGTCATGTCTCTATGCATTTGTACTTTTCCATCATTCGAAGCGATGAAAGCTCATCTGTCAAGATCTCATAATGATTAATGTAGAGTAGATGCAACTGAAGGAGCATGTGGTTTTTTTGCATGTCCTTCGTGTAACTTCAAGCAGCCCTTTTCTGAGGAAATTCTGTTTGGTCATTTGAGAAGTCATTTACGAAGTCATGAGATGGTAGCATGCCCATTCAAGAGCTGCAATTACAGAACAAATAGCTACTCAGCGTTTAATGCACACAAAAGTAGAAAACATGGTGGTGATTTAGACTTTGGTGAATGTGTTGTATTGGCAGACAATGATAGTGCCTCAGTTGTAGTTGCAGCAGAAAGTCTTGGGGAACCTGCTGAAAGTCACAGTGCAGGGTCTGCGGACACATTTGATCTCGATGAGGTAAACGGTCAGTGTGACACAGACACTTTAAGAGCCCAGTTGAATCAGAACTTGGCATCATTATTCTTAAAGATGCAATCTATTCTTCATGTATCTGACATGGCATCTCAGGAAATAGTGGAACATTTGACGCAGATATTTTCCTTGTCCCAACCGATACTCAAACGTGACATTAGAGAGGTCTTACAGAGTCATGACATCACTGTCAGTGAAACACTTCTAAATGAGGTTGTCAGTACTGCTATGGACAGTAATGTTATTGTCAGTGCCACAGCTAAGGGGAAGCAGTTATCCTCAACCAAGAGAAGGAAAACCTTCATCGAAAATAATTACCTAAAATTACCTGGTAAAGCCTGTACAGTATCTGCTACAGCCAGGACACACAGCAGTGCATGTTCCCATTGTTGAGATGATACAAAACATATTCAATCATTCAGATATTCTGGACAAAATTAAAGAAACAAAAGTGGCACAAAACAGTCATTATGTAAGCCACCAAGATGGTTTGTACTTCAAAGAGAACACATTCTTGTCTTCAGATGACACTCATTTTGTACATTGATGATTTGGAAATAGCCAATCCACATCACGCAAAATACACAAAATCTGTTTAGTATACTGGAGGCTTGCTGATCTTCCTAGTAAATACCAATCAGCCCTGCACATGATTCAGCTTGCAGCTTTATGTAAAGTGGCTGACATACAGACATTTGGCTATGAAAAAGCACTTGTTCCTTTGTTGAGAGACCTCCGTACCCTTGAACAAGATGACAGGGTGTCCGCGCATCCTTAAAAAGTCTTAAAAAGTCTTACATTTGTTAAAAATGTCATATGCTGGTCTTAAATACTGTAACTCAAGGTCTTAAATTTGTCGGGGCAGGACTATTTATTTTTGTATTTTTCTCGCGGGACTTTTGGGGAAGGACATGTAGAGAGCCTTCTTTCTTCCTAGCTGCATAAACGGTTATCAGCGCGCTTGCTAGCTAGTCTGCGACAATGGGTAAGTGCAAATTCAAGGACAGTTGGCTGGAAGACGTCCGTTTCCGAAGTTGGCTCGCGTCTGTTGCCAACCCAGAAGAGGCCAGATGCATTCTGTGTAAAAGTAAATTCAAGCTGAATGAGTCTCATTGAGTGACACACATGCCATGCTTGGGTTGTAATACAGCGGGATCCCCCCCACCATCACGTGTTTTAAGTCTTAAATTTCATTCAAGGTGGTATTAAAAAGGTCTTAAATTTGACTTGCTGAAACCTGCAGATACCCTGGATGAGGTATTCATTGAGTCTATTGGTAAGGTAGTTCAAGGAACAGTCATGTGTTTGGTGTCTGACAATCTTGCAGCCCATGATTTGGCAGGCTTTTCAAAGTCTTTTAGAGTAGAATATTTTTGCAGATTCTGCACAGCGACACAAGCTAAACTTCAGACTGAAAACTTCTTAAAATACATTCACAATTCTGTTCCCAATTCATCTTTGTACATGTCTTTGTAATTCTGTCCATGTACAGGTGTTTGCAGAGTTCCACCGAATCAACAACGTTAACCTGCGCAATCAATTCTACAAGGAACTGGACAGACACACGCCTAAACTCATCACCTTGTTCAGAGACAAGTCCACCAGGACTGGCAAGATAGCGGAGGAGCTAGCCAAGCTCATGAGGATTTCTGACCTTCAGGTTAAATTTTTAACTTACCATTATTCAGAAACAGATTATTAACAGATTGTTTGCAGACAACTGTAAGAAGCCATGGTGTGAATTGCCTCGACTGTGACCTGAGGTTAAGCGATTATGCCATGAAACAACATTGTCATCTCATCAGAGATAGACATCTTGACAAAATGTATTCTATCAGAAAGAGGTACCTTAAAAAGATACTTTATTAGCTTCAATTTGAAGAAGTCCAAATAACTACTGTTTTCTTAAAATTTGATTTACAATTTTAAGTTTTTTCCTTTGCGAGTTAAAGTATTTACAATAGAAAGTTATTAATTTGAAAAATGTTTTACTGAAGAAATGGTGACCCAAAATACTGACTCTACCATCTATAGCAATGACCACCATCAGAATATGGAGCTATTTAACACTTAGATTTTTGTGTTTGCTCTGCATTTGTGTAATTACTATTGTAATGGATATTTTTTGTCCATCTAGGAACAACGTGATGTAAATATGAGACGGGCCCTCGTCCTTCGTGCACTTCCTGTGTACCTGCGTGAAGATGCCTCCAATTTCTTCAGGACCTGTAATGTAAGTGTACTGGCCTCACTATCAATCCCTTTACCTAGCTTTCAGTCAGCGTAAACATATGACATCACTCAAAGAACACTAGGAGAACCAGGGGGGTATTCCAGAAAGCAGGTTATGTGAAAACTCAGAGTGAACCCTGAGATGAGGGAAACTCTTGAGTTATCCATTCCAGAGGGCTATTCCAGAAAGGAGGTTCAACAAACCCCCCTAACCCTGAACTCTGAGTTGACTTACCCTGTGAAGTGAAATTCTGAGTTTTCAGTTCCAGAACAGCTGATCTGAGTTAGGTAAGTCGACTCTGATAAGATAAGATAAGAAGACTTTATTGTATTATTATGATTTAAAACACAATGGAAATTTGCCTTTGGCATCTTGATGTAACGGAGTTAATGATTCCACTTGCCACCACTTGGCATAGAATGTCCTTATTTTACTATATTAGTTGTTTAAATACTGTTTATAATTAATTCTAATGAGTATCCACTGGGACTGTGTGTAATATGAGCACCCTCTGCTGGGGGCCCGTGCAGACTTGAGCGGTGCAGCCCGTGCATCGTTGCCAGTCTGCACTATGCTGTCCCCGTGGTAAGTTATGTGTAAATAAGCTCCGCTAAAATACTATAAAATAAGTTTGTTTTTCTTGATCAAAGTAATATTTTTCCATTTAACATGTTTGAGAGAATCTCCGAAATTATTTTAAAACTTTTCTGTGATTCTATTACTATGTTTTTGAGTGATTTAGGCTCACCATGTTGTGTGTTTTGCTAGCTAAAATGTAACTTCTGATCTCCGTGGTGTAGCTTGCTTAACAGTTAGCTCAATTATTTGTTTCTATGTTTTAGCAATGTTGGAGCTTATTACTAAGAAGAGTGGCTGTGAGAGACCGTATGTGCTTCTGTTGTTATCAGGTACACATTTCAATTTATTCATATGTATGTATCTTTGCCAGTCCTCCTTCCTGACGGCATCAAAACAAATGCGGGGTTGAGAGGGTGGGTGGTGTCATTGTAAATCTGGATGGCTGGGCATGTTAACTCTGAGTTGAGCTGGTGCCTGACGACTAGTTGGTCAGCGGTCTACTGATGAGGACGGTTCAGTCCTCGTCAGGGAGTGAGAGCTCATCTAAATGTATCTAAATTCTCCTCCTGGGGGGTGTACTACGAACCTCGATTAGTATGTTGCGCTCAAAGCCTGGGTTAGCTGTCCTACGAAAGTCACTCTCTTTTAGCGTCGCTATAGCACCATGGTTACTTATGCTGGCAACCAAACCTGGTCGGGAGGAGGTTTTCAGCTGAGACTTTCCGATTAGATCAGCTATTTAAAGCGAGAAAGCGCCGCTTCCTAGCCCCTCCTTTTACGATGGCGTCACCTTTTGTAGGTATTCCAGTTGACCTCGGAGCACGGATCGTACAGGGGTCTCTCCGGAGACAGAGTCTTTCGGGACAGATCCGATCCCTTGGCATTGCCTGAGGATATTCTTTATAAGAGATACAGGTTCTCATCAGAGGGTATTCGCTATTTGATCGTCCTTGTTGGACCTTATGTAGGCAATGCTACAAAAAGAAGCCGTGTGCTTACTGTTGCGCAGTGTCTGTGTTTCACTGCGATTTTTTGCCACGGGTACATATTTGCATACAGTTGCTGATGCCGAAAATATCAGCAAAAACACTGCCGTGCAATACGCAAGGTAGTAGCAGCCCTAAATACACTGCTCAATAAATTTGTGGTGTTTCCCAGCTTTTTGCCAGCACAAACTGTCAAAGAAGGCTTTTATCAACTTGCAGTAAAACGAAAACACCTGTTTGCGTGAATGAGTGGCGGTAGCGCGTCAGTCTTGAGATTCTGCGTGCTGGGTTCGTTTCCCAAGTGAAGTGCATTTATGTGTATTTTGATAAGTAATATTTCTTATGTCATATGGAATACTTATTCATTAATGTTATGGAATTATCCAGTTTGGTATATTACACGTTTGCATTTGTAACATTCGACCGTTCTCTAATCCATTTATAGGTTTTCCCAAACTCATAGGTGCTATTGACTGCACTCATGTCCCCTTAAATGCACCTTTAGGGGAACATGAGGCTGACTTTGTCAACAGAAAGTCAACCCATAGCATCAATGTGCAGGTAAAGCATTACCTGGGCTAGATCATGTGGGAAGTGAAATTGCATGCAGGTAGCCTACTAAAACTTTGTAATGGTGCTTATATGGCCCAACTATGGTAACATAAATGCCGTTTTCAGATGACTTGTGACCATCAGCTGATGGTGAGTAGCATGGACGCGAAATGGCCTGGCTTGGTCCACGACTCACGGATTTTCCGGGAGTCAAGTCTTGGCCAACAGTTTCTGCAAGGTGTGGCGCAATACACAAGATCACTAACTGTAAATGTTGATGAAGTAACTGATCACATTATGTTCTTTCTAATATGCCGATATGATGGAATCATTGTAGGGGACAGAGGGTATGCGTGCATGACATTCCTGATGACCCCGTACGGTGACCCACAGACGCCATCGGAGGCCCGCTTCAACAGGGCCCTCAGTACGTGTAGGGTGAAGATCGAGATGACGTTTGGTGTAATTAAAGCAAGATTTAACTGCCTCCGTGGTCTGAGGGTCAAGCCGGAGAGGGCCAGCCAAATCATCACAGCATGTGTGGTGCTCCACAACATAGCCACCATTCGCAAGGAACGAACCCATCGTGCGATTGGTGGCAGATGATGTCGTGGACCCGATAACAATTGATCATCCCACGGGGGTGGCTGTACGACAGGCAATAACTGCCCAGTATTTTGGTTAGCGTATATTTGGTTGTAGTTATGGATTTTTTCATTTAATTTCGGTTTCCTCTACGAAATAAGTTGATTTGTTGGTGGTGGGGACCTTTGTTGAATAAATCTTGCCTTTCATTAGAAGAAGTACAATGGATGGAAATACATTTGGTCATGTTTATTTCTTCAATCGCCGTGTCAATCAAATTTGCTGTGAAAGTAGAACAAAAACATTATTTCTGAGGGTCAGTGTAGCTTAACCAAAGAAAATATAGATGGCCCAATACAATAATAGTCTACCCTTTCGAGGAGCTGGATCTCGAGCTTCAGTTTTTTAATTTCAAGAAGTTTTTTTTCGTTATCAAGCTCAAGGTTGCGCTTATACAGCGCCCTTACATTGTCGGTTCCAACCTGTAGAAATTATTGGTTAAATCGTAATTCACTTACGGTCAAAGCCTTGTGGCGCACCTTACAAAAGGAAGAAACTAAATTATAAAAAACCTTGTCTGTCCCACGAGAAGGCCTTGATGAGGTGGACATGGAGGAGGTAGTTGGCTCATCTATCTCATCTCTCTTTAGAATAAATTATCAAAAGGAAGAGTGATGTGAAACAGTTACATGCGGTTACAGCACTGCTCGGTTGAGTTTCCCATTGTGATGGCTCTTTAGAACGTCCAAAGGTGCCACCACGTTCGACGTACATTCACCTTATAGTAACTTGGAAGTGCTGTGTCGTCCATTATCCCTTAGGCTACATAACCAACAGCTAGCCTATGTCAGTGACACAATAGGCATTTCCTATTCTGCAATTTCATATTATATATATATATGTGAGAATTGTTAAGAAAAATCACCTCCATAGTCACCCTGTACTCACAGGCCGACAGAGTCTCGTCATCGTCTATGTTCTGAAAGAATCAGGGAAACTTATTATAGGCCATTCTTTCCAAAATCCTGCTCACATTTAGAAGAATACACGACACTTTGCTTTGAGAGTTATAGGCTCGCTACTAGGGATGTCCGATATTATCGGCCCACCGATATTATCGGCCGATATTGGCATAAAAAATCAATATCGGAAAATATCGGTATCGGTTTTTTAACCGATACCGAAATCGATTTTGAAATAATTTCAGACATCTGTTATGTTTCAAGTGAGGACGTGGTTTGATGACATCATACATGCGCCGCGCCGTCTCAATAACAAGCCTGGGCATGTTCGGCCGTGTAGCGGGACGCTAGTTGTAGCTGTGGTTATGTCGGTGGTTTGGAGTTATTTCAAAGTTTCTACATTGAATAGTAAAATAGGGGTCAGCGCAACATACTAACGCATTCTGCGAAACAGGTCTCATCACAACTGGTTCAGGTCCGCTGTACCGTGCTCACATTATTTTATTTATTAATCCGCACTTCCAGTCCGTCACCGGGGCTTCAGAGTAATGTGTCCGAGGAGAGTAGCCCTCTCCCGGACACACACGCTAGCTTTTACCGCTGTTTTTTTTTCAAATTGTATTTATTAATCCACACTTCCAGACCATCACCGGGGCTTCAGAGTAATGTGTCCGAGGATAGTACCCCTCTCCCGGACACACACGCTAGCTTTTACTGCTGTTTTTTTTAAAATCCGCACTTCCAGACCGTCACCGGGGCTTCAGAGTAATATGTCCGAGGAGAGCAGCCCTCTCCCGGACACACACGCTAGCTTTTACCGCTGTTTTGTTTTTATTTATTAATCCACACTTCCGCTCGGCATAAAGCCTATTGCAATGAGTGTAAAGCGGAGGTTTCACGTGGCCGCATATATCGGTATCGGTATCGGTTGATATCGGTATCGGAAATTAAGAGTTGAACAATATCGGTTATCGGTAAAAAAGCCAATATCGGACATCCCTACTCGCTACCTCTTCTTGGAGATTGAAGGCCACTGTCGGCGGCTCCCGCAATGTAATGGTGGTCCCTTCAACTAAAATTACACAAATGAATTTACACTCAATCATCTCACATTTGATAAGACAATTATGTATGTTCCTTGCCAATAGGCCTACATGAATACATACCGACTACATACACATCAGATACTGAGGCAGTGGGGTCAGACGACAAGCCCCCTGCCACTCCGGCCATCATTGGCCGCCCTTCATTATTTGCGAGGGCCAGCTCCTCCGACACAGTGAAGGGCGGTGGAGCTGACCCCCTCCCAGTGGTGTTGCTTAGATTTCTCTTCTTGTTTGCTACAGGTCATCAACATCAGATGAAAGGTTAGAGCCTAGCCTATTGCAAATCATAGGCTTCATTCACCTGAAATTATTGAAATGTATGCTTTAAACTTACCACATTGAATGATGTTTTTATGCTTATTTCTAATTTGCATCCATGTACGGACGGTTGTGCTAGCACCCAATCTAGATGGGGGTAAAAGGCATGATGATGGACAGGCAAGATATGAACCACCGTCGCTACCTTCCAGCACATGCAATACGTTTATACATATAGGATGTATTTGAAATGAATTCCCTAAATTACACAATAAAGCAAGTTGGAGGTTGCTTTTGCATTTTGCAATCATATGCACTCTATTGGGATTAATTGCGAACAATTCTGCATTTGGCATAGTTATTCTTAGACAATTAGGCTATGCAGAATCTGCTATTTTTTGCCAGCACGCCTCCCTAGCCTTATTATGGGCCACTGTATTGCCCTTAGCCCTAATTTGTTTTTTAAACTCTTCGTATGAGTTCATTATAACTATTTGGTCCTCCTGAGTGAAATACACCGCCCTTGTTCGCTCCGTCAGATCCATGTCGTCAAGGTGAATGACGTAGGTTACGCCCTTTTTATGTGAACGTGCATTGAACCTAAAGCGGAAAACCTGGTTTGACTAATTGACTCGTAAGTGAGCTTCGTGGAACCGTTTAACTCTGATTGCGAGTTTCGTATTTAGCAATCAAGGTTTTCCCAAGAAAGCCTGGATATGTTCAGCGAGCTTCGTAGTATACCCCCCTGGTGTAAAACTATGTGATTATTATTATTTCTGCTATTATTATTTCTGCTTCAACATGATCGGACTGAGAAGGAAAGGACAGCCGCTGTCAGACAGCTCTGTCAGACTCAGGGTTTCTTCAGGTGAACCTGCCAGTGAGCAGGTTAGGTTCACAGAGTAAGTTACTGCAGTGACAGACCCAGAGATTAAGTTACCTCTCTTTCTGGAACTGAAAACTCAGTTTCTCTCATCTCAGGGTTAACAAACTCGCTTTCTGGAATACCCCCCAGAAAGAGAGGTAACTGAAACTCTGAGTCAGTCACCGTGGTAACATACTCTGTGAACATAACCTGCTGAACATAACCAGCTGTTCTGGAACTGAAAACTCAGAGTTTCACTTCACAGGGTAAGTCAACTCAGAGTTCAGGGTTAGGCTCAGAGTTTGTTGATCCTCCTTTCTGGAATACCCCCCAGGACCTGTTTATGAAGTTTACTTGAGTTGTTATTCTTATAGTTGTTATACATAAATTAAAAGGGCAGTATAAAGCATTCCACTAAACAAAAAGTATGCTAACAGATAGGTGTGAAACTAACATAAGATATAAGCATATGTAAAGAAAATAGTTTAAACATGTAGCTTGCAGTCTAAGTGCAAAGTGGTAAGTGACAGTAATGTCTAGACATTAGTATGATTTGTATCCTTGAGGGGCTGAACTCATTCTTGTATTATTTGTGTTTTGTAGTCAGCAGATGGTCCAGACCTCACTGACACTCCGGTGGCTCTCCTGACAGTCGTCACGGATGACACTACTGATGCGGCCCTCTTCAGCCCTGAGAGCATCTGTATTGTCGTGGAGGATGAAATAATTGTGAGTGGTCCCACAAATCTGGCTGACTCATTTCTCCTGCTCTTTGGGTATGTCTATGCACTAGACCTAAAGTACCCAAAGAATCTCGAGCTTACATTCACATTTATCCAAAAAGTTGTGATGTGTCTTGAGGACAACAAACCACTGAAAGGGCGTCTACTGACACTGAAGAATGATTTGTTCAATGAGTGAATCACTCAGAATGGACTATTTGTTGAGCTGAGTATTGAGGAAGGTCTTTGTTTTTTGCCCTCTATACAAATGTAACCATTTGCCTGTTCTACCTCAGATCTCTACTCCGTACAAAGCCTAAATAGCGATACTGAATGTGGCACAGTTTGCCTCTTCTACCTCAGATTTAATACATTGATTGTTAATAAATAAATATCACAACATTGACGTATTGCCAAGCCCAAGTTTATGCACTGAATAACTTGTGGGAAACGACTTCTCAATTCATGCACTATACATGTGTAATGTTCTGTTGCCTAATGCCTACCTCCAAGGGCGTCACCAGCTTTTTGAAAGTGGGGGGGACATATTTTGACGGGGGGTTTGGGGGTCCTCCCCCCGAAAAATTTGAAAGAAGTAGATGCAATTTCCCGCATTCTGGTGCATTTTACCATGTTTTCAGATTTAAAATGATCTCCCTCTTTCATTGATTTTCCTTGGAGCTTGCATGATCTGCAATTACTGACTACTATTATGTTCTGGTGTAAAACACAGTAGTGTTGCACGGTGCACCAATACTTCAAAAGTACCGCGATTCTCGGGGGGGGGGGGGGGGGGGGGGGGGGCGCGTCGCGATCGTAACCCACCCGGACCTACGACCGGTGGGGGGGGGGGGGGGGGGGGGGGGGGGATCGTAACACACCGCCTCCTCTGTGTGAAACGATCTGGGGGTTCTCATAAACCCGTTCGCGGTGGTAAGAGACGAGCAGAGTCTACTGCCTAACCCTAACCCTAACCATAACCCATAACCCTTTTTGGAGTTAATTGTTTCACAGTACACTGCGGACGCTGTAGACTCTGCTCGTCTCTTACCACCGCGAACGGGTTTATGAGAACCCAGATCGTTTCACACAGACGCGGGAGGGTACCTTTTGCGTCAGTATCAGACATCTGGCGTGACAAATCGTCGGTATATTACGAGTTGGGATGAGAACGTGTTGGTTTTGCACTTCACGCTGCCGCCGCAGCGCCGCGGTAAAGCACAACAATGTTATTCAAGAGTGTTTCTCCTTGTCCAGGAAAAGTATCGAAATCGCAATTCTCAACTTGGTATCGGTATCGAAGCGATAATTTTGGTATCCTGACAACACTAATACACAGAGGACTGAAGTGACTGTGTTCAGCGTTCAGTCTGTGTTTCTGAAGTCTACCGCTGTCGTTGATCCGACTCTCAACATAGGCGTGCTTCGGTGCAGTAATGTTTTATTGTTAAGAAGTGAGTTGCAGCCTTCAAGGTACAGTAAGTGCCAAAACGTTTTTAAACCGTGTTAAATGCCTCCACATTCTAATAGCTGTCATTGCTGTTGAGGATGGATTATAATTAGAATCTTGTGGAATTTTATCATGAATCCTTTGTGAGTTTTTATCATAATGTTTACTGAATAATGTGAGATGGGAGGCCCAAAATACTGAATCTACCCTCTGTAGCAATGACCACTATCAGAATATGGAACTATTAACATAAACACTAAACACATTTTGTTTTGCTGGAGTCATTTACTTTTCCTTTTGTTTTAATTTATGACAAGCACTTTGTTTTGACTAAGCTCCTTTGATTCGTGCCTTTTAAAAAGCACATTGAATAAAAAAAGTTGCTAAATTGTCACTGTGGTGTCACTTTCATGTTTTCTAACATTATTAACTGATTATATGTCTAGTGGGCCGACATCAGTATTTCAGTTTAGAATTAATTTTGAGTGCATGTCCCCCAGATTATGAGTTGAACAATATTGACAATTTTGAGTGTATTTCCCACATTATGAGTTGAAGAATATTGAACATTTTGAGTGTATTTCCCACATTATTAGTTGAACAATATTGAACATTTTGAGTGTATTTCCCACATTATATGAGTTGAAGAATATTGAAAATGTTGAGTGTATTTTCCACATATATGAGTTGAAAAATATTGAACATTTTGAGTGAATCACTCCCTAATTATAAGTTGAGGAATATCAATATTTATAAGATAACATTGAGATAATTTAAAGGTAGGGTGGAGGATGTTGGAAAAACGGTTTGAGCACACAGCATTTAGAAAAAAAACAATTCAAAAGTCCAACCCCCTTTCCTCGGCCTCCCCCCCCGAAGCCACGCCTCCAGAGTACTGGAACGCGCAGCGCTTGTTCCCGAGGGTTCACGACGCTAACGTGTTAGCTTATTTTACTTCTAACTATATAATTTGTTTTCTTTCAGCAGCCTGTGCTATCTGATATGCAGCTAACCAGCCAGTAGCCAAGCCTCTGAGGGCGCGCGATTCGTTCGTGCCCGAAGAGGAGTACGCGCAGAGGAGGGAGGGACAAATGGCAGTTGAGTTTGATAGACAAGTCACCATCCAAACATCTTGAACGTAACGCTCATAATGATTGGATGGAGTTTTTTCAGTCCTGCCCATCCCACAGATTACTATTTTTTTCGGTGTATGTGTCATATCATTTAATTCATTGGTTTCAATCTGTGTGTGAAGGAGATTTTAAGCAATATGGTAAAAAATGCTGCAGGAAAACATCATCCACCCTACCTTTAATGCAACTGCAAATGTAATTTTTAGTTTATGTAAACTTAAAACATTTAAAGACATCACTAAAATATTTTTGTGTAATCTGTTACAAAATAATTTTTGAGTTTTGTGAACTTATTAGGGTTTACAGTGCATGGAAACCGAGCAGACGTCAGACAACAATGTGACAAAATGAGTACATCAGATGCCTATACACTGTAATAAACAAATTAACATGTCATTCTCACATATAATATCATGAACTATAGATTTTTAACATTTTGTATCAAATATGAACTGACACGGATTTTATGTAATTATCTCAATCACAAAGAAATGTATTATAATGAAATGAACTTCATGAACAGAACTTATTTATTTTTCTAAATGGTTTTAATTTAGACAGGGCTACATATGAACCAAATTATGTTTAATATAGAGTTTATTCAAGTCAAACACATTCGAAAAACAAAGTGTGTGTGGTTGCTAGCTGGTCTACAGCCTCACCTGGTCTGAGTCACACTGATGAGACTCTGGGCTGGGTGGGGCTGCACACCTGTGGTGCAGAGCAATCATGGCACCCAGGATAAACCAGCTATGTTACATGTGGCAGCATGTTACATCTGCTACCATCTCCAATACATGCGTTCTTCAAACCACATCTACCTGTGTCAGAGGGCCCCAGCAAAAGCCACTAAGGTGGAGCAACTGCCACAATGTCGGTGTTATTTTTTTACCTAAATGTATAAAGTTGCAACATGGGCAGCACTCTGTTTAAAATACAAGAAGCCTGCTATTTCTGGCTGAAAACGCTTTTCCAGAGTGGTAGTTTTCTAGTGGTTGCAAGCCCTGCTCGAGCCAGGGTGACGTGGATTTTAACACACTTGCTCCTATGGAGCCAATAAGGCTATTTTCTAAAACCTTTACAACTCGCTTGGATCGCAGTTTACTTACCCTTTAAGGAATTGTATAGAAGTGAAGATAAAAAAGATAGAAAGGTCTTCCAGTCGGGGCTTGGGGTCTCATTGATAATGCAGTAGGAGTTTGGATCCTCTTGGGCTGCGTTCATTCAATGTACACACCTGATAACGTCTCTATGGCACGTCTGACTGCGACTGCGCTACAGCCCTCTCCGGGGTCGGTCCTAACAGAACAGTATTGCTCCTGTATATGACCCCCGACCCCTGCCCCGCCTACCTCCCTCTCAACATATACCACACACACACATGCACACACACACACACACACGCACTGCACGCGCGCACACACACAAACACACTCACATCGATACATCATTGTAGCCTTCTCTAGAAAACAGAATGAAAGATTAATTTGTTGTGACCTACGACCTCTCCCCTGAACACCTCTTCTTTATACCCTCGCCCCCTCACACTCACCCCAGCAGCCAATAGAAATGCAGCGTTCAGGTAAAAACACAAGAGCAGTGTTGGTGAGTGATTACAGAGGAAGGAGTGGCAATTCTCCCTCTTTGTTGTGGTTGTGACCTTTGGAAATATCACAGATTAAATCTTCAATTATTTATGAAGGCAGCGGTTGTGGTGTGTGTGTGTGTGTTCAGTGAATAGGATGTTGATGTGCGATGGGGACCACTTTTATTGCCGGAGATTTGAGGAAAATAATTGCTGTGCTGTTTTTCACTCCGAAATTTCTCTGTGACGATATCTTATTTAGTTATTTAATGTGAAAACACAAGCAAGGTTGCTCAGCTCAAATGTCATTAACATCGCCGTGTATGACGATTGTTTCCGGAGATTGCTTTATTTAAATTTGTACCTCATCCATTTCCCATTGATTTTAAACAATCATTTTGACACCAGTGGCGTGACTCTACGTCACTTCTCTTTCCACCCTGCATGTCCATCACATGACCACTCCAGACACATCTATCTATCTATCTATCTATCTATCTATCTATCTATCTATCTATCTATCTATCTATACTCTAACTCCATGTGAAAGGTCAAAGGGAGAGGTATGTTGTATAGATGGGAGGGGTACAGCCTGGTTGGATAATGGTGGTTTGGGTGGGCGATGGGCTGGGGGTTTGCTGATATCTAAATTAAACAGCAGTAATGTGCATCCTTCCAACTGAGGGGAACCATGAAAGGAAAGACCCCCCGTTTATATTTGATCTGCAACATCAATTGGCATAAATCAGAACAGTAAAGCTTAATAATGCAATGCTCCGGGGCGCGTTAATATGCAGCATCTGCATATTAATAGGATTCTTATCTTGCTGAGGTGAATGTTTTTCAGAGTGTGCGCTGTGTTTGCGGCAAAGCAGAGAATCTGGGTGTTCATGTGTTTCTGTGGAGTGATGTCATTCAGACTAGACTAGAGAGGACCACGTCTAAAGTGGGACTGAAGATAATAGGGAAACAATCAAATCACTTGAACTATTTTGGATTCAAATGCATTCCTTAAATGTCCCACACATTGGGATTTGAAATGTAGCAAACATTCTATGAAGTAACTTACCGGCATAACTTACAGTTTTTTTCAATCGCTAACAAGCGCTTACCCATACTTCAGATACTTTTTCTAAACTCTTAACACAGACTCACACCTACAAAACACAATTGGCCAAATGGATAATTTTCTTCTCAAAAACACATTTTGTTAAATATATACTAACTCTTCATTTCAAAATAGAACACATCTTTCTCTGCACACACTAACTTTACCAAAACACTGGAAATCTGACTCAAAATGAAATTATTCTGTCAAAGAATAACACTTGTTTTCACTTCACAAGGTACATGCAGTCAATCAAAGTACACCAGGTTTCAAAATACTGGCTATTGTTGACATTACAAAAACTGCATAGACTTTTATGTTTCAGTTTTAAAGGCATTTGCATGCAAAACATGCAATCCACCGTTTTTACACTAAATTTCTTGATTGGGAAATATATGTCCACATGTAATGTTCACATTCAAAAGCATTCCAGTAAAAAGCAAATCAGTTTTTTTTTTCCTTTACTGTTTACTACAGGAGGTACAGTAGAAATACTGTTTACAATATGATAGAACAGAAAAAGTTTTACAGTATTGCTTACAGTGAACAAAATATCCATAAAACACACAAGAGCATTCTGAACAAAAAAAAACAGCAGCAAAAAGCCCAGACACAAAGGGGGGCAACTACAGTTTTTCTCGATTGCTAAGACACAATTCCTGGAACAACTCACCATTTTTTCAAATCTTCAAACACAATTTTAAAAACTCACACCCAACCGTCCAAACATCTAACTTCTGGGTCCCAGTCAGTCTTTACCCCTCAGACAATACACACAAGCTGTCGAAACACAGACTACATTAGTGTTTGTTACACACAGGAGGGATTAATTCAACACACTGCCACCAAAATGTCAAGAATAGGGTTTATTCACAGCACTTGCCGTGAATAGATGGCTGCCTCTCAGTTCTGCAAAAATGACCATTACTGACCTATGGTGTACTGTGGCACAGTATACTGTAGTAAAAACTACAGTACACGGTGGATATTCAGTCTATATGGATATTCAGTCTATATGTGCAAATTACCTGTTTTCCCTCCTGAAAGTACGAACAATGGATGCAACTGTGAAACGGCTTAAGTTTGGCTGGACTAGCTGGCCAGCTTCTTTCATTGTCCTCCCATGTACCACCACATGATGAACAACAGTCACTGGCGTAACTATCGACGGTGCAACCGGTGCAATGCACCGGGGCCCAGACGCCGGGGGGGGGCCCAGAAGAGAAGAGATCATTCCTTTTACAGAGTTTCACTTAGCAGGTTTTGTGAAAACAACTTGAAGGGAAGCCTGCAGTTGACCTTTCTCCACCTCTCTCACTGAAGGTGAGACGGACCAGCCTCTCCTCTCCTCTCCCCTCCTCCCCCCCCGGTCAACAACCGCGCAGCAACCCCCCCCACCACCCCCCGTCAACAACCGCGGGGGCCCTAAAATATTATTTGCACCGGGGCCCATCATCACGTTGTTACGCCGGTGAAAACAGTGGCACGGATTTCATCAGAAATTACTTGTCTTTGCTGTCCTCTGCCTCTTCCTCTTCCTCTCCCTCTTCCTCTTGATCTTCCTCTCTCTTGTATCTCAACCTCTGCATGGTTGGGATCCATTGCTCCAAAGGACATGAGCATCCCTCTAAGCTCTGTTTGTTGACCCCCAATTCTGATTGGTGTGTTAACAGTTTTCAGGCTGAGTGTTTTCCCCTTGAGAAGGGTGTGGTCTCTGAGTTTATGTTATGATAACTTGAGTTAGTTATATTGAGAGCATGTGTTTGCTGAATGAACACGTAGTGCAATGAATGATTTATTTGGCCACTTTTGTGTAAGGTTTTGCAGAAAGTGTTTTGAATATTGAGACATGTGTGGTAACAGGTGAATTGTGTTTTTGGTTATGGGAAATGTGTGTGTGCTTCTGGGAATGACGAAAAGGTTTGGGTGTTTGTGCTACAGGAACCAGGTTTTGTGTTTTAGCAATCGAGAAAAACTGTAAAAAAAGCACAAAATTACTGTATCTAATCTCTGCGATCTTCAGGGTTAGGCCACATGTTTTCATCAACATCGCATCTGATATTATCCAAGCGATGCACCTGGGATAAAACCACTTGGTATGTCGGATCCACCCTTGGCAATCATCAACTGTGATGTCCCTGCAGCCAGCATCCATGGCTTCAAGGAGGGACATCTGGTCATGTGGCTGATGGTCATAAACCTTCCACCACCACGCATTCTTACACCTCTACCTTGCCCTCTCCTTGGGCCTGCTCTTCTCCCTGGCCCTGCTCCTCTCACTGCACCTCTCACTGCTCCTCTCACTGCTTCTCTCACTGCATCTCTCACTGGGTCTACTCTTCTCCCTGGCCCTGCTCCTATCACTGCTCCTCTCACTGCTCCTGCTCCTCTCACTGCTTCTCTCACTGCTCCTGCACCTCTCACTGGGCCTGCTCTTCTCCCTGGGCCCCTTGCTCTTACTCTTCCTCGTCCAGACATTACAGTGTTCGTCTTTTTCTGTTTCTGTTTCCAAAAACATCCCTCCTCAAAGTCCTCCTTACAGTAACCCCTGCCACTGAGTCTAAGCCAGACTGGAATCAGCTGTGGTTGGCCCAATTTACCCAACAATTATTCAATTGTTTGTTTACCGGTATTATCAGCTGAGATATATTGTTTTTGAACTGATATCATTGCAGAGGCAGAGGTTTTTATGCTGTATCTAAGGTTTGGAATATTGTTTTTGCTATTGTGGGATGTTGTGTGTTAACATTCGTAAATAATACACAAACAATCCATCATTTTGTTGGGAGGTATAGTGTCTGTTAAGGAAATGTGTTTGACTGCATATTGTGTGGAAACAACATGAAATGTGTGAATGGTATGGCCACAAATACCGATGCTGTGCTAATTGTGTATAGAGTTTTGAAAATGTGACAACTGATTGGACAAACGCTTGTTAGCGACTGAAAAAAACTGTAATGGCGTATTCGCATTTCTACATTTTTACGAAAATACAAGTATCTCTATGCAAACTGGAAAATAGCCACATGTCCATAACAAGTAATGCCAACCAGCAGAGGGGTGGGCCGCTACAACAGCTGGTCCACAACCATTGGACGTGCACCACTTCCATGTTCTGCTCCAAGAATCAGGATGATCCATTCATACTCCTGAGAAGAAAAATAAATCATGAAAATAACACAGTTTTAGCTTTTTGCGCCTGCGCCTGTGAGTTGAATGTGATGAATCGTAAAAGTGACCAGTGAGAAGAAAACACATCTCAACTCATTTACAAACTAAATATTTTTCCAAAGCACATCGAAAGAAAAAGCAGTTGTAACTACTGAAACAAATTCAACCAACCGCGTTATATAGGGACTGTGGACCGGAGTATAATTGTCTTTATACGTATCCACATCAGGGCTTGAATTAACCCTCTGGCCTTCCCCCCACATAATGAGAATGACCTAATTAGAGCTGACCAGAGAGGGTGGATGTCGGTTGGAGGGGGGGGGGGGGGGGTCAGGGTTGATGGGGGGACACATTAAATGGCAGTAACATCAGTGCCACACCCCTGCCTGTCCCCACCACGGTCTTCTTGGCCGTGGTGTTAGGTGTTGTCGTGTGTAGAGGGAAAACAGACATGTAGCGTGCGAGACCGTGTACACACCTGTGTCTGCTAAAGCATGCGTATTGAGTGCAGTTCGAAGACATGCAGATTACACATACTTCCATGTACGTTAAGATGGGCTCTCCATCTGTTTCAGCCTGCCCTGTCTTACCTTTGAGAATTACCGCTGAAGACAGGCACAGAGTTGGCACTCGAAAGCCATTCTTTACACTTGATTGCTCTTTGAATCTTAGAAACGAGCAAAAGCAGAGCATGGCGTTAACAACACTATGTTGTAGTGATTTGCTGTGCCTTTAGACGCCACTGTGTCGATAAGTAGCCTGGAAAAAGAAAATCTCCCAGCAACCTCACATGTGCCTCCCTGCTCAAGGATTTCACCAGCATCCGAAACAGACACGGGAAGATGTTTAAGATTAAACTAATGACTTGAGGAGTTAAAATAAGACATTTGAGGCTTGAGATGACCCAGTTTTATGGTTGCCAGCAACTGGCTGCTCTGGAGGGTTTTCTAAGCTGTATTTGTGGATACACTGCAACGTGTGTGTATGTGTGTGTGTTTGGAGTGTGTGTGTGTGTGTGTGTGTGTGTCTGTGAAGAGTGGAGGGGGTTGTGTCTGCGTGTGTCTGTGGGGATGTGTGTGTGTGTGCGTGTGCATGTGTGTGTGCGCGCACACGCATGCATGTGAGTTTGTATTCCTGTTTGTGTGTTAACCCGTTGATTTTTCCTTGTGTGGGGTTGATGCACGTCCTTACATCTCATCCAAAAACAAAACACCAACAACATTGACCTAGATTTCATTAACCCCCTAAAACCAGTTACAACACAACACTGAGAAGTAGCACAGAGAGAAAGAGAGCTAATCAATTAGCACCATACATCATGAGGGAAATACCCCCCCATCAACACACTGATTCCTACTGAAGGGAGCTGTCTGACAAGCACCAACCACACATACACCACATGCAGCATTTCAAGCTTGTTTAAGGACATACACACACACACACACACACACACACACATGTGGAAACACAGGTGATGGGATGAGTGCAGCTGTCTCACGGCGGTCTCCCGGCTGATAGCTACTTAAATATGAGGGATGCATAATCCCCTGTCCCCACCACCACCCAGAATATATAACACAATGTAACAGTTTCTGCATTCGCTATATTGAGCAGAACCGCTCGAAATAACGGCAGACAACCCCCCCCCCCCCCCCCCATGTGAATAAACGTCTTTGAGAACGGTTCCAGCTCAGTGTACTGGCAACACGAAACGGGAGCAGAATAACACATGGTTCATGTATATTTCCTAAATCCTTGGCAGATGACATACCTTGTGTATATATAAAGAGATCCACTGGCAAAGCCACCATGCCCAGGCTACCTACCACTGTGGGTGTGTGGTGGACTGGGATTTCCTATTGGCTAAGCAACGCACGTGTTCATTGTGTGCCACAACTGGGATGAGGACACACACACACACGCACACACACACACACACACACATTCACATTCTTCACTGAGCTGCAAGATCCTGATTACGCCTTTAATCTGATCATCAGATTTAATTGAACAGCTTAGGTTGTCATATATATTAATATGGGAGGGAAAATGTATTTTTTATATAATCTTTACAGAAATGGGTTAAATGGTTGATGGCCACTCTTGCGTTTCTACGGTGGGGCTGGAGTTGAAGCCGGGGGTATCAACCGAGGTGCGTGTGCCATTTTGTGAAGGCATCTCCCCCTTGAATATATATATGGTTCTCTTTTTCATGCTAATGACATTTGTTTATGATGACCCCACCCCCAACCCCCTTTTCCTCTTCCTCTTCCTCCTCCAATAGAGGGTCTTCTGGTAGCTGTGCAGATGGGCGTGTAACTCGGTCTGATACGTTATGGGTTGGGGGTGCTGCTCTCTCGTCACCGTGATGAGAGAGTGTGCCATGGAGTGGCTGCTTAGTCAGTAAATGGAGAATTAATTCAAGGAGAGCCGATGAGGTTTGATGCAGAGGCAGTAGACCTGGCATCACGGCTTTTTGAAAGGGACATGATCAACAATGTGCACAATGCCCAATCATCCATATCAAGGTTGAACACACTGCTTGGCATTTAATATCGTTCTATTACTATATTAGGCAACTGCAATTTTCAATCAGTTTCACAGAGCAAAGCACAGATGAATGCAGACTGTAAGGCCAATTAGGTCTATTTAAAGTCAGCTATTCTCTTCTGCACACACACACACATTTACATGGCACATGCACACACATATACACACACACACACACATGCAGGCACACAACATGTGTTCAGATGTGCATATACGCACACACACAAAACACATCAACGTATTGTAACATTAAGCTTGTTTGTCTTGACTTGAAGACACAGCTGCTGGGACTGTGGATGAGATTCCTTTTTTGTGCAGTGCTGATGTACGAGTTTTCTTCATCCTCTCTTACGAAGGTGTGAACAACACTCATTAAATGGATTCAACCAGGATTGAATGAACCATGGGCCATGCCAAAGCCTAGCTATTTTCTCGACTTTGTGTGGTTTATCGTTTATTGTAGCGCTGCTGCAGCATCGATGCACCGGTAGGAGGTGTTCACAGCTATTGAGGTCTATATATCACAACGCAGAAAAAAGTAGAAAATTAAAAAGAAAATGGCAAAGGATACCCAAAGGATACGGTGTAGCGCACAATCACCTTGACGACGCTCATCAGAGCCTCCGGGTTGGCACCGAGCCCCTCCCCGAGGCTCTGTGATTACATGTGCTGTGTACACAGTAAAGCCTTGAAAACCCTCGCCTCCGCATCTGACTGCACAATCACCCAAACCCCCCCCCCCCCCATGCCCATGCCTGCCCCGCCCCCCGAAAACCACTGCAATTCAGGGGCCGTGGGAGGGAGGCCCTCAACCTTCTCCCAATGGGTGATGACTGACTGTGAAGGCTTCCGGATCAGTGAAGCTCTGCAGGAGCCTGACAGGGTGGGGGTGGGTGGAGGGGGGCGGGTGGTGGTGGGGGGGGGGGGGTTACGAGGAGCGGAGGAGTTGGGCGGGAAGGTCAGGTTGGACTGCGAGTACATTTGTCAGGTTCGCCTCTATGCACACCGCGCTGTCACCTGGGATTCGAACCCTCCAGCTGCCTCCCCTCCTCCCCTCCTCTCCCCTTCCTCTCTGCAGCGGGATAACCGGTTGGAGCCGGCGTTTTTCGACCATAAAAAAATAATAACGGGAAAAATAAGGTCAGAGCAACGTTGGGATATAATTCTTTATCCAGTTGCCCTGCTCACTCCCACGCAATCAGCGCCGCACGTGTGCGGGAACAGGCTCTTCTCGGCGTGGCACATTCACACTGCGTGCTCACAAAATTGCTTAAACGCAGGCACACACACCACACAGCCCACACCACACACACACACACACACCGTGGACACGAGACAAGAGAAATACACAGAAGCACACACGGGCGCACACGACGCACCACCCTCAAGCGAAGCGAGGCGACGCTCTACCCGGAGAGAGAAAAGGCACATGAATCATATGGGAGAAAAGCACACACGCCAGCAAAGCATACACTCACACTGGGCCCCTCCGAGGTACAGCTTCACCGATCTCTGTGGCATCACGTGACTACACTACGCCATACTGAGGCGTACTACCGCCCATGTTCTGCTGACACATCCAAGCCTACATCACTGTCACCATCAGGAAACCAGGCGGCTCCCGCAAGCCTCGCCTCGCTCTATGGCCCTGCCATCTCTGTTCATGGGGGCCTGGCAAGACAGGCCAGGCATGACTAAAGACATCAGCAGACCTATTAAAAAATGGATCTTCCTATTTGCCACTTGGATGAGTATAGAAGTTGTCCTGCCTGCCCTAGGGATGGGGGGGGGGCTGAGTGACTCAGGTTTCTGTGTGTTGTCTATCTATGGTATAGCCTGCTGTTGAGGTTGGGCAGAGAGAGAGAGAGAGAGAGAGAGAGACAGACAGACAGACACGAAAGGGAACATGCCATGCACCAGAGCACAGGTCAGAATGCATGGGCCAATGGGTTTCCAGAGATGCATGATTTTTTTTAGAAAAGGGTGTATTTCAGTATGTTTCACAGACATCCTGCAAACTAAATGCTAATGTTTTGCATTTAAACCCCAGCTTTTGTGGAGCAGTGGGTTAGCACTGCTGCCTCACAGCTAGACGGCTCAGAGTTTTAGGCTGACGCTTTTCCCTCCAAGGGCTCCCGGTCTTACCTACGGTGACAGAAAATGTGAGGTTAATGGTGCTGTCATTGACCTTGAGCAAGGCGGTGCCATTGCTGGTGGAGTTCTTGGTCCCTGGGGTCCCCGGGACCCCTGTGGTCTGGAAGCCCACTGGGCTAACGGCAGTGATGGGTTTAAGAGCAAGGGACAAATGTGGGACCACATGCAACAATAAAGACTGAATATCTATAATAGCTATCTATCCATGCATTATGACATCGGAAGACAGCTTAAAGGGAAGGGAGGTGGGGGGGTGCAATTGAGAGTAAACGGTGAAGCTTCAGCATGGGTTGTTTCTGCCTGGGTTGCCGAGCACAGCGTGTACGGCGCATGGAGGCTCTCCATTAAAATGCTAAGTCCCTCTTCCCTCCCTCTCTCTCTCTCTTTCTTTCTCTCCCTCTCTCTCTCTCTCTCTCTCTCTCTCTTGCACACTTTGTCTTTGGAATCGTTTCCTTCGTTTTTCCAGGTGAAAACACTGCGGGATGAATCATTTGAGGGCTTAAAAAACAATAATAAAAAATCGTCCGTTCTATCTTTATCTGTTTATTTATCCATGTCATGTTTTTTTAATGTTTCTCAGGTGAACGGGAGGTAAACCACCCTCATGGACTGCAGTTAAAACTCTCAGAGTGGGCTTTCTCACCATGCATATGCATATTGAATCAGAGAGGCTGAGCCCTGAGGGGGACGTTACACTGTTGTTGACCTTGATATCCTAACAATCTCATTAACCAAACCAAAAAGTTTTTTTTTAAGGAATATTTAATGGAGTTTGTGAAAGAAAAAAACATTTTGCTTCCCTGCATTTTTCTTTCTGTGTAAAGTGCAAGCCCCTTTTTTCTTTGCAAGATCTTCTGAACGCAATCTCTCTCCACTTATACAACCCCACTTTGGCCCCGCTGTGCCTCTCCACCGCCTTAAGGTCGGCCCTTGGGGGCCTACCTATCTCTGCAGGCTGGCCCTGTTCGCACTCCTCTTCTCCATTAACCAGACCACCCCCGCACCCCCCACGTCCCCCCAGGCCAGGTCTCCAGCAGCTATTTGTCACCGACAGATGTTTTCAAAGCAGTCGCAACCTCCAAACCTGGTTGCCAGGGGAACGGGAGCTCGGCCTTGGCTCGGAGAGGAGACCGGTGGACCATGGGAGGACAGCGTGGACGTGCCAGGGTGAGGGATGTGAGCTCCTTCTTAGGGTCCCCAGGTCAGCTCATCTCCCCAGGCAATCAGGAGGGAGGAGAGAGGGGAGGCCTGGATGAGGGGCTGACCAGTCTGACATAACACTGATGAGGCCAGACTGGAAGAGAAGATCCAAGATACACACACTCTCTCTCTCTCTCTCTCTCTTTTTCTTTGTATTTATTTACGTATTATGTATCTTCATTCATTTTTCGTCTAGCCATTATTTTCATGTAGTAACCTTATTTTAGTAAATACAGTTTGACATATTCAGTTTGTTATTTTTTATAATTCAAATGGGTTTATTAATATGCAAATATAGTACGGTATGGAGCACTGTAATATAATACACATAACTCTGACCTCAATAATGATATGATATAACCACAATAATTCTCACAGTAACAATTGCCTTATCAGATGTGGCCGCTATACTTTAAATGTACTGGCTCCCACATTGTGCTAGAGGAAGATAAAGAGAGAAAGAGAGCTTAAGAGGCTGTTAATCGACCTCTATAAAGTTGTACAAGATTTTAAAAAAGGAATGAATACTTTACTTCATAAGTATTCATTATCCTCATGTCCATCAAGTTGCTAGGATACTATTGTAACAGGTAGGAGCATAGGACCTTAAAAGAACCTCAGAACCGGTTGGGAGGGTATATATAGGAGTTGTATTCCCACGGGATTTAACCAAATCACATTTGTAATGAAGTGTAGAGCGTCTACCCATTTAAAGAACTTGAGGTAGATTACAATTACAAACCTTGATGATGATAAATTAATACTCAACTTGTTGAGCATTGTCCATGTGGCCACCTAACATTTAACTTTTTGTACTGTACTTGACTTGATATTTATATATAAGTATATTGACTACTAATGTAACAGTCAGGTTGTGTCTAGTTGAGACCCATTCCATGTTATGAGCGTCTACAGATCCCTGCCTCCAGCAACATGATTAATTGAAATAAATTTGAAACGAAAGAAAACTATACGCCCAGTTTACCCAGATTTGAGCTTGTCTGCTACGCTAAAGTCTGATTTGTGAGACTAGTAAGAGACTAAACCACAGGTTATGGGCCTCTAATATAAGCTGTTGCTAATACAGGTCACAACAGTATGATTGTTCCATCAGGTCAACACAGTCACAATTGACTTTACCATTTTCTGCCATCTTGGTCTGGATCCGCATTTAAAAAACAGTCATGGCCACTAGAAAGGGCAAACAAACGGACTAGACAGTCAGCTCAGCAACAGACAGACTATCGTTTTTTTGAGTATATCATTCAGCATGCGATATTGATTTTCATCTATATCTGTTGTGGTTTAGAAAAGAGTAAATCATAGCCACAGCTGTGTTGCCTGTGTCTTGAACATGCAACAATACAAGGAGACTGCCTTGCCTTTGCTATTGAACATTTGCAGAATAATGTCCTGGATTGTAATACACAGTACTCATCAATTTGTGCTCTCATTACCGTGTACTGGCAGGCTGGAATGGCATAATGATTATGTTTTGCAATTAGTGATGAATGGAAAGCTTGGGGTATAATAACATCATTATGTTATTATATATTAAGCCATGTACCCCAGTGTCTAATCACTCTGCCATGAATGTAATTTGAATGTGTCCTTTTTATTCTATTACGCTTTCAACAATCTGCAGCAATCCTGCTAATGATTTTAGGCACAGAGTTGTCTTTCGAAGAAAAAAACTTTTAAACTCCTTCTTAACAAATGTTTTTTTTCATTATGAATTATTGTATTGTATTGTACAGTATATATAGCATTGTATTTCTAAATGCACACCAACAAAAGCAAAAAACAAACATGGCAGAGCTATTTATTTTCCAGCGTTGCTGTGCTCTCGGGTTACTAAATAACCTTTATCTTCTCTATGTTTTGTGTTCCCAGTCAGCGGTGTGAACATTAAGCATGACCTGGCAGTTGGGAGCTGGGAACTTGCAAAGTGAGCAGCCTGGCCGAGCAGATTTGATTACGATGTGTAGCGCGGGGCCCCACAGCTTTAATGAACACTACAGATGTGTCAGGCAGGGAAGGCGGGCATGCCAACAGCAATCTAAACGATGGCCAATTACCTGCCTGCATGATGACTCTTTGCTCAGCGCGGGCTATACACATGACCCAGCTGGCATATCAAGCAGCCACATCTGCTACCTTATAATAATATTGTTTTATGCATGTATTTATTTATATGTGTTACACTTATACTAATAATAATAGTAATTATTATTGTTATTATTAATATTGTTATTATTCAAAATTCTGATCCTTTTCTTTCTTCTTTTCTTTTCTGTTTACATTACCCAATACATTTTGCTGATGCATTATTCTCAAAAAAAAAAATCAAAACTAGGCAAAACATACCAGAGAGAGAGAGAGTGAGAGAGTGAGAGCGAGCGAGCGAGCGAGAGAGAGAGAGAGAGAGAGAGAGAGAGAGAGAGAGAGAGAGAGAGAGAGAGAAAGAGAGAGAGAGAGAGAGACTGGCCATCTGCACGCTTCTTGATGTCAGCCTGGGGGGGAGCAGGCCAGTGTGGAGGACGAGGCTGCTGTAATCTAGATGCTGTGTGGCTCGGATTTGTTCTTTATGTAAGAGTTACATAACAGATGCCATCAAGATGCTCACTGCCTCCACATTTAGGCAACCATCTGCTTTAAGATCTCTCTCCTCAAAGATGCAGCGAAGACGAGGATTCCTGCACAGTGTGTGGGTCCTGCTGTTTAAATATTCAGGCTTTGGCAGTGCTGTGTACTAAGTGTTCGGGTGAAAGGGCCCTCTTGCTCTGCTGCTGACGACTAAGGGTCTGTGAGAGAGCATGCTAATATAAAATACACACGCACACACACGCCCCCCCCCCCCCCCCCCCCCCCCACACACACACACACACGTGCTCACACACACACACACGCACACACACAAACACACGCCCACAAACACACAGACAGAAACAGACACATACACACACAAACTTGCTCTCACATGTTCACTATGCCTCTATTGTATAGGGTATAAAAGTACATCGGGAAGGAAGGGCGCCAGATCAGAGCACAAGACGAAAGGAGCCTTCATCTTGCCTGACTCTAAAACTCACACAAGACTCAGGACATTGAGATAACCGCGTGGGCCTTCATCCTCTCCTTGGCATGTTTGCCCAAGAACGAGTAAACAAGCGGTATACCGCCACGATGTCACCTTGCAGCTCATCACGCCGGATACGTTGTGGGCGCGAGTCTTCTTCGTCTTCTTCTTCGTCGTCGTCGTCATGGTCTTCTTCTTCTTCTTCTTCTTCTTCTTCTTCTTCTTCTTCTTCTTCTTCTTCTCGGGAGCCTTTGGTGTGATGAGGTCCGACCGTAACGCACGCTGACGGGTCCCAATGAGAGTGGCTCGGTATTGTGCCGCGGTATAAAATAAATCAACACGGTCAGACTCCCCCCCCCCCCCCCCCAACAGGGACACGTTGCAGGACCGCTCTCAGCTACGCTACCCTCCATGCGCAAAGTAATACGTGTATAAATAGAACAATCCCACCTCAGTTATGAAGATAAATTGCAGATGCCCGGCTCACAAGGAGGAGCCAGTAGGAATAAGCCTATCCGTAGGGTTTTTCTCCAAGAGAGAGAGAGAGAGACGTATTTCCTGCAGGGGGAGAAAGTGTGGCCTCTGAGCAGGGGCTGTTAAGGAGGCATGCCGCAGGACAGCTACAATAACAGTGGGCCCGCCTCTCAGGAGAATGCATAATCATATTTCAGCAAGGAGCTTGACGACTCCATGCCACCGGGGTCTGGTGTGTTTTTGTGCTTCGAGGCAGATCGTTGGCGGCGCCTCCACTGTCTCCAGAGTTTCCCCCGGCGGTCACAGTTGAGGATGCGGAAAGGCTAAATCTCATTAGCCATAAGTGTTTTTAATGCTGACGTGTTCGTGTTGGCTGACGTGTGTGTGTGTGTGTGTGTGTGCGCGTTGGCTGACGTGTGCTTGTTGGCTGCAGTGTGTCTAGCACACAACAGACCTATCAGAGTCGATGTGGGCAGTGCTGTCGTTGGCAAAAGCCAGCGGCCACCGAGGAGGAGCTCCCAGGGGTTTCAATTTGTCACCCCCTCGCCCCCCCCCACTCCCTGCTGCCTTTGACTCTCTGCAGCCCCTGTAGACACCCCCAACACACACACACCTACATCCCCACCACCACCACCACCTCCTCATCCTCACTCTCTCACTCATGGGCTGAATAGGGTGTCGCTACCTCTCTCTTGTGGCAGCTTACCCAAACCTCAGCCCACATTCTGTGAGAAGACACCGTAACTATCTTTGACAATAACCTTGAGAAAGTAGGCCTTGAGGGAGGGGGGATCTTTTTTTAATATATAAATGTTAGATTTTCGTTTTCTCTCTCTTTCTATAATAATACGACTACACGTATGTGTGTCCCTCCAGAGAAGCTGCCACACTGCGGTCGATGCAACGCACTGCCCTCTAAAACTATTGGCCGACATTTATAACTTTGGCCCTAATGGTGTGCAGTGATGAAAGCCCTGCTTTAAAAAAAAGTGGGAATATGTTACACAATGGAACAGAGGACAGTCCTGTTTTATTCAACACTCAAACTCCTCATTTCTCTCCGACTAGCAGTTACGCTGCAAACGGAGGTCCATCGGGTGCTTTTGTATTAATGGTGAAGTCAAGGGGCACTAGAATAACTACTGGTTAGATGTGTAGACCGAAGAAAATTTTCTGTGTGTGTGTGTGTGACACACCATGTGTGTGCGTTTGTGAGTGGGGCGTGTATAGAATATAATCTCATTTCTATGAATACTGATGCCCCAGTCCCACCCCCTTTCCCCTCCCCTCTCCCTGTCGATCAGAACTGCTCCATGGTCTGAGTGGGACTGTCAGCTCCGTAACGCCCGCCATGAAATATTCACATCACCATAAGCCATGTTGAACCATGCAGAGAGCCGCATGGTGCTGTCCTGTCTCTAGATCAGCAAGTCCAGTCACTTCTCACCTTGATTTGGTTCCCCCTCAGCACCATCACTGCTGTCACCACAATCATCATCTTCATCACCACTGTCACCACCATCACTGCTGTCACCACTATTACCATCACCACCAACACCACCACAATCACCATCATCACCAACACATACCACATATCACCACCATTAGTACCCTCACCGTCACCACCATCACTGCCATCACCTCCATTATCATCACCATGATCACCACCAACACATAATCACCCCCCTTACCACCATCACTACCCTCACCATCATCACCTACCTACAGCTGCCACTTGCCCTGCCAAGCCAATGCCACAGAAAAGACCATCCTCCTCTTCTGTCATTGTAAGCCTCACCCCACTCCTCTCTGCTCTATCTTGTGGCGTCCCTGCTGAATAGATCCTGCCTATTATTAGATCAGTCCTGAATGCAGCATTTTGGCCCAGACACAGAGTTGGATAGAGGGAGAGGGAGGGGATGGAGAGAGAGAGGATGGAGAGAGAG
Organism: Merluccius polli; assembly: GCA_030340625.1. Taxonomy (NCBI): domain Eukaryota; kingdom Metazoa; phylum Chordata; class Actinopteri; order Gadiformes; family Merlucciidae; genus Merluccius; species Merluccius polli. The sequence continues at coordinate 134,974 of JAOPHQ010001142.1, read as the reverse complement.
AGATAGGATGGAGAGAGAGAGAGAGAGAGAGGTCCGTTACATAGAGACTAGAAGATAAAGAGGAGTGTTTTCTATTACCGCTGGTATCTTGTTTACATACAAAGCGCCTGGCTTGTCACCCCCCTTTGTTTGCCTAAGCGTTGCATATGGAGCTACAGATGATTAGTGGATGAGGAAGCATGTGGCAGAGCGGTGACGTTGGCCTAAGGTCCATGCTGCAAAGAGCACATACATTAATGGGTACAACGAATATCATCTCCCTCGGCAACAGTGATTAATCTCACTTTGGTCTCTTAACACGGCTTGCCCGCGAGCAGCATGTTGACACGTCAGCCAGCATTTCCCTGGCCATTTGTTCATTACCAACACAAAGGGAGAACCAAAATGTCTCCTGTTTTGCAGCGAAATAGCTTCTTTTTCACCATGTGAACGGCTACCAAACAGCATTTATTTCCACCTTTTTACAGTTTGCCTCCTAATTCATACAGAGGTCATCCCGAGTCCTCTTTATGACCACACTGTACATTTTTACCCTGAGCATTCGAGGTGCTGGAGCACTAACTCATTTTGCGGTAGTTTTCCCCAAGGGCACTCTGCCCTGTGTGAAGGTGACGTCCTTTTGCACCCGTGTCAACACTTTAATTGGCTTTGCACATCGGCTCATTCATCTATTGTCTCCCATGACTTTATCTTGTGCATTTATGCCGGGTTTTTTTTTTCTTTCCTTCCAGGCGTCATTGTCACAGTGGGCAGGCTGGGATGACCCCCCCCCCGCCCCCAATCCACACAGCACCCATCATCTACTCAACCACCCACCCCCCCACACGCACACGCACGCACGCACGCACACACACAAACACACACACATGGTATTTTCTCGACATGTGCGCTCAGCATACCAATTGGCTACAGTTTGTGTTTCCTGTCAAAGACCTCCACACTGCCTGTGCTGGACAGGGAAAGTCCCCAAAGCAAGGTCATATTGGGCCTTGGCGGTAATTGCAAACAATAAGTTTGCTGTCTAAAAGAGCAGACTAATGAGAGACATTAAGACTGCATGCATGTGTCCTTCAAGCCTACGATTTATACACACAATGAGTCCTATGGCGACAGCACTGTTGGTTTGCCCTGTCAAATCCTATTGTTCAATGGATGGAGGTGGGGGGGGGGGGGGGGGGCAAAACCAATCAATAGCTGTGTTGGACCTGTTTCAAGGTAAGCAACTGCTGCACCCGCTCTCAGGTATTTTGTTCTCTCTCTCTTGGCAGGTGCTCTGCTTTGTTACCAACCTTTCGGCCACTGCTGCAGCGCCCAGCATCGCTGTCAGTAACATATATATATAATATATATATATATATATATATATATATATATATATATATATATATATATATATATATATATATATATATGTATTGAGTAACTGCCTGCTGCGCCTGCACACAAACAACTGACATTGTGTTGCTATGGATGAGTAAGTGTTGTCCCAGCCGAGGCAGGGTCAGACAACAGCCATGCTCAGGAATACACAAAAAAACTAAAAAATGTCGGCCATTGACAGATAACTTTTCAAAAACATACTGTCCTTCCCCCGGTTACGTTTCCCACCACCCCAACCCCGCCCGCCCCAACTGGAGCCGATGTGTAGTTGCGAGTGAGTGAATAAGTGGCAGATATTGACTCTCGGGGACGAGAACGTCAATAGAGACAGAAAGGATCATGCATTGCACACTGGTGACAGGCAGGAAGAGTGCTCTGTCTGGCTGCGCATGCAGGAGCCAGGTATTGAGTGCGGGCCTCCATCTCGCCATAGTATATAGAGATGTTAGCTCACACTGTTAACAGACCCCATAATCAATGACGGGCAAACAGAGAATTCACAGCAGTGACTGTGACTCTCCTTCCCAAGGACATCGTGTAGGTAGCCCCCCCCCCCCCCCCCCCCCCCCCCGGCTGCCCCAACACAAACCAATAGCCTGACCTGTTCATAATGATAACATAAGATGTGTCATCTTGACACAGAAATGTTTCCTTTTCTTTTTGTATACCTGGCGTAATGATTTTATTATCTGTCATAGTCTCCCGCAGCTTCTCATGTTGCTGATACATGAAATGAAAGGCCTCGGCTATTTAAACGGTTTTCATGATGCAGAATGAGTGCTTTGTGTTATGTAATCAAGTGAATGTCCTTAAATTTCTATTACTTCATAATGAAATAAATTGGAGTGATTCTGTTCAAATCTCAGCACGAAGGCCCCCCCCCCCCCCCCCCCCCCCTCCCGGCTTTATCCGAAACCTTTCAGTCCTTACAGGTGGTAAAAATAACATCCGCTAATGGAGCCAGTTAAACACTGATGTTTCCATTGTAATGACTCAACAAAGATTGCACAGTACTTAGTACCCAATCACAGGGAAACTGGCAATCAGAAATTTCAAGGGTGCAGGTAAGATGACTGGAGGAGGGGGGGGGGGGTTGGAAATTACTTTCACTGTAACACAAACAAAAAAAGTGTTTGGCTCACAAGTAAGGATGTTGAAAATTATGTTCATTTGGGGTGTAAATGAAGTTTCTTTGTCACATCAAGGTTTCCCTGTACCAACATACCTCATCATATTAATCACGCACAATAGACATGTTCACTAAGCTATCTATAAGCGAATGCTAACAAATGGAGCTCGTAGAAAGGGTCAAATGAGAATACATCACTCTCACAGACTTTATGACACACAGGAAGACACACAGAAAAGTGACCCCAGGACAGCAGGCCTACTCTACAGCAGAATGACTAAAGAGCCAGCACATTACTTAAGTGTCTAAAGATATGTGCCGTGCCTCCTGGCACGTCCTGATTTTGCCAATTGGTTGCTGTCCTGAGACCAACATTTGGTATGATAGCCCTGGGACAACAACTGGCTCAGCCAATCAACGTTTGTGATGTCATCACAGAGAGCCCTGCTGTCGATGCCCTGCAAAATTTAAAAAAGAATACCAAAAAAAATGGCTGTGCAAAGAGGCTCAAATTACAAGGTGACACCAACATGAAAGTTTTCAAATTTACAGCCTCATTATTATGAGGATATTAAAAGATTAGCATTTTTTAACTTTTTAGATTAGCATTTTGCCACCATGGAAGTAAGCTAACATTAGCTTGCAATAGTGGCTAACTGACAGTTAACCAGGTTGCTTCCAGTCAAAACTGATTAGCATTGCTATCTTTCTGGCTCAAATTGAAACAATCTGAAAGTAATATTTAGATGTTGATATTTTTATAGCGTGCCTAGCTTAAAAAGCTAAAACTTAGCTAGCTAGCAAACATGAGCAAGCTAGCAAGCCACAAAGTAAACAATACCAACCTTTAATGTGTACTGTAAATAATATTTTAAATATCTAGCTTTAGCTAACAAAGCATGAAATTAGGGAGCTTAGGGTAGTGATACATTCAGCAATTTTATGGGCAATGCTGCAGGCAACAAGTGAGAGATAGGGTCAAAAATCTATCCAATGTGCTGAGGCAACTCCTAGGGTACTGTTGAACATCAGAGGTTGCCTACAACATTGCTTTGTCTATCGCTATCCTTGGGTTAGGGCTACTCTGGGCAATTTTTGGGGCAACAATGTTGTCTTCAGACCATCATATGTACGTTGACCTCAAGTCATCATTGCTTTATTCTCTGTGCCATGATGTTGTCTTGAGTCCATCATATGCATGTTGACCTCAAGTAATCATTGCTTTATTCTGTTACATGATGTTGTATTCAGTCCATCATATGTATGTTGACCTCAAGGCATCATTGCTTTATTCTCTCTTACATGATGTTGTCTTCAGTCCATCATATGTATGTTGACCTCAAGTCATCATTGCTTTATTCTCTTTCACATGTTATCTTCAGACCATCATATATTTAGACATTTAGTCATTTAGCTGACGCTTTCATCCAAAGCGACTTACAATTGTGTACCATATGACCTAGTAGGGTAAAGGCTTCCAGTAGTCAGCAATAAGTGATACTGTTCATCTAACAGTGCCAGATACAGTGCCCTGCTTAGAGTGCATAGGAAGCATTGACAGTAATAAGAATTAGACATCACATATTTTTATTTACACAAGATACAGTTTGAAGGTCTATTATTAACGTTATTAAGGCCTCTTTATTAAGGTCATCCTGTTTTTCCTATTATTCCATTCATGTTGAGCTCACAACATAAGCATTGCTTTCTTTAGATTATTATCATTTTATCTCTTTACATCATTGACTTTTTTAGCCTGATTGTTTCTTTTCCTTTGCTTTCTAGGTTTTGTCCACCACAGCCTGCACGATGGATGAGTTTATAAAGACAACTGTATACAAAGAGAGATTTAAAGGAAACAACAAAAAGACAGATATAACAGTCCATGTCCTTGAAAAGAATTTGGATGCATATGAATTCATTCAAGATAGGCTCACCACTGTAAACACCTCCAAAGATGCAAATTTTAGGAGTGTGAATTCTGCAAGTCTGCAAATTCAGAAAGATGGATATTTCTTGTTTACATGCAACCGCTCTGGAGCATGCACGCCCCGAAGTCGCAACAAATTACTTATAGTTGAGATGATTTACAGCATTCATTCATTCACAAATCTTTTCTGTGTGTGACCCTCAGAAGAACCTGAGGGTCACACACAGAAAAGATTTGTCAAGAGCAGGTCAACTGGTCACCCATTCACATGCATTGATTGATTGAGCAGAGAATTAAGTGTTAACATTGTAATTTAGTTTCCTTGAGTAGAGATCTCGTATAGGTCCTTTCGGGTCTCTTGTCTCTACCTTGCACCTTTCTTTCATTGTATTTTGTCTCCTGTGCTTCTAAATTTGCTAAATAAAATCAAATAAAAATCAAATCAAGTGACACTGTGTTTTCTTTGTTTACAAATCCGGGCCAGCCGCATGTGCATTACACCGCTTGCCCACTGCATCCGACGGAAGGTGTGTCTGACGGATGGGGGAGTGGAATTTGCCGACGGAGCCAGACGCAGCCAGCAGCCAATCAACTCGCTTCCTGCCGGGTTCTTCCTGCATTTTGTTATTGCTCTTTTGTATTGCAAGATGGATCACGTCATAGCAAGGAGAGTGCTATTCCGAGTTGCAGTGGTTCCTGCTTTGCTCCACGGACGTGGAAGAAGAAGCTATCGGCTGCATTGGGTTCACCCCGTCCTCCGTACACGGAACCAGCGAGGAGAGTATCATGCACTTGTGCAGGAGCTGCGTCTTGACTCTCTCCTGTTTGAGCAGTACTTTCGGATGCCTCCGGAGTACTTTGACGAGTTGCTTGGCAAGGTGGGCCCTCTCATCACCAGGGCAGATACATCATTTCGTTCTGCAATTGGCCCTGCTGAGCGACTCGCCATTTGCCTACGGTAAGGATACTTTTTTAATGCCGGGCCACCCTCCTCATCTGACCCAACGTCCTCGTTTCTTTCCACCACCGGGACCCGACCACGCTGGAGGTTGGAGGTGGTCCCCCTGTCCTGGAGGAATGTGGTCAGGAAGCCCATCACTGCCATGTACCTCCATGGCTGCCTCGGAGTGGCCCCTGCCCCACTCCTCTGGAACTCCCTCTCCTTTATTCTCTCCCTCCGGAATCTGTCCCTGAGGGACCGCCACCTCTTCAGTCACTGTAAATATATATGAAATAAAATTATTGATAACATACAATCTGCTTCATTCTTATCTTTTCTGTAAAAGACATGTATGTGTACTATACCCTATAACATCTACTATTTTACTCTATGTAATCTATATACTCTATGTAGCTGTGACCAGCATGGAGCTTAAAAGCTGGTGGTGCAAGTTTTTGGATCCTGCGTGCATTGATCCAAATCAAATGGTTATTAAATACAGGGATTTTGTTTCCAACCTAATATGTATAAATAAGTGGAGTGGCTAAGTGCTTATTTTTGGCAGAATCGTTCAGTTTATGATACAAGCGTGAAAATTGGCATGAGCAGTCTCCATGGGTCACTTGACAAGAAAATTGTCCGAGCCATTTGAAATTTCAAGATGGCCACCACCTTAGTGGAGCAGTTTGGCTTAAGAAATAATTTAGTTGGTGATACAAGCATGAAAATTGCCATGAGCCGTCTCAAAGGTTAATTTAACAAGAAACTGCCCACAGCCACTTGAAATTTCAAGATGGCGGCCATTTTTTCAAGATTGCCACCACCTAAATGGAGCAGTTAAGCGATTTAATTGTTTAGTTAGTGACACAAGCATGCAAATTGGTATGAGCAGTCTCTAAGGGTTGCTTGACAAGAAAACACTCCCAGCCACTTGAAATTTCTATTTTCAAGATGGCCGCCCCCTGGATCCTCAAAAGATCAATTTTCCGATAGAAATGTATTGGGATTTTTCATTAAGGACGATTTGGTGTCATTTTATTTTATATGTTTTAGATTATGCTAAAGAACAACTTGTAACGCATCAAAATACAGTTGTGTTGATTTGTTGATCATAGATAGATTAGACAAGAGTGAATATCTGCACTACCAGGGCACACTGGTGATATATCTCTGCTGTTAAACTATCTCTAGCTGTTAAATCTACCCCAAAACAGTTAGATAGCCGCACCTGAATTGACAGGTTGTGCCAGCGCGGGAGAGCCGAGCCAAGGTTAATGGGGTTTTAGTTAACCGGATGGTGTACAGATCGCATGGGATATAATTGGCATTGGATGAATGATCGGACTAAGTGTAGGGTTAAGGCATGAACTTAGTTGTATCCCATACATCAAAGTGCTTGGTCAAAGGTGGTAAAAGGATAAACCCTCGGCCTCTGCCTATACAGAAGCCATCATGGCAGAAGCCATCATAACAGTTGAGAAAACTAACTGGGACAGATGTTTCATTTGTCAGCAGGACACCAAGGAAAAACTCATTCAGCCGAGTTTATTCAACAGAGAGCACAATCATACTGGTTATGATACCATTGCAAGAAATGTTCCATTATCCGTATTTTCCTTCATGCCCAGCATGCAGTGAAACAAGGACACAAATCCCTGATGATTGATGCCAATGACAGACATTGTAATCATAGCCACTTCTGTTATGCCATCTTTGATGCAACTTGGCCTGGAGAAAATGTGGGTGACTTTTGGCAAAGGAGAGAAGACAAGATGGACCCCTATACATGAGGGGGTTTCAGCCATAGGACCAGAGAAAACATGTGGTATCCTCTTCTTCCATGCCTTCAGTGGTTGTGACATTATGTGTCAAATCAAAGAAGTCTGCCTGGAAAACATAGGATGTGTGTGATGAGGTCTCAAACACATTTGCAAGACTCAGCAAATGTCCCTCTGCAGTGGATAGTGACCTGCAAGCTTTGGAGAGATTTGTTGTGCTAATGTATGACAGGTCCAGCGATGTCACCACTGTGAACGAGGCCAGGCTTGATCTCTGAAAGCAGAAGCAGAAAGCAGCCAGGCTTGAAGCCAGAAAGCAAAGACAATATGACTTGATCCCACCAACTCAAGCAGCACTCAAAGAGCATGCCAAAGGTGCTTCTTATGAAGCTGGATACGTGTGGGGACAGGCATTGAAGCAACATCCACAAATGCCGAGCCCATCCGACTGGGGATGGGTTTAACAGGACGAATAGTGGAAAATCTTCTGGACTCCACTTCCACCTATTGCGGAGAATTGTTGGGAGTTGACCAAATGTGGGTGCAACAAGGCATGTACTGGAAGGTGTAAGTGCTTCAGATATGGACTCAGTTGCACATGTCTACGTAGTTGCAACTGCTAGAACCTATTTTGCATAGGTTCTCTTTTGCCAGTGTTATTCCCCATTGTCCTCTATGTTTTCTGGTGTAGGCCTATGGCTCGGCTTCCCCTCGCCACATCATGTTTTACTTTGTCACCAGCCTATTACTGTGACATTTTCAGTTGTTACTTTGTAACATTGCTTCCACTGCGTATATCTAACAGTGAAGCACATTTTCAGTTTAGTTCCTTAGTATTGTTTGAGATACTTTGTTTGTCATGGTTCCGTGGCTGTGTCAGCCAGAGCCGCTGTTGCCTCTGGATGTGTTCTTGACATTCAGTATTAGTCATTGCTCCATTTTTTGTTTGGTGCACTGTCCGTTCAGCACCACAACTGCGCTAATTTATTAATCTTATTTTTTTGTTTCCCCACCTCTTAGTATTTATTTGAAATGTTTAATGGCTGTTAGTTAAAAAACAAACAAAAAAAACCTCCCTTGTGACTGTTACTTTGTCGTGGTAAGGGAGCTTGTGTACCTCAGTGAACCCTGAGAGCTATGCCGGTGGGAAGAAACTCCTGACAGGTTTTACCAAACTGGACAGGTCAAGGGCGAGGAGTCAGACAAAACACAGTCAAACAACCCCTCTTGACAGAGTCTTTTGAGGAACCCAATACATTTCTATGAGAAAATGTATAATTTAAAGATCCACATGGCGGATTAAGCCTAACTGCGCCACTAAGGTGTCGGCCATCTTGAAAAATGGCCGCCATCTTGAAATTTCAAATTGCTCTGACAATTTTCTTGTCAAGTGACCCATGGAGACTGCTCATGCCAATTTTCACGCTTGTATCATAAACTGAACGATTTTATCACTTAGCCGCTCCACTAAAAGAAAGTGCATACCCATGGCATATTCTTTTCCTTCTTTGTAAAATATGTTTAAACATGTTTCAGCAATTGCAACTATACATTCTAGGTAGCAAATCATTAAATAATTTGGACGATGCTAAGCTGGACCATGCATGCTGTATTGCTAGCAGTCATTCAACACACTGATTCAATTGAAAATAAGTACATAAATCGAAAATAATCAGAAACATTATGTTACCTAGTTCCCCCACCGCGATTGCTGTCCCTGTATGTATACAAAGACTGGTTGTAGAGTATAGGGCGATTACCCACAGCGATTATTAGTTTGTCCTCCATTTTTAAATCCCCCGCTGCCGGCCGGCTTTTTTGACATACCCATGTGCTTTCCCGGGTTGTACCACAAAGGTAATTTCATTGGGCAGAGTCCAAGTAGCGTCACAGGACATATATTTGCAGCGATCTGATTGGCTGACGGATCCGTCGCAGCCTGAAAAGTTAACATTTTCTTAACTTCTGAACGCAAGAGACGGAGCCGACAGAACGGACGGACCCACAATGCATTGCGGCTCCACCCCATTCAAAGTCAATAGGATCCGTCAACGGACGGATGCAGTGGGCAAGGGGTATTAACTCAGCATCCCTCCAGGGTGCTGAGTTCATTTCATACAGTCCTCTAAAAAGAAAAAGAAAACATCAGCTGCTGTGGGTCCAAAGCGTCGAGTGACCAAATCCAGCTCCGATTCAGGACCAAGGTTTTTACCAAGGCACATTAATCCTCATTCTTTCAATGCTCCGCCTGCAAAAAAATTAAAATGTTCATGTTACCCGAGTAACTATAGTCACCTCAGTGGTGGATCATGTGTGTCCTCTTCTAGTATTCTGCCAATAACAGAGCTGCTATCAAATCAGATGCATGTTAGATATCAGAAAACAAGGGTTATCCCTTGCACACAGCCCTAGTCTTGAGGATCATATAGAAATGCAATTCATATTACATAACATTTTCATTCTCTAGTTGATTGACTGACCTCTGATACAGGGACTAAACAACACTATACAACGGGTTGTAAAAGGTTTTTACACTCATAATATTGGAGTAAAACCCTGTGTGTGTGAGAGAGCTTACACAGACACACTTACAGTGTTGCTGGGATGTCCTCCTCGGGTATCCCAGCAAGTAATTTGTCTTTCGGCACATGTTTGGCCAGTGCCGTGCCAAACTCCTTGGCCAGGTCTTCCGCCTTTCCCTCTGTCAAAGTGCTGAAGACTGTTACCTTGGTCTTTGCCTTTCTAGGCTGCTGCAGCACATTGGGTACATCTTTTTTCCCAACCCATGTATGAACAAGAACAGTGTCACATATGCAAAGCATGAGAGCAGGCTTTCTAAATATGAGTCATGTGCCATGCCTGTGAACTGCGAGTGACATTGCCGTCACTCATAACTCAAGATGAGGTGCTTAGAATCTAAAAAACAGCAAAGACATTCATGCTTCTTACAGATTGGCAGTCTTGGAACTATTTTAATTTGCCATGAAATCGTTTGCCTGTTTTTGTGCTTTTATACATAAATGTATGCATACAATTGAAATACAAGCCCTTATCAACATTCGAAACATGTTGACATGTTTTCTCCTCTGACCCTCCTCCTTAACTCTTCTTCATCTACCAGGTATGTTTTTCCTTGAGCGGTTAGCCTTCCTAAAACTTTGTTAACTTTCCTTTCTTTCTGCTCCTCTCCCTCATCTTCCTTCTCTCTTTCTTCCTTGTGCTTCTAATCCTTCTCTTCCTCCTTGTCCTCATCCTTGTCTTCCTCCTCCATCTCTTCCTCACTGCAAGAGGCCATAGGTTTCCCTATGGCCTCCAAGTGCTCATACATAGCCACATACGATAAGGATATTAAAATTTACAATTTACCTCGTCAAAAACTTCCTTGTCCTCCATTAAAGTGGCCAAACTTTCCACCTGGACATTATATGGTCCCACACTGCCCACCGTGAATCTTTGCCTCTTGAAAACATGTTAAAAATTAAATATTATTAAATCACATTAAAGGGACACTAAGTAGTTTTTTCCCCCATCTAGTGGTCAAATTGTATTTTGCATTCAAACGAATTTATGCTCTCTAGCGCCTCGCGTTTTCGAACTACGGCAAGCGGTATTAGTCAAGATTCAAGAAGCTATGACAACTTGATAACAACATGTCTTCAAACACCACTTCATCAAGTTTTGTTTCGGATGATGAGGTACGTTCAGTGCTCGAAGTGGAAAAAAATAAGTGCCAGTACGGTACTCCCTTATTCACATATAAGCGACGGGGGACCACCCTGGACCTACGACCGATGGGGGGGGGGGGGGGGATATTAACCCACCCCGGACCTACGACCGACGGGGGGGCGCGCAATATTAACCCACCCCGGACCTACGACCGCAGCCTGTGACAAGTGCCGGTACGCAAGAAAAAGTGCCGGTACTGCGTACCGGTGCGTACCGGCCCACTTCGAGCACTGGGTACGTTATTTCAAACAAACTTCAAACTGCATTGAATCATTAGTGTGAGCATGTATGAGTAATTACTCCTCGAGCAAGATAGTGAATTATGTTCTCGTGTTTATATCGTTTTTTAAGTGACAAGCGCGTCTCGCTAAGCTCCTTCTCTGTTCCACAGTCACGCTGGCTCTGAGTGAAAACGCGTTTAGCCTTACCTGTACCACGTAGTGCTTTTTGTCCCTCTCGGCAGTTCATAGACCGGAAGGACATGGAAGCCTCCATAGAGCTTGCCCGTCCTATGTAAATTCTGAAAAGTGATTCTTCGCTCAGGAGGATAAGTGAGATTGTTGACAGAGATAATTATACATTATTCCCTGAAAGGCTGGAAATCAGAGGATCTAAGTCCCTAACCTACTAGCCTACTAGTCTCAAGCCTACTCTGCCTGCTCAGTCCGAACATAATAGCTTACTGTGTGTTCACATCAGAAGCGAATTATGCGTTTCGGCGGCAAAACACTGACAACCAATCGGAATGTAGACGCTCTTCAGGGAACACCGGCACTTTGGTTCCTACTGTACTTTGTTGGTTCCTACAGTACATTCAAAATGACGACTGAAAAGTTAATCACGGCTGTGGCTGGGCACCCGGTGTTGTACGATCCAAGTGGGAGTATTTATAGAAAATATTTGCGATCTAGAATGTTCGTATTTAAGCGGGAATCACTTTAATTTGCTCTCCATACCACCAATCTAACCAATCGTGTGTAGTCATGCTTTAAACAAAACAAGTTTTTGAAATCTTCACATACACAAACTAATCGACAAGACGAGGGACAAATCACAAGCAGTGGCGGAGTGGCCGTCGGGACGATCGGGATTTTTCCCGGTCGGCCGGCCGGCCTGCGAAGTCAGGTGGACCGGCCCACATTTAATGTGAGCGGCCACGAGACGTGTGCAAGCCGGCCCTACGCAGTATTCATTATTATTCCACTTCAAGGCTCTTCCCTCTGCGAAAATCTCCCAGACTAAACTATTTCATTGAAGGATAAGTTCGGTATGTTTGACATTAAACCTTGTTTTTGGATCGTTTACCATGAAATACAATGGTTAAGAGTGACATTTTGACAAATGCTTCCGTTTGAGAGTTTTCGGTTGTTAGCGTAGCAGCCCCCCCCCCCCTTTCAATGGCAGTCATTGTACCTACCTGCAAATCCTCTCTAGAAGGCATTAAACATTCTTTTTCAACGACATGAAACTCTCTGAGTGTTCAGATGTGTTCACTGAAACACTGGCACAAAAATCGTTGAAAAATATGACTTCTACCATGATAAATCGTAGTTTTTGTCCAACTCCATTGACTTGTATTGGATGTAAACAAAAGTGCAGTATTACTCCGCCGCCGGAAAGGGAAGATGATGGAATTCCGGAACCGGCTCACCTTTGTTTACAGTCTTCTGTAGTCTTTTGACGCAGCACAATGAATTTAGCAGCCGCGGTCTCTGATCTCTCAGTAGTTGTAAAAAAAATATGAGGAATGGATGAAGAAATATTTAATTGGGAGGATGAGGGATTTGAACTTGAGTTTGACGGGATAGGTTCGAACCGGAGTATTCCGAGGAAGAAGTCCAACAGAGAAGGGCACAGCTTGAGCAACAGACATCCACCGAGGCCGATATGCCTGTTGAAGCAGCTGCTACCCCAAGGGTAACAGGTACTTGGTGGTGTTCGTGTGGCAAGTGCAGACAGATGCCCACAGAAGATGAAAGCATGTGCTGCACTGAATGGGACTTGCTGGTAACAGAAGAAATGGGAAATCTAAATGTCTCTAGACGAAACCGTGGTCTCGCCGACCTGCGTAACGGACCGACACCCTACGTACTCAAACTACGGATATCGGAACACGGCCCAGGACCCTGTTCCGTACTTCCCATACTTAGTATACTTAGTTTGAGTACGTAGGGTGTTCCGATTATGATCGCGGCAAAATAAGTGTACTTGAAAGGACCTGTATGTGTACTCAAAACGGCCAAAACGCTGAGTGTGCAACGGTGTACACTTTGCGTACTCAACGGCAGCCATCTTAGCTACGTAGCGGAAGAGGCGGAGCCAGGCTGTGCCGCGCTCAGCGAATGTCTAATGAATTCATGTGTTTGGCGGGTGACACGGCAGCGCAGCTGATGTAATTTCTGTTAAGTGCGCCACAAAGTACTGCATTTGGAACAGCACTAACATCTGAAGATCTGCGTACCTATTGAGTACGGATAATGTACTATGTTTAAGTGTACTCATGGAAGTATGGATATCGGAACAGGGCCCAGGACCTTATAAGAAGGCCGGTTATAGAAACCTTTTTCTACGTCCCCAAGCCTAATTGGAGAAGGCGTCCCACCCCAGAGGGGGTAGATGGGCAGCTGTCAGCGAGTTAAGTGGAATAATTTCCTCTTTGATTATAGCATGTAGGTGATCCTCGAATATCCAGAGTAATAACACCTGATTACAGATTATTAATAATGATTATTTATATAACCTTTACTTTCAGACAATGTCGTTTGGTGTCCTATAGAGTGGTCCTGGAGTGGGCCCTCAAAGGGGAGGTACTAGGATGTGGAAACAGAGTAACGCTACCTAGTTGTGTCATGTGGGCCATCAGAGCGATGTACCCATCCCCCACCGAAGAGTATGCTGGCTTCAAGGACGGGGAGATAGAGGCTGTGTTCTAACCACCTCAATAACGTATGCAAGAGCACTTTTTGCCCTTGCAACTCTGCTTTGTGAAAAAATGTGTAGTTACTAACAGCCATTTATTGTCTTCCAGTTACTGCATCCAGTCCTTACCCACCATCCTGATCCACGCCTGGTTTGGACCAAACAACACCGTAACCTATGTTATAGTGAAGACAGAGATACGGTTAGTTTTCTGAACACCTAAGTAAGGTATGTGACTGCTCTTCCCACTTCTTACCTTTGCAACTCTGTTGTTTGAAAATAGGTTAGTTACTAACAGCCATTTCTTGTCTTCAACAGTTTTACCATCCAGCCCCCACCTACCCACATGTTCTGCGTCGTGTGCATGTGCATCGCAACAGTTTTTTTTCCCTTATAAAAGTTATTGTTCTATACACCTGTTTTGCTGTATTTATTATTAATAATGTCAAGTGAAATATGCAAACAAAACATACAACACAAATAGTTCAATTAAAAGTTCTTATTCTTTATAAAACACTTTTGCAAAAACTTGCAAACTATACAGTTTAAATAACAAATCTGAATTGGTCAAGTCAACTCTTGAATGGTGTAATAACTATTCACAGAATGTTACAACTATATTGATCCACTGATGCTGAGGCATCACTGAGTGGATGCTTTGGACTTTAAATGTCTGATTGTTGAGGGAATATGCTTAGGTGTTTCTGTATGGCATCCGCCTTAGGGGTCTTGGCTTGGTAGCGATATTTGGAGGCAGCTCAAAATGTGGAGTGTCACTGTCAGCTGACATTTGATTCTGCCTTCTCTCCAACACACGTTTCACCAGGCCACTGACGAAGGTCTGAGTGGTTGGCTCATAAATCTTACTTGCTATTGTTGCGAATTAATAACATATGTATCATCTGTAATATCTACACATAGCCAGGAGTAGAAATAAATATACAAGTTGTATTTACCCCACCTGACCACATGATGGCGGCAAACATAATACACTGGGGGCGGGCGCTCAACACTAGCCATAATGCGTCATAGAGGCCACGCCTCCTGCCCAGAGACCATCCGGGCGGAAACATCCGGTTAGAATCAGATGCCCGAGGCGGCCCATCCGCAAGGATGCAAAGCTGGGGGCTCTCCACGCGGCGTGAAATACATACAATACTCCTCCTTCTGTTTCATAGTTAAATAACTTAAAGCTAAACAAATAAAGTGAGTTAAAAGCGTTCCTGTTGTCGGCGGCCTTCTTCCTCGGAGCACAACCCCACAATTTGGTGACCATCCGACGTGATTCGAGGAAGGAGCCGGGCCGAGAGAGCGGAGCTGCACAGCAGCACACAGCTTCCACTTCTGTCGCTGGCTGGCCATTACACCAGGTAAGCAGAACCTGACCGAATCTGCATAGATAGATGGATAGATATAGAGACATTATGTGACAGAGGTGGCTGGTGTGGGTTGTTGCGGAGCTTTGGTTCTCCGGTCCATAGTCGTTACAGTTAAGCCGACGAGGAAAATGAACAGGCGCTCAACTCTGATTGGGAATTAGTTAAATGATATTTAGTCGCCATTGTACGACATATAGAAGAAACAAAAGGCCAGTACTGTATGTATTATTAATAAACTCGGTGTGAAGCCTGGGAGTATAAAATTAAAACTCGGTGTGAAGCCTGGGAGTATAAAATTAAAACTCGGTACGAGCCTGGGAGTATAAAGTCGGGGTATAACCCCTAGAGTATAGGAGAGTGGAAAACGGAGATCGATTGCTACTTACATTGCTACTAACATTATTACTAACATTGCATTCTCAAAGAGCTAAGCTAACCTGCATGAAACATAATATAATTTGTGCGACTAATCCTGCATGTGCTAACGCTTGCTAACTTTGCTAGGGTGCATCTTAGCTTTGTCTGCAGAATATGGTACATGTAACTGACGATAGCCCACCACGTGGGTTATCTCATATGGGTCTTTTGCTGCGTTCGACGGCAATGGGATGTGGGACTTATCCTACCTGAAGTCTACTAGCTCCTACTTCAAAGCGTTCCAGGTAATTGAAGTGGAATGTAAACAGAAAACATGGACGACCGCAGTCTCTTTAGAGGAATTATTACAATTGTATCAATAACACATTGATTAACATATTGTCCAGCACTGGGTAACGATATATGGCGGTGTTAGAGATGTTCTGGCGCCGTATGAAAGCTTGCCATATCGCTAAGGTATATTTACATATCTTCATGCTAACAGAATAACGACATAATTTCACGCCATAATATGAAAAACAAGTTGTGTTAAAATTGCAGTGTCTAAAACAACCCTACACTCACAAAAGTAAAGTTTATAGCCTATTCGTTCTCACAACGTGTGATTCCATGGGTGCCGCCATTTTGCTCCGACGTAATTGTGGCGAAGTCGGGGGAGGTCGAGCTCCCCGACTTCGCCAGTTGAAGGTTCCACTTCGACAGGCATTCCAGTGCACTTTTCTTAGTTGGAGGTAGGATAAGTCCCACATCCCATATGCCGTCGAACGCAGCATTTGTTCTTAACAGAGGGATGGTAGCATTCTTGTGCTATTAGCCACACAAGCTAACACGTGGGGATAGCGGACATGCTAGGTATTTAGAACTGAAGATAGCCCACCACGGGGGGTTGTTTATGGCTCATTGTTCTCCAGGGGGGATGGTAGCATTCCTGTGTTCTTAGCCATTTGGCCCACGTGGAGGTTAATGGCTATGCTAGGTCTAGGGAGAGACAGTAAACTCATCTATCTAACCTATAGACATATACCTAACAGTGCAAGTGGAGTTGGAGCACTTGTACATATGGGCACACACATAGTTGGGCATATACACAATATTAACTGGTAGGCCTAGTAACACAGCAGGGAGCATAGATTACAAATCCCTGTCAGCCATTTTGGGAGTCCCCAAAATGGCCCCCAAGACCCCCTACCCCTCGACCACCCCTACCCCCACCCAGACTACCCAGACTTCCCCCCTCCCCCGACGACTGACCATGAAGAAGGTGACAAAGGAATGGCGTTTGCCAGTCCATTTACTTCGCGAGACGCCATTACATTGCGCGAGTGTGCTAAGTGTGAATGAAGTGTGAATGAAGTTGTGCGCTCCTAGAATACAAGGGGAGAAGGCAGAATGGAGCCCAATACAATAATTCGGTTTAATGTTATTTTCTAGACTTTTAAGTTTATAAATAACTATGTTAACAGATGTCATTACTGCGATAAAAAGTGTTGTGTAAAAACTGATTATTCATAAGCATCAACTTGTCAGTAATATGAAGGTGTTCAAATTGACATTAACCCTTTGTTCTATTCTTTCCTTTAACCTTAAGAGAAGGAGGGGACCTCCATGCCCCTTCCAAAGAAAGATCATGAACATCTCTTTTTGTTTTTATTAATGATAAGAAATTATAAGGTTAACAAAGGAGGAAAGGAATGTTGGACAGGACACAATGAGATGGGGACAGTAAGTGGTGATTCTTAAAACAAAAGGATCTATTTAGAAAGTCAGAGGGAAGTAAATAGAAGGATAGAAGAAGAGATGAGGGGTAAGAAAAGTCAGAGAAAGTGAGAGAAAAGTTAAAGAAAGTTAAAGAAGGTAGAAAGAGAAATGTGGTCTAGAGAGAGAGAGGGACAGAACAGAGATAAAGCAGGGTGGCACTAGAGCCGCAGGAGGTAATTTAGATAAGGAGATCTAACAAAGGAGGGAGGCATTATAGAGTTATGTAGGGGTTTACCCTATAATAGTAGTGGTAATAATAATAATGATGTTAATGATAATAATAATAATAATATAGACATAATGAAACATAATGAAGAAAGCGATGTGAACATTAGGACGGTTAAAGATCAGGTCAACTATGTATATATGTCTGTTATTTGTTTTTGTTTCCTGTTGATTTGTTTTCTTTGTGTATTTGTTTTATACTTTTAACTGTTTGTGTAAGTGTTTTGGTGCTTTATAGGACAAATAGCAGACCAACAGCTCAGTCACGTCACATGAAGCCCCGAACCCCTGGTACCCCCTCATGAGTCTTTGTACATAAGATGGTTGATGGGCATAATATGGCCCTATCTGATAGTTTCATTTAAATCAGAAGTTATCTCCTCTACCACTCGTCCACAGTAGTCCAGGGGTCAACCAGCGCTGGGGACTGTTAGCGGTCCAGGGACTTCTCTCCCGCCTCAAGCGACGATATGGGAGTGTGGTAGAGTCATAACCTGATACACAGTGTAGGGGTGTAACAATTAATCCAGTCAATTTTTGGGTTGCTCAGTTTACCTCCATAATGTGGTGTCCATTGTCTTGTTTTTATGTACGATGTTTTGTTTTTGCCCAATGATGCTGACCGTTGCTAAGGCTATGATTCTTAGATGGGCCGGAGTGTTTTTACCTGGGACACACACACAGGTGCCATTTGATTATTAGAGGTGACTTGGACGATGACAATGAGGAAATTGAGGTTGGTTTATTAGAGATATACCCATTTTAAGTAAGCAAAACTATTCAATGACTCTGATATACCCATTTTAAGTAAGCAAAACTATTCAATGACTCTGTGTGACTACATACTGTATATATTCAATTTTCACTTCATACACCATATTCACCTATTGTTTGACTCACCTTTGTATGCACGTTTGTTTTGATATAACTTTCACATATGGTTTGAACTACTTAGATTAGTAACGATATAAGATCATTAAGATCATTTAGGATTTGGACACGCCTGATCTATAATTCCATAATGGAAACGACTGTCTACATATTGTTTGTTGTATTGTGTTAGATGTTTTTCTGCAAAGATACTGGTTGGTTCTGGTCTCTCTTCCCCTCAGGACAATGGAGGGGGGTCCATTAGAGAGAGGACAGTTGATCTGGGGTTCCTGCCCTAAATGGACTCAGAGACTCATATCTGGACATTGAAATGGACTGCATACACAAAATGAACAGCAGGAACATTGCTTCCTGTTACCAACGGTTGATAAGTTTCATATTAGGAGGCAACATGGCTGACAGTCTTATCTGAATGTGATGTGTTTGTACACTCTATATTTTCTATTTTTTGATTCTTTTAATGATTGATTATTCACAAGTGATTGGTGTGGAAAGATGTTAACACTCTGTAATGATGATTTGTTGTGCATTGACAGTGATTGGATTGCAGAGAAGTGCTTCATCCTGATGGGGTGAGATCTTCTCTAGATTAGGAAATCGTCATGATACTCTTTTTTCATCTCCTAGAGGTGGTTTTGACTGGATGATGGTAACCCGACCTGGACAGACCTCTCTTCAGCTGCTGAAAGGGTAACTGGGAAGAGATCTTCCGGTGGGGTGAGACTAGCTCATGAATTTGGCCTTATTAGAACAATTGAATAAGTTTACCTAGTCTAAAAGTAAATTAAAATAATGTGGGCATAAGATTTAAAGGTAACGCTAGAAGACTAAAATAGTTGTGCCAAAAAGCTTGATAAACTAGGACCTAGAATCACTGTCATATACATATATTTTATGATATCATCAATATATAAAGGTCAATACAAGCGGGAAGAATGAATGCAACATGCTTAACTTTGTGTTAATTTTGCGTGACTTTTTCAAAGTCACGAGGGGGGAATAAGTAGTGTATTTTATTTTAAGTAGTGTATTTTATTTCAAGGAGGGACTATTTTTGCATTTTATTTTCAAGGGCATTTTATTTACAAGGGGGGAATATTTGTGCATTTAGATTTTTTGTTTTTTGTTTTTTTTCGTTTTATTTGTTTAAGTGTTGAATTTGCATAAGTCAGACATATGTTCTTTGAACATTTGCAAGGACCTGGTTAAAGTAAGCATTGGGAAATACTTCCGCAATCTGTTGGGAAAGGATCTAATACACAAGCTAGATAGTTTATTGATATAGTAAATTGGGAATTACTACGCCAACGCCTAATGCTGTTATGCTGTGTTTAACACCTTAACTTGTTAGCCCTTTTCCACCGCCGTGTCAAAACTACAGCGCCAACACCGGGTGGTGCAGCAGTTACCCATCAAACAGCGGTTAAGTTACATTCACTGGGAATGGTGGAAAGAGTGAACGGGACATTCAAGAAACTGACATTTCCGAGAAACAGAGTGCAGAGCCAAAGGATGGACCACCAACCAGGGTGGAGAAAGGTGACCAGGTGTACCCGAGAGTGTGCAGGGGACAGTGGAGCGCCCCGACTTGATCAGGCTGTGGTACCTGATTTCCTGGAGTTCGGCACCTGTGTCTAGGAGGACATGGCACCTGTTTTACTTGAATGTTGAATTATTAAACACACAGTATGGGTTACAGTTGTCATTACTAGGCAGTTTAAATTCGGATGTGTTATGCTGTTGTCCCATGATTGCTTTAATAATAAGACGGATGAATTTCTTTGATGCTACTGGAATATGTTCTGACTACTGGTGATGAGTGGATCCGTGGGGAAGGCACACATGGGTACGTGTTAGTAACCTTGGCGTGTGGGCCTTGCCTATGGATCACAAGATGGGCATTCAATTTATGAACTGTCCGACCTGAGGTTGGCTACGGATACGGGTGATAACACTATGATGATGTTGGAGAACCTGCATGTATGGAGACTACCTGAGCCATTGGAAACCATGCATGTCTACAGGGCGTTTTTTGTTTGTCTTTTGTTTTTATTCATACATTACTTGATTTTATTAGTTTTTGACTTCCAATGCATGCTGGAAGTGTTAACGTTTACTGTTATTTTTACCTAGAAGTATTCAAGATGTGAAATTCATGCCTAGAGGTAATTGAAGGGACCTGAGGTGATGAAAATGTGCCTTCATTTCTGTGGTGGATATGTGGGTTGATATTCCTGTGCCTTAAATACTATGCATTAACTACTATGCCTTTCTGTCCTCAGGATACTGTGATGATGGTATGACATATTGATTGTATGATGTGATGATAATTTGTCTACTGTTTGTTGGCTACGGCCCATGTATTCTTTGAGACACACCAAGGTGAATGCCATCCAATTTAGAGATGCGACAGGTTTTCCTCCTGTCTAGAAGGGGTTTTCCCGAACTAAGTCGATTGGTGATGTTGATGTTTTTCTTTTCGCTTGAATTTATACTCACCATTTTTAGACCTTACATGATACATAGCATTATTAATTTATAGTATGGTCATCAGTGATGACCAAGGAGGGACTGTTGCGAATTAATAACATATGTATCATCTGTAATATCTACACATAGCCAGGAGTAGAAATAAATATACAAGTTGTATTTACCCCACCTGACCACATGATGGCGGCAAACATAATACACTGGGGGCGGGCGCTCAACACTAGCCATAATGCGTCATAGAGGCCACGCCTCCTGCCCAGAGACCATCCGGGCGGAAACATCCGGTTAGAATCAGATGCCCGAGGCGGCCCATCCGCAAGGATGCAAAGCTGGGGGCTCTCCACGCGGCGTGAAATACATACAATACTCCTCCTTCTGTTTCATAGTTAAATAACTTAAAGCTAAACAAATAAAGTGAGTTAAAAGCGTTCCTGTTGTCGGCGGCCTTCTTCCTCGGAGCACAACCCCACACTATCCATTCCTTGGTATGTTTTTTGAACCTATATACCTATGTAGCTATATGTAATACACATTACACATTGTTATCAAACACAAAACAAAAACATTTTCAAAAATGTTTTCAAATGCTTTATCCCACTCTACCTTGTGCAGTCACTGCCTGCTCTCTGCCTACGTTGTAGTTATCCAGGATAGCAAGTTTTGTTCGAGCAACCATTGTCTCATATGCAAAATGCAGTCTTTTGGGCAAATACTTGAGCATGGCGCTGTGAAACACCTCCAATGATCCTGTAAATAAATGTCATTATGTTAGGCAGCAACATTATAGACCTCTTTATTAAACCGGTGGACAACTGCTGTAAAACTATCCATTTTATGACCTGCAGGTGTATTTTAGCTTAGAAATGTTACACAGAAATCTTACAAGACTACATACCAGTATGTTTAAATCAAGCCAACTGCAGTAAGTCTTTCAACAGTCTTTTGTCCTCTATGATAGCCTTTAGACCCAGGAACAACTTGGACTGTGGTTGGAGCCAGCGTTTTTTCATTTGGTCATCTGGGCTTATAGGGCCATGGAAACATGCCCTCTTTTCACCATTTTCTTCCCATTCATGCTCCCCACAGATGTGATGGAGGAGTGAGGTCCACCGTAGTTTCAGTTGCTACAAAACAAATTATATAGTAAGGCAAGTACAGTGCTTGGCATAAATGAGTACACCCCCTTCGAAAAGTAACATTTTAAACAATATCTCAATGAACACAAAAACAATTTCCAAAATGATGACACAACCAAGTTAATATAACATCTGTTCAAATTCTAACATGAAAGTAAGGTTAGAAATATAACTTAGATAACATATTTTTCAGTTTTACTCAAATAAGGGCGATGCAAAAGTGAGTACACCCCACAACAAAAACTACTACATCTAGTACTTTGTATGGACTCCATGATTTTTAATGACCGCAACAAGTCTTCTAGGCATGGGATGAACAAGTTGACAACATTTTGCTCCATCAATCTTTTTCCATTCTTCAAGAATGGCCTCTTTTAGAGACTGGATGCTGGATGGAGAGTGATGCTCAACTTGTCTCTTCAGAATTAAAAATATGAAAAAATATGCTTTAAAATGGTTTATTATTGAACGGATCCAGGCCTGTAGATCACGGGTCTCCTTTTTGTTAGCGAAGGCCAACAGTTTTTTCCTCATGCCTGTGTGCAATTCCGACAAAGGAAAGATTGTAGATGCATATACATACTATATGTAGTGTCTATGAAAAATCGAAAAGATCAAATCGAAAGATCATCAGTGCTATTTGGAAATGTAACTAAAAAGTATGTTTATTATGTTCTGAAAATTGTGTCAGCCTCAATTTAAAATGTTTTGTGAGACTACCTTTTGCTACATGCCAAGGATCAAACTCGTGCTGGATTTGCTGGTATTCCTCTTGCATAATCTTTCTGATCAATGGCGCCCGGTCTGTTGTGATAAGGTCGATGTCCAGTCCTGTAAATAAGAGCTCATTGAGACCCCTCCTAAAACCTTTTGCCTCCATGGCAACTGAACTAGTGGCTTCGGTAACCTGAATAGAGAGATGGGAGATAATGAAGAAAAAAAACATTTATTGTTGTATCATTGTTAGACTTATGCAACACTATATGTGCAAGACAATGCTCTATGGGTAATACATGTACAGTGTCCAATCTTATACAGTCATGGCTGAAAGTGCTGACACCCCTCAAGATTGGTTGTTTTTTTTAGCAAAACTCACTCACTTTTGAAGGTTTTAATAGCTCAACGCAACTAAAACCACAATTGATTTCCCCAAGTTCAACACAAAATACCATTAAAATGCCGTGGGAAGTAAATACTGCACGGTCAAAAGTATTGGCACCCTTCACAACAAGTGTCTTTTGCAGTAATAAAAGCACACTTTTCATTGGTAAATTCCAGTGCTTATGTTATTGGTAGTCAGATGTCAGCTCTGGTAGCATTCATGAGAAATTTAAATCCATATCTAATGGACAGTAGACTCCAATTTAATCACTATACATTTCTATTGGTTTCTATGGACAGTATGATGTTTTCTCCAAGGATTTCCAAATATTTGAATAAAGCTACCTACCCCTTTATATGCAGCTGCTTATCAGTGTCAGAGGAGGCAAAATAGACCTAGAGTATCATCTAGTTATAGCCATATGTCAGTTTAGACAGGGTGCACTTTTCAGTGTATGCTTCATTCTTCCTCATCCAAACATACTGCTGTTCTAAAGGTATGAACATACAGTCTTGCCCACTCGTGGATTTCTGTGAATGTGGTGCCAGTAAACAGAATAGCTGATGGTACAAGCAAGTTGTTCTGTGCCATTCCTTGAGCATCTGGACATGATGCCCACTTGCAAGATAAGAGCCAGATAGAGACGTTCTTGATAATGTTGGACCTTGTGGACTTGTGAGAAGAAAATGCATTCCAACATTGCTGGCGGATGAAGACCTGCCAGCTCCTGGTTCCTTGACAGGTGTTGACTGTGGCACTTACTGTCTAAATACTGTCTTCTGCAGCAAAACCACCACCAATTTACATTTAGGAGACGTTTTAGCCACACAACACTTACAAAAAGGGGAGCAAAAGTTCAGCTACTACTCAATTCAGACATTGTCACCTTACTACCAAGACATTGGCAAAAGATATTAGTACAAAGATAGCTTGGTGCAGTAAGAGTGAGATAGTGGGGGGAGGGGTACAGGTGTTAGGCCAAGAGTTGCAAAAAGTTGCATTAGGTGTGGGGGAGGGGTGTGTTGTAGTGCATTCAAGATTAGTGGTGTGGGACAATAATAATAAGAAACTAGAAAATGCATTTCCTGCAGAAAACGCGTGTGAATGCTGGAAGCTGAATGATAAGCTCAAAGCAGAAATATAAAATGAATTGATCTGAAGAATCTGAAAGTAGTAGTAGAAGCTGAAATAGTAGAAGAAGCTGAAAGTAGTAGTAGAAGCTGAAATAGTAGAAGAATCTGAAAGTAGTAGTAGAAGCTGAAATAGTAGAAGAAGCTGAAAGTAGTAGTAGAAGCTGAAATAGTAGAAGAATCTGAAAGTAGTAGTAGAAGCTGAAATAGTAGAAGAATCTGAAAGTAGTAGTAGAAGCTGAAATAGTAGAAGAAGCTGAAAGTAGTAGTAGAAGCTGAAATAGTAGAAGAATCTGAAAGTAGTAGTAGAAGCTGAAATAGTAGAAGAATCTGAAAGTAGTAGTAGAAGCTGAAATAGTAGAAGAATCTGAAAGTAGTAGTAGAAGCTGAAATAGTAGAAGAAGCTGAAAGTAGTAGTAGAAGCTGAAATAGTAGAAGAATCTGAAAGTAGTAGTAGAAGCTGAAATAGTAGAAGAATCTGAAAGTAGTAGTAGAAGCTGAAATAGTAGCAGAATCTGAAAGTAGTAGTAGAAGCTGAAATAGTAGAAGAATCTGAAAGTAGTAGTAGAAGCTGAAATAGTAGAAGAATCTGAAAGTAGTAGTAGAAGCTGAAATAGTAGAAGAATCTGAAAGTAGTAGTAGAAGCTGAAATAGTAGAAGAAGCTGAAAGTAGTAGTAGAAGCTGAAATAGTAGAAGAATCTGAAAGTAGTAGGCCTAGTAGAAGCTGAAATAGTAGAAGAATATGAAAGTAGTAGAAGTAGTTGAAATTGTAGTAGTAGCTGAATTAGTAGGCCTAATAGGCCTACTAATAGCTGAAGTAGAAGTAACTGAAGTAGTAACAACACTGCTGAACGTCCTCAAAAAGCAGCCCAATCTGGCAACACTGCTGAACGTCCCCTCGCTCGAGCGTCAACGTGAAGTAAACTGAAAAGGAATCAGTTAAACTGTGAAACTCTTAATAAAATGCTATCGAAATCCCCCCCCCCGGCCCACGGTATGTTACTATTGCGCGCAGCCGCGCACCCCCCCCCCAGGTCCGCGGTGTGTTTGTGTTACTATTGCGGGCACCCCCCCCCCCCCCCGCAGGTCCGCGGTGTGTTTGTGTTTACTATTGCGCGCACCCCCCCCCCCCCCCCCGTAGGTCCACGGTGACGCCATGACGCTCGAACGTGAACGTCGTTTTACGGCAGCGGAAGATTTACGACAGCCAGCATACAGACAGTGAGCAACGGACTTCACATGATATTATTCACAACTCGGATTAATTTAATGAAACCCATTGATTCTTTTGATCGGTGGACCCCTTTTGATTGGATATTATGGGATATACAAGTCTGTACATTTTTTGAACGAAGGTAAACGATTGAGAATTGATTTAGTTAGGCCAGAGATCAATGTGTAATCGATGTGTAAACTGTGATTCTGAATAAATATAAATGCTATCGAAATTTTGTTTGGATATCGTTATTATTGAATATACAAATCTGTAGATTAGTGACATTTTTTGAATGAAGGTTAGCGGTTGAAATGTGAATGAATTAGTTACGACGTTTTAAACAGTGGAAGGTCCGCCGGTTACAATGGGACGAATGGTAGAATATGACGATTTGAAACTAAAACTGCGATACAGAAAAAAGTATAACAGCTATCGAAATTTCGTGAACACGGCTAGATAGATACAAATCTCTAGATTTGTTTAATTGTTTGAACGATGGGAAAAGGTTGAAATTTGAATTAGTTACGACGTAAAGAATGTGAAGAATAAGAGGCTGGGCGGACGGCGAAGCCGTCCGCCCATTGATTTGTATTGGAAAAATAAAGGTGGAAAAAGTAGAATAATTTGAAAAGTTGAATTAATATGAAAAATGTGAATAGAGAGCCATCATGTCGTAATAAATATGAACATTTTGATATTTGAATGGTTTCTGTAGCTGAAAATATGAAGCAGGAGAAGAGTGCCAAAAAACGGTCGGAAGAAGAATAAAAATAAAAACTAGAAAATGCATTTCCTGCAGAAAACGCGTGTGAATGCTGGAAGCTGAATGATAAGCTCAAAGCAGAAATATAAAATGAATTGATCTGAAGAATCTGAAAGTAGTAGTAGAAGCTGAAATAGTAGAAGAATCTGAAAGTAGTAGTAGAAGCTGAAATAGTAGAAGAAGCTGAAAGTAGTAGTAGAAGCTGAAATAGTAGAAGAAGCTGAAAGTAGTAGTAGAAGCTGAAATAGTAGAAGAATCTGAAAGTAGTAGTAGAAGCTGAAATAGTAGAAGAATCTGAAAGTAGTAGTAGAAGCTGAAATAGTAGAAGAATCTGAAAGTAGTAGTAGAAGCTGAAATAGTAGAAGAAGCTGAAAGTAGTAGTAGAAGCTGAAATAGTAGAAGAAGCTGAAAGTAGTAGGCCTAGTAGAAGCTGAAATAGTAGAAGAATATGAAAGTAGTAGAAGTAGTTGAAATTGTAGTAGTAGCTGAATTAGTAGGCCTAATAGGCTTAATAGCTGAAGTAGAAGTAACTGAAGTAGTAACAACACTGCTGAACGTCCTCAAAAAGCAGCCCAATCTGGCAACACTGCTGAACGTCCTCAAAAGGTAGCCCAATCTGGCAACACTGTCTGAACGTCCTCAAAAGGTAGCCCAATCTGGCAACACTGCTGAACGTCCTCAAAAGGTAGCCCAATCTGGCAACACTGTCTGATCCTCAAAAAGCAGCCCAATCTGGCAACACTGCTGAACGTCCCCTCGCTCGAGCGTCAACGTGAAGTCAACTGAAACGGAATCAGTTAAACTGTGAAACTCTTAATAAATATAAATGCTATCGAAATTCCCGCAGCGGAACATTTACGACAGCCAGCATACAGACAGTGAGCAACGGACTTCACATGATATTATTCACAACTCGGATTAATTTAATGAAACCCATTGATTCTTTTGATCGGTGGACCCCTTTTGATTGGATATTATGGGATATACAAGTCTGTACATTTTTTGAACGAAGGTAAACGATTGAGAATTGATTTAGTTAGGCCAGAGATCAATGTCTAATCGATGTGTAAACTGTGATTCTGAATAAATATAAATGCTATCGAAATTTTGTTTGGATATCGTTATTATTGAATATACAAATCTGTAGATTAGTGACATTTTTTGAATGAAGGTTAGCGGTTGAAATGTGAATGAATTAGTTACGACGGCGAAGCCGTCCGCCCATTGATTTGTATTGGAAAAATAAAGGTGGAAAAAGTAGAATAATTTGAAAAGTTGAATTAATATGAAAAATGTGAATAGATAGCCATCATGTCGTAATAAATATGAACATTTTGATATTTGAATGGTTTCTGTAGCTGAAAATATGAAGAAGGAGGAGAGTGCCAAAAAACGGTCGGAAGAAGAATAAAAATAAAAATAAAAATAATAAAGATTCAGATATCTAGAGTGTGAATGCTCGAGCATTCACACTAATAATAAAGATTCAAATATCTAGAGTGTGAATGCTCCAGCATTCACACTAATAACACATAACAAATGGGCTTGCTGCGTCCACTGAATCTGACATCCATGGATAAAATATTAGAGTTCGGGTTGTGTTTACTCAGTGTTTTATGCAATTCTGATAAACAATTAGATTAGGCAGATTTTATAACAGTCACACAGGTATGTTTGAAGCACAAGCAAGTTATCACAAATCTTCATCAGTGCGTGATCATGATGTCCACGTCAATGTGTATGGAGTATTTACAAAGTATCTGCTAATTTGGGCAAATTGATGGCATGCCATTTTACTGGAGAAAAGCTTACCCCAAGGTCTTCCAACTCTGCATCTTCTTGTATTCCAGAATGTAATGTGGGAACCGCTGTATTTCTTAGGCGAAATACCTTCTTGGGGGACTTTTTTCGACCTTTAGAATAATCTTCTTAGGTGAAATGAAAAGTGCAGACACGATGATCAGCTGCCTGGAGGTCCTCCTCTGGTGTGTTCACATCCAAACCCAGAAATAACAACCACAACTTCAGTCTGTTTGGATCGTGAAAAGGAAGTCTGTGATAACTAATTTGTAGGGATGTCCGATATTATCGGCCCACCGATATTATCGGCCGATATTGG
Source organism: Merluccius polli (assembly GCA_030340625.1). Taxonomy (NCBI): domain Eukaryota; kingdom Metazoa; phylum Chordata; class Actinopteri; order Gadiformes; family Merlucciidae; genus Merluccius; species Merluccius polli. The sequence continues at coordinate 106,584 of JAOPHQ010001142.1, read as the reverse complement.
CATAAAAAATCAATATCGGAAAATATCGGTATCGGTTTTTTAACCGATACCGAAATCGATTTTGAAATAATTTCAGACATCTGTTATGTTTCAAGTGAGGACGTGGTTTGATGACATCATCCAACGCGTCGCGCAGTCTCAACAACAAGCCTGGGCATGTGCGGCCGTGTAGTGGGACGCTAGTTGTAGCTGTAGTTATGTCGGTGGTTTGGAGTTATTTCAAAGTTTCTACGTTGAATAGTAAAATAGGGGTCAGCGCAACATACTAACGCATTCTGCGAAACAGGTCTCATCACATCCGGTTCAGGTCCGCTGTACCGCTCACATTATTTTATTTATTAATCCGCACTTCCAGACCGTCACCGGGGCTTCAGAGTAATGTGTCCGAGGAGAGTAGCCCTCTCCCGGACACACGCTAGCTTTTACCGCTGTTTTTTTTAAATTTAGATTTTTTTTAATCCGCACTTCCAGACCGTCACCGGGGCTTCAGAGTAATATGTCCGAGGAGAGCAGCCCTCTCCCGGACACACACGCTAGCTTTTACCGCTGTTTTGTTTTTATTTATTAATCCACACTTCCGCTCGGCATAAAGCCTATTGCAATGAGTGTAAAGCGGAGGTTTCACGTGGCCGCATATATCGGTATCGGTTGATATCGGTATCGGAAATTAAGAGTTGAACAATATCGGTTATCGGTTATCGGTAAAAAAGCCAATATCGGACATCCCTACTAATTTGTCCACGTATTCTCCCGCAATTTCGAACAGCACAATCTCGCACCATTGCGACTTTCCTATCTCCTTCGATAACTGCGATTCTGTCTAAAGTTTGTTGTCGTTCTTCTATTTTCTTCTTCTCCTCCTTCAGTGTTACCTATACTATAATCAATGCTTTACCTGCGGTAGGCAATTCAACGCAAAGGTGCATTATCGCCACCTCTGGGCTGGAGTCTCTATTCTCCATACTTTCAATGGAAGAACACACGGGAGGGGGATGCGTTTGAGAAAATAGGTTGATCATTTGAAAATAAATTGTAAACAGCTGTTGGAGACCATATTTTTCGGCGACTTTTGTGCCAGCGTTTCAGTGAACACATCTGAACACTCGGAGAGTTTCATGTCGTTGAAAAAGAATGTTTAATGCCTTCTAGAGAGGATTTGCAGGTAGGTACAATGACTGCCATTGAAAGGGGGGGGGGGAACCGAAAACTCTCAAACAGAAGCATTTGTCAAAATGTCACTCGTAACCATTGTATTTCATGGTAAAAGATCCGAAAACAAGGTTTAATGTCAAAAATACTGAACTTATCCTTTAAAGGTAGGGTGGAGGATGTTGGAAAAACGGTTTGAGCACAAAGCATTTAGAAAAATAACAATTCAAACCCCTTTCCTCGGCCCCCCCCGAACGCTTGTTCCCGAGGGTTCACGAGTGCTACACTTGCGCTAAGCTTTTCTCATGGCTCATTCACAGGTAAGAAAAGTCCTCACAACATCATAATGAACATAAACAACGAATATGATGATTGTTTGAAGTTATATTTATCAGTACATTAGATTAGAAGTTGGACTTTTCAGTTTTTATTTTGATAATTTTGTTACGCTAGTAACATAAAATCAAATAATCATAAAAGACATAATGCTATCTTACCTATCAAGCAGGAATAGGGCCACCATGGCGTCGCTTTGCAGCCCTCGCTGTTGCTTCAGTTGACGCCACCGATCATATGCCGCACCGATGCACACTCTCATTTTGTTGCGCTCTTCGTCAACCTTTTGCTTGGCTGTAGCCTTCTCAAAATATACTTTTCTGCCATAACGACGCTAACGCCAACTCGTCTGAACTCGGAGGACCCCGAGTTCAGTAACAAAGATGGCTACTCCGAACTGGCTAGAGACGCTCCATGTTGCTATGACAACAATGCCGATTCTTGAGCAGAAAGCAGAGCAGTAGCCTAATGTTATCAAAACGGAATATTCAGATATCAAACTGGGAAATACGATTGTGTAATATGTAATGAACATGTGAAATCCGCGGTGGGTGCACCGTAAACGAGATAATCACTATAAACGTTACAAAATGTCCAAACTGCCTATTGCAACCAAGCACATTGTGAAATCTTGGGTAATTTCTCTGTGATCAATGTGTCTATATTTAATTAACGTTTAAACATAGAATGATACTGTTTTTCAAGCATATTAAAGTCGCGTCCATCTTTTCTCAGACTAGTCTTGTTGTGTGCCAAATAGAACGCAAAAACCCGGGGTCACTCATTTTCCGAGACAGATGTGACGTCACACCCGAGCTAAGTCGCGATTACGAGACAAATGGAACGCTCCATTATACCACCACTCTCTATATCTCATTCATGGTTACCCTGCACAACGGGGTGGGGGGGTGGGGGGGTTGGGCCGGTGGAGTGCTGGGCCGGTCAGATTTCTCCCGGTAGAGTAAAGAAATGATGACATGAGGTCAACATATATACATGGGTCAACATATATATTGTGGCGACCGGTGCGGGAGGAATGAGACAGGAGCCCAGGGTTACATGTTTACGCAACTCCCGTGCCCCATACACCGCACGACCCCGGGAGTTGCCTTTATTTGTACACCCATACACACAGACAGAAACACGGCACACCTGATGACAAACACAACTAGGACCCTCACTAACGGTCCAACCCCTACCCGAGATTCACCATAGGGTCCAACCCCTTGCGCAGGTAACCCCTTGCGCAGGTAACCCCCGTAGGGTCCAACCCCTTGCGCAGGACCCCCATAGGGGGCATGGCCGTGATCGCCACACAGCTCCCCCCTGAGGGGTCAGTCGTCCCCGACGACCCCCTCACCCGACACATAGTCCCTCAAATGTTCGTCGAACCGGCGGCGCCGGCTAGGCCGCTGGGGCGAAGTCCAGGCCTGGAACCCTCCTCTCCGTCCTCTTCCTGCTCGCAGTAGTCCGCCCGTCGGACGTGAGGTCGGGAGGCACCGGTCGTCTGCAGGCTGGTTTGGGTTGGAACGCTCTCGTTCCGCCCGCTCCGTCTCGTCCATTGCAGCACCGAGGTTCGTGGCCTGGAGGTCCCGCAGGCTGCCGGGCCAGGTCCAGAGGACTTGCACCGCCGTTCCCTCCAACGCTAGGGCAAGCTGGGTGGCTGTGCACCAGTCGCGCCCGTCGCGACCGGTGACATGCCAGGAGCTGAAACTGCGGGCCATTCCTCCGTCTCCTCCTCTCTCGGCCGCGCCGCCATAGGCAATCCCCACTCCGGGACAGTCCGCTTCTCCATGGTCCGTTCTAATCCCACTTCTGACACCAATGTGGCGACCGGTGCGGGAGGAATGAGACAGGAGCCCAGGGTTACATGTTTACGCAACTCCCGTGCCCCATACACCGCACGACCCCGGGAGTTGCCTTTATTTGTACACCCATACACACAGACAGAAACACGGCACACCTGATGACAAACACAACTAGGACCCTCACTAACGGTCCAACCCCTACCCGAGATTCACCATAGGGTCCAACCCCTTGCGCAGGTAACCCCTTGCGCAGGTAACCCCCGTAGGGTCCAACCCCTTGCGCAGGACCCCCATAGGGGGCATGGCCGTGATCGCCACAATATGATGGACTGAAGACAACATCATGTAAAAGAGAATAAAGCAATGATGACTTGAGGTCAACATACCGATGATGGACTCAAGACAACATCATGTAACAGAGAATAAAGCAATGATGACTTGAGGTCAACATACATATGATGTTCTGAAGACAATATCATGTAAAAATGGCCATCTAATAAATGCTAGAGTGTTGAGATATCTGCTTTTGCAATATTGCCCAAAGAATTGCCCAGAGTATCCCTAACCCAAGGATAGCGATAGACAAAGCAATGTTGTGGGCAACTTCTGATGTTCAACAGTACCCTAAAAGTTGCCTCAGCACATTGGATAGATTTTTGACCCTATCTCTCACTTGTTGCCTGCAGCATTGCCCATAAAACAATGTTGCCTTTTTTAAATTTTGCAGGGCATCGGCAGCAGGACTCTCTGTGATGACATCACAAACGTCGATTGGCTGAGCCAGTTGTTGTCCCAGGGCTATCATACCAAATGTGGCAGACCGTGGAAAAATCAGCCACAAGTCGTCCCAGAGGCATTTTGAGTTATTCACAGATTCTGAAAGTGTAGTTTCTAAGCTTTCCAACAATGTCTAACACATGGAAATCTGATAATATTTGAATTAGAAGTTGTGGCCATTTGAAAGTATGCACATCTCAAAACCTTTCAGTGAGAAAAGATTTGCAATTCTCGCCTCACTTAATGGCTGGGGAACACAATGGTGCTCATTTGCATCTCATTTAGATAAGCCCCACCCCCTACAGATGTCACTGACTGTCACGTACCTGAACAGAGGTGGCGCCACTGAGGAAAGGCTACCGACTTTGCTATTTCTATGCACTAGAAGAAGAGATACTAATACTGGTACCCATAGACATCGTCTATGCTGGTTCCCCTGTGTTTTTAATTTCTTACACATCATTAGACATTCAGTTAAGGTTTAGTTCACCGGGATGTCTCTCACTATACAGCATTATGTCTATTACTTTACATTGCTATTATTCTACATCACTGCCACACCTGGTCAGCCATCAACAGTCCAGTTTATGGCAGCAGTTCTCATATGAATAGTGTTTATAAGCATCTATCTTAATAACTTAATGATTATTTTATATAATTTTATTTTATAACTTAATGCCGTTTTGAGATAGTTTTTCAGCCGTGTAATTTCACTCGTCTTGCACTTACGTAAAACCACAGTTTATTAGTGAAAAAATATACACCACACAATAAAATAGAAAATATAAAGAAAGAAGCAGCAATAAGGCGCATTAAAATGTGCCTTCGAACTCGTCCATTTTCCTGTTTCCGCTTTGTCGCGCTCAGCTGAAAAAAAAGAGTGGTGCGCACCCCTGGCCAAAATCCTGTTGCGCCGGCGAGATCTACGTCATTTTGACGTCGCATTGTCGCGCAACAGCTTGGGAACGGCGAGCATACTGCGGCCTTTCTGCCCTGCAGGGCAGAAAGGATTGTAGTGGTTTGAACAATGGTTATCAAAAGCAGTTATTAATGTTGATGTAGTGTTATTTTCGTTTTAGTGGACTGATCAGAATTAGAAGGTACTTTGTTAAAATGGAAATGCTTTTTACAAAAAGCCCCTGAATATCATTCAATAATAATGCACAGGATATGATGTTACACTCCCTTGTGCTATAATCCAAGGTATAAACCACATCTACACATCTACAACCACATCTGTGTAACACTCTGTAAAGCGTAAAGGACAGAATAATAATAGTATACAGACATTTTAGCTCAACCCTTAATTCTTTGCCTAGAATTAAGGGTATTATGGCGTGCTTATGGGGGGCAACAGTGTATGTCATGGCAACAGTGTATGTCACCTGACTCTGGATGTATTCATCCAAACTGTTCCTCAAGTAGGCTAGTTACTAAATCATTAGCATCACAGTCAATTCAAGCATTATTTAAATTAATAGCAGATGCTAATAGCAGAGGTCAGCTGTAGATTAGTGATGTTCTCCAATGTAAGTGCGTGTTTAGACCTAGCGTTTTTTGTGATAGGGAAAAGTTGAGCCGACCGTTTTTTCAATAAAAAAAAAGCTGGCAGCGTTTTTTGTCCTGAAAGCGCCGAGAGCGTTTTTTCTATCGCCTAGCAACAAACCCATTCTAGACCCCGACGTTACTAGCGTACTACGTATCCAGGCTATTAGACATGTCATATATCTCCACATGTTCACTAATTAATACTACTAATCGTTACTAGCCTACTACATATCCAGGCTACCCTTACATAGCCACATAGCCTATTAGACATGTCATATATCTCGACATGTTCAGTAATAATACTAATCGTCCACCGGCACTTTCGTGAGTGATTTGTCCACCATTGTTTCTGGTTTGACAGCTGCTGAAAGACGAGTTTCCTTTGTGACGACAAGTGTCAATGTTAGTGCTTTTTTCCTGAAAGTTGAACTTTTTTCAACTTTTTTTCACGCTTGGTGCGGGAGAAAAAAACACCAAGAGAGGCGTTTAAAAAAACGCCGGGGACTTTTTCCAAAACCGCTCGGCTACATAGCAGTTACTGATGCGGGGGCGCTGTATAAGTAGCCATGCTGTTCGCTTCTAACGTGCAGCTGATTGGCCGAAACAAGAACAAAAGAGCACCTGAATGGCCAAATGGCCAGTATGGAAATTAACTGTGTCGCCGCCCACGCCCCAACAAAGACTAGAATTTCCTGAAACTACACCCGTTTTCAAAGACAAAATGTATACTTTTAAAGCAACCAATACTGTTGTCTGAAACATGGAGTGGCTTCTTCATGATCTTAACTAGCACATTCTGCAAAAAAAACGCTTCTTTGTTTATTTACGTGAATTTGTCCTGGGCGCCTTGTGGCGGGTTTGTCTGTGCCCCGTCACAAATGTTGGTCTCAGGACAACAACCACTTGGCAAAATCAGGACGTGCGAGGTGCTGCTGGAGACATATCATTTTAGGGGCCATGAAACAGAACCGTAGCAGCAGTTATGTGCTGAGAGAAAGATTTCCATGAAATACAGCCCAGATGAATCAAAAGCAGAGGTAAACAGAAACAGAAGCCACAGTGAAGAAGATAGTCCATATACTACAAATACTAAAATGTATTTCTGAACAAGGTTCATTTTTTTTTTTTTTTTGATTCAGTGGCTAAAGAGAACAAACAGTGTTGTATGAGTGCCTAAGGGGGGGTATTGCTTACGTCTTTGCAATCTCAGCAGACTATCATGCAGTTATCCACGATCAAGGTCAGCTCCCATCATCCACCAGGACCCCTTCATTCTCTCCTCTATGTATTCCGGGCGCCTCCATAAGACATTGGCAGCAGTTTTTGCTTGGCAGATCCCTGCCCGACCCAAAAGGCCATGCAGGAGAGAGGGAGAGAGAGAGGGAGAGGGAGAGAGAGATGCGGTGTGAATAGTCGATTCTTTGAACCTGCGGTCAGCATTCCACATGCATCTCTTGGAGCTAAATGCTCTTCTTATTCTTCCTCGTCCTCCTCCGCCTCCTCCTCTTTTCAAGCCCTGGCTGACAGGAAGGGATGGGGTTGTTGTGCACCTGGCATCTTTCATGGACACCACACGCCCCCCCCCCGCCGCCAGCCCACCCCCCCCCCCCCCCCCCCCGCCCCTTTCCTCCATCAGTACTGGGACTTATCCTGGACGCTCCACTCTATGCTAATTGTCCATTCCTCCTCCATTGCCCTGGAAGTGGGTTGTAACACATCCCTCCTGTACAACATCACCAGCTCTCTTCTCTGCCTGGAGGGGAAATTAAAACAAAACAAAACTTAAACACTAACTTGTTATTCTGTACAATAATAAACAGTTGAGTCAATGACCGGCACTAGTGTGAGGCGGCCAAGTCATTTAAAAAATAAACACGTTTTTAGTACAATAGATCTCTTTAAAGCCACGGTGTTCATTGCAATGACCTCCCATGTCAACCTGATAGAGTCTCTGTCCTGTTATTTATTTGGTTTCATTCATAGTGAAGCACAAACAGATCAGGTCCAACTGAGTCATGGCTGTTTACCCTGCCATTATGTTTGACCCCAGCGGGTCCGGCGAGCCCTACAGGCTGCCCTGGTGTCGTGGGAGGTGTGGCTTATTAACTGTAGCGTTGATTGAAGGGGTGGATAAGCAGCTTAAAAAAAAAGATAACGGCTCATCACGATTCATCCATATTCATCTTTGAATGATGAATAGTGTTTTGTAGGATTTTAGAGAGATTTTCATCACTGCCTTTTTTGATAGGTTGCCCTTGTTATTCTATAGTTAGTTTAGTTTACTGGAAGGATGTAGGATAGAGTACTAGTCGAGTGCAAGCAGTACACTGGTTAATGTGTACCAACCAACCAACCAACCAAAGACAATAGTACAAATAAATACAAATAGGACACATACATGCAATACAAATAATACATGTATTCTAGTAAATTGAGAATGCCCATGAATGTTGGTTAGTAAACCTGTTTGCTAACGCCTACTCTGAGCAGCTACATGGTGAAGCTCAACAGTGCTGAAAAATATACCTCCAGATACTAATTTACAAGGTTGATCATTACATTTCTCTCTGTATAACCCTTGTGATGCATACAGAAACGTTGAGAGGTCTTCAGTATCATGCAGTGTGCCAGCGTATGTATGTATGCAGGCTCGATCAATACTGATACGCCTACAATGGGTCCATCGCTCTGTGTGCCCGTGTTTGTGTGTGCATGTGGGTGTGTATGTGTGTGTGTTTGTGATTGTGCATAAGTGTGTGTGTGTGTGTGTTTCTGTATAAGTGTGTGTGTGTGCGCGCTTGAGTGTGTGTTTCCCTGCGTGTGTGTGTGTGTGTGTGTACGTGTGTGTATCTGCATGCATGTGTTTCCCTGTATGTGTGTGGGGAGGGGCGCAGATTAAAGCAGCTTTGTCTCTGGGTAAGTGGATTAGCAGCAGGTACAGTGCTCCCTGTGCTTGTGTGGCAATTGTGTTAGTGCACTTCCTGCCTGGCCATGGAGAGAGCCATCTGCCATTTAGCTCTGATGGATGGTCCCGAGCAAGCGTCACTCTCCCGGCCCCGCAGGAACACCTGCTGAATCCTGATCAGACGCTTGCTCCAACTTTGTCTCAAATTAGTCGGGGCCGTCGCGTGGTCGTGACAGACAGACAAGCAAAAAACAAACTGACACCCTCAGTCAGGCGAGATAAACATGAGCAAACCAGATCATAAACATTGTAAGTTTCTAGATTTGTACATTTTGTATGATTTGTACGATCGGGGGGTTAAAATGTACAAAACAAAAATGCAACGGAAATGCCAAGATTCTGAGGCTTGTTCTGCAAGATAAGGGGTGTGTTAGCAGCGTGTGCTGCACTAAAGCGTCCCATGTCTGGTACATTCTGGACCTTGTGGTTGTTCTGTCTGTGAACAGACTGCTCGACTGGCATCGCAAGGCAACACCTCTGCCAATTCCTAACAGGATTGTGTCTCTTGGAGCGCGAGCCCATCGAGTGACAAAGTATGTCTACTCCACGCCCCGGAGGGAACCAACAAAATAAAAGAGAGGGCCAAAAAAAAAAGCACAAAAAGGGCGGGTTGAGGATGAGAGCACATCTATCTGCCATCCAGAAGAAGCTGCTATAGATAGCAAATGAAAATCTGATATATAGAAAGAACATGCTGTCTGGATCCGAGCGATGGGTCATTCAGACAGTGTACAAAGGAAACAAAAAAAGATAGAGGGATAACAGGCTTTGATCTGACATGCTGGAAGAAAACGAGGAAGAGAGCAACATAAATCCATACTTCTTCTTTTTTATCTTGACAGCGGAGAGAACGCTTTTGTGAAACAGGACTTGTATCCTTTTGAGGGTTTGTAGAAGATACTTTCCACTGTCAAATGAACCATCGTCGACCACCGACGACAGAGTGAGGTTTAACGAGAGAGAGAGAGAGAGAGAGAGAGAGAGAGAGAACACAGAGATAACACACGAGGGACAGAAAGAGCTTGATAAAAGAAAAGCTGTCAGCTCTGCTCCACAGAGCTGACAGGATATGCGATTATCACCGAGTGGCAGCAGAAAACCTTTCGCTGAATGGAAACGCACAGGTGTGTGTGAAAAATTGTGTTTAGAAGAATTTAAAGGAATATTAAATACAAATATGCAGCACAAGCGACTAGAATGGGACTAGAATGGTAAATAGGTACTGTCCCACATCGTTTGATTGTAATTTTGGCTAATGCATATGCATATTCCACTCCATCGCAATGTTGCATACGCTTGTTAATAACTAAAACATGTATTTTTTGTTGAGATATGTTTAGGGCCGAACTACCACAGCAGCTATTCCATGGCTATGGTGCACAGTTGTGTTGCATGGCTACAGTGCATGGGCTGCTGTGCAAGGCTGAGTGACCTGGCTGCATTGCATGGTTGCGGTGCATGTCTGTGGTGCACCGTGACATGGCGGCATTACTGCATTGCATGGCAGCTTGACATAGCTGCAGTGCATGGGTGCTGTTGCAACGTGAAACATTACTGACCCTACCCCCGGTGTGACAGAAACACCCTCTCTGAGTCAAGATCGAGACAGCAAACCAGGAGAGAAAAAAAAGAGAGCTGCTTGCTCTTCTCCCTGCCTGCCAACCTGATCCCACCCCCACTCCCACCCCATCACTCTTCCCTTAAGGTCTCATCAAGCCTGTCTAAAAATAAATGATAATGTTACTAGTACTGAGGCAAGATCAGATGCAGTCTTCTTCTGACACATGCATGTAACCTACTTTTCTATTCATGCCGTAATGCATTTGATTTGGAATGTGATCATTTCTTTTTTACAATCCCTATTATCCCAGAATAAGGGAAGATTTGATCAAATCGGGTTGGTATACACATCACAATTGAAATCCCAATGTAATCTATACCAATAAAATATTTACAAGTATATATACAAACAAATATTTATTATATTTATATATATATATTTATTATATATTTATTGTGGGCATCCAGTTAAAGTACTATGATCCATATGGGAGTATAATCTGAGGTTGATGCTAGCGCTATAGAATCACCTCCCTCACCTCCGTCTTCTCCACATCCGACCCTTTCGCCTGTGGCTGCATATTTCCTATCAAGAGAGCAGCGTGTCGCCGTGACCGTCGTCCTCCACCTGCACTGCCTTTCACTGTCATCAACACTGGTGGTGATGTAACTAAAATACACACACTCACACTACGTCTCCCTGTAGCACTGAGATATTTCCCACTAGTGTCATTTTGTGCTTTATTCAGTTTTATTTATTTATTTATCTTACATTTTTCTCTCAAATTCGACTTAGAGTATCAATGTAATGTAAAAAAAAAAAAAAATCAATATTTAATCTCTGGTTCCTTGCTCTAACCCGGAGAGTTTGTCTCCGATTGGTTACACTGCCATCCGACTAGCATGTGAAAAAAAAAGAAAAACGATCCTGTCAGTATAAATAGACCCCCCACACACACACACCCCCCCACCCCTCCCTTTCTCCCTCCTCTCCATCACGACTTTACAATCCGCAGTAACCAGAACTACAAACCAAAAAAACAACAGGGGGAATCCTAACACTCAGATACAGACTACAAAGTATCACATCCCACAAACAACCCCCCCCGCTCTCTCTCTCTCCCCTCCAACCTCACATTATCTTCCTCCCATCCTCCCTCTCTTCCTCCCTCAGCTCAGCCCTTTCCCGCTCTCCCTGAGCTCATGAATGCCTGGTGTTCCACTTCTTCTTCTTCTTCTTCTTCTTCTTCTTCTTCTTCTTCTTCTTCTTCTTCTTCTTCTTCTTCTTCTTCTTCTTCCTAACTGCTGTGGTGTTCACTTTCTGTGTCGCAGGATTACAGTTTATATCGTCGGCCAGTTGGAATATCCACTGGCAGACCTGGCTGACCCCCCCCCCCCCCACACACACACACACACACACACACACCCCAACATCTCCACCCAAGCCAAGCCTGCAATTCACCAGGGTTACTTATGGACTTGGGGAGAATACAGCTCTCTGGTCGTCTGTTCTGCTCTCTCTCTCTCACAAAGAGAGAGAGAGAGAGACTCGCGTTTGCTTGGTGAGCACGGCACATTCTCAGTGTGAGCCACAATCCCATTACACCCTATAGGGTGCGGGAGGGGGGGGAGGGGTAGGGGGGAGGTAGAGGAGCAGGGAGTTGGATAAGAGGTCCCTGGCTGCTGACATTGAGGCAGGGCTGAGCCTCTGTTAGCTGCGGTGGATGGCTTAGCCACGGCACAAACGCTCTGCTGTGTTATTTTCATAAAAATTTGCTTTTTCAAAAGAGGCCTGTGTGTGTGTATGTGTGTGTGTATGTGTGTGTGTGTGTGTGTGTGTTAAAAGCTGGAATGCACCGTGGAGACACACATGGTCTATTGTGATATTTCTAGTGCACGATGCAGATAGGGCAAAGAATGTGTTTTGTGATAGCTGTATCGAAGACACAACCGCCTTATAACCTAGAAACTGACACCCATGGGGAAATCATAATCATAAATCATAACATAGCTTTAACTGAAGCACAGGTATTTTCAGTGGGCCAGCCTAGGGTCATCTAAAGCCAGTTTATGAGGAAGTTTTCACTTTCGCATTGGGAAAAATAACATTCTAGCAACTTTGGGGCAAATATCATTTGGGTAATGCATGGCCACAAAATCAAATTGCCACATCTTCTTTTATGTTCAATCAGGGGGTAAAACTGCTTACCCTTGCATTCACTCAGAAGCAGGAAAACCAGGAAACCTGGCAGGCTGATAAGAAACAGGACATTTACATCCTGTATTAAAAATGCACCGCATAAATAAACACCCAGACACACACACACACACACACACACATGTAAAGATGCATATTGTTTATGCATGCACATTTATATATATATATATATATATATATATATATATATATATATATATATATATATACAGTATGTATATATGTATATATATATATGTATATGTATATATGTATATATATATATATGTATATGTATATATATATATTCACATATGTATATACATATTCACATATGTATATACATTTGGCAGTGCATTTCATGTGCAATTGCACTGAAATGCACCTTCATCCATGCCTCCCCTGAGGAACTTAGTACTGCTGTGTGCTTCCAGGGGTGCTGACATTATTCAATATATTAAAAAGCAGACAGCCTTCCTTATCCCTGCCCTGCCACCTCAAAGGAAATGAATGTCGCCCTATTGAAATTGCCTTTCTTTTCTTTAGCAAGGGGAGTAATATCACTTCACATATCTATTTGCTTTTCTTCCCTCCCTTTCTCTTTCTGCCCCTTTCATATACTGATAGATGGAGGCTTTTCCCTTTCCATCTCATTCAGACATTATTATCTTTTTGCTGTATGCAAAAACGCCACCCTTTGTGGAAGGCTGTGCAATGCGAGGTGTTATGTTGACGGTGGTGATACAGAATGTGCCGGGGTATCCGTACGGCCTTGTAGTGACGAGCTGACTTTGTCCTTTATTATAACAACTGTGAAGGCGGCGGGGGGGGAGGGGGTTGCTGATGGCGCTCTTCATCCCACCCACCTCCACCCCCACCCACCAGATCCTCCTCCCCAAGCCCATCATGTAATCAAAGCCTCAGCTTTCTGTCTGAACCCCCTCTGCCCCTTTACACAGGCCTTCCCCCCGACCCCCCCCCCCCCCCCCAACCACCACCCACTCCCTGTTTGGGTCCTCTGCTCGCAGTCTAATTATGTCCAGACCAGCAGAGAGAGAGAGAGAGAGAGAGAGAGAGAGAGAGAGGGGGAGAGAGAGAGAGAGAGAGGAGAGAGAGAGAGAGAGAGAGAGAGAGAGAGAGAGAGAGAGGAAGTAACACATCCTAATGATTGTTTTAGAGAGACGGAGAGAGAGAGAGATCGAGAGAGAGAGAAATCGAGAGAGAGAGAGAGCACCATTGGCTGAACCCCAGGGAGCCAAGAAAGTGGGAGTGCAAGAAGAAAAAAATAAAAAAGAGAAATGGTGAAGAGAGAGAGAGAGAGAGAGAGAGCATGAGTGTGTGTGTTTCGGGCGAGAGGGTAATTAGTTTTCCTCTTCCACTTTCACTCCTTTCCCTTCTCACCTACAGCACTTCATCTGCATGTTTCTGAAGGTTCACCCAATTACCACGGCAACCCCCCCCACACCCACCCCCCTCACCCCCCCCCCCCCCCCCCAACAACCACAGCACTTCCTGCTTCCTTCCTACCGGCACGGCAGCTGGAGTGGGTGAGCTTGGGCCAGGGATTATACAAATATATATGGGGGTGAAATTGACTTTATTTAACCCATTTATTTGTTTTTTTAGGTATGTAGTAACTCTCAGGGACGTAAAACTCGTGGCTTCCAGGGCGCAGTAGCTGCTGCTGAACACCAATGGCATGAGTGTAGGTGCTCTTTTCTGTTGCGCTTGGTTGTTGTCCTTATCGCCGCTCACCTTCTGCAAAAAGGCAGAGTTTGTCTCAACATGTCGACGGATTGGATTTACTCATCATCCACTATGTGTGCCCGTGCGCTCTTTGCGTAACGGATGACACTGGGATAGTAGCAGAAGTCGGGGGCCCCGGGGTTGGAGTCCTTATCTATGAGGGTGGGGGGGGGCTATAGATGTCATATGGGAATAACATTTCTACTGGATTTACGCTGTCTCATCGACTACCTCATAGATTATCAGTCATCAGTAGCGGACAGAAAACTGCTTAACGGCAAAGCTATTAAATCCAGTTTATTGAAATATTGATGGATTAGCAAACATCTGAGGTCATAATACAACTTACACACTCGCACACACACACACACACACACACACACACACACACACTATCTATTTTACGTTGACATTTATTGCAGTCTTGCACACATACGTGCATGTACACACAGATTCACACGGACAAGCTCACACAAACACACCCCCCCCACACACACACAAACACACACATTTAATGTTGATTCACAAATGCAAACGCATACATTTACAGGTGAACATGCATATGCGCACATAATGTGTACACATTCGCACAGACATGCTCAGAAAAAAACACATCTTTTTTGGATGTGCATTCCCAAATCACATACAAACACATACACGTTTATGGTTAACCTACATGCATGCCCACGCGTAACCATGTGCATGCATGCGTTACCACAGCAATCACATCCTTTTCCATTTTTCCACTTTGCAGCTTCAGCTGAGCCAGAGGTGACACTGTAATGGAGTTTAGTTATTGATAGTAAAGGTGAACATTCAGGGGCTTGGCAAAGCAAGTGCACCACTGAATAACATACCTGGGGAATTGTCAAAATAGTCAAAATAAAGAATATTAGAAAAACCATCCCAAGGAGCCTCTAAAACATTGCAAGATAATCAGAAGGAAGAACGGCTAGACTCCACTGATAGAGCAGATTAGTTATGACTTATTTATCCGTCAAGGGAAATTATGTGAAGAAATATGATTAAAAACCATTTAAAGCGGCTAACTGAAAGCAACTACCATGGGAATTAAGCACAAAGTAAAAGTGTCCTGCTGAAATTCAACGCTGTCCGTCGTATTCAACATTTCTTTTGATTTGAATGTAATTATTTTATTTCCCTGAAATAATCATGTTGTCAGGTCGAGCATAGGTAAAATGATGCTATTAATAGCTGACCCTACAAACAATATAATGAACGTTCTTTCAGAAAGCTTTTACTTGTTGTGTCTCCCTGCTTTCTGTGGAAGACCTGGTTTACTGCGGTCTAGCCGAGAGCAATTCCCCATACTACCACATTTAAAACCATCATTAAAGCAGAAAATTACCACACTCTATTAGCTGCAAATTATTTAATTTGATGGGAAAGGGCTTCTGAATTTAGATGCACTCATCTTAATGGCCATGCGTGCACAGACCATTTTTTCCAGGCTAGGACAAGTGCCATAGAGAAAACCTTATCCATATTAATTCAGACAACTTTTGAATTTGAGTATTTTTTCATTTATTTTTTCATTTTTTATTTAATTCATTCATGTTGTGTTTTTGTGCCGCTTTTATCATTTTTTTATTACTTTTGCCATTTTCTGTAAAAGTGACTTGATCCGCTAATCTTCCTTGTTCTAATTGGTCGGTGACCAATCACTCCACTCCATTGGCTTAGCTTAATGAGGCCATCCTCATATTAATGTTTGCGTTTCGCAATGAATATCAGTCTGGCCTTGGCTGGGCAGCAATTGATTTCCACATGGCGTGGCCTTATGTTGTTAAAACTCCAGCCAATCAGAGTGACGCTTGTTTTCTCTGCGCTCTCGCCAAATCCAGTTAGAAGTAAAGCAAAATATTAATATAGGTTGCTACACTATCCTTGGACGCCGCCATAGTGTTTTCATTTGGTAGACTGTGGGGCTCCTTGTTTGTCGTGAACTTGAAATCCCTTCCCCCGAGTGCTGATTGGTCCTAACATTTTTAATGTTTTGGAAAAGGCTTTCACCAGGATCGAGGCCAAACCGATCTGCAGAGAGAAACACAATGAACTTGCAAGATCGGGATGGTCTCACGAGGCTACCATTGGCTAGCTCCTGCAGAAAACATGGATGTAAACATTCACCGGGCTTTGTCTGCCTTGGGTTGCATGGAAGACGTATACGCTCTCGTCTTCGTAACACAGAGGCCACCGCCAGCCCCATCGCCAGGCGCATCGCGACGCTGCAGAAGCCTTATGAATAAGAATGGGTAACATTACGAGGGTTTTGCCTCAACCATGAAATGTTGCTGTCACCGCTTGTTCTCAGAGCTCCCACCTCACCACACACACACCCACCCCCCCCCCCCCCCCCCCCCCCCGGTGTGTATGGCACACAGGAGAAATACCCACAAGACAAACGTCATTCTCACGCAGCAAGGCGTTCCCGCCACGTCCTTAGACTATAAAGCCAGCAGGAGGGGATCAGGGATGGATTTTGCCGCTGGGCATTACACCTGGGCCCATTAAAGCATACTGTGTGCTGGGGAGTTGGCGTTGTCACAACAAGGTCACCCTGGGAACCAATCAGAATTCTGCAAGCCGGGTTTGGTTTTAAGCAGCCCCCCCCCCCACCCAACCCAACAAGGTTATGATGCCTAGATGACATTAGAGTGCATGTGTATTGAGATGTGTGTTGATTACTGGATTGCATCCTTATTGATTATTGGATCACATTCGTGTTGATACCCATTGCATTGCATTATTGGTAATGTATGGGTAGTTGATCCACTTGGTCCATAGCCCTATGGATCACATTGGATCAAGAGATAACTGCATACAGGAAAACAAGAACATGCTTTAACATCACATTTTGGATGACTTTCTTTTTAACATTTTAATACTCAATCAAGAGAGGATATGTGTGAGAGAGAGAAAGCGAGTGAAAGAATGAGAAACTTGGAGAGGAAAAGAAGATGAGTTTCATACAACTACAGCAGATTACCAAAGCAGCATATTAACCTTCAGGTGCATCTAATTGTTGGGAAATTGAATGCAGCTCTCAGCGAGGAGAGATCGATATGTCGAACTGGCCAGGGCTTATGACCTCTAATCCTTCAAATCCTCCCTGGGTCCTGAAGTGCCGTATTGAATATTTGAATGACCTTCTAGTACTGCTTAAGCATAATTTATTAAATGCCTCTGCACACATCCGTATTACGGCAAGTGCCTTAATGATTTCATAAGATCACAAGTGCTTTGCTCCCACCAAGATGTTTTCAGCTATCCTGCCTGTTAGTGGCTGACTCTGCTTTAAAAATGTAGCTCCTCCTATGCTATGCTCCTCATCACAACTAGGGCCAGGTCCCTCTGCCTTTTTGAGCCATTCAGACTCGATGAGATTTCGGGTTGGTCTGAATACCATGCAATTCAACTTCAGACAGAGTGCCATCAGTATCGATCCGCTCAGAAACATTGTTGGGTAAAATGTGAAGTGACAGAGTGTGACACGGGGTGAACTAAGTAAGGAGCATAAATAATTGCTTCTCTACTTATATTGTTTTTTATCCCTTTCATGTGGTCATAATGCTTCAATGATCTAAGAGAAGCACGTATGCAATTATTAAGTGCAGCAATGAACAAAAGAATGACGGCTGAAAAAATATGTTAAAAATAATGAGTACTGAAAGAAAATCTCAATGGCTTGGAGTTTTAATTACGCCTCTACAATCACCGCTGATTGTCACTTTATCCATTTCCAAGTGTCATCGATCCTCTTCATGAAGTCTGGCCAAGGTAGAGCTGCCCCAAAGCCACCTGTCTGTCATGCTGCTCACCGGTTAGCAGGGGCTCTCGTCATCGTCAGTCAAGGCCTGTTAAAAAAGAAATCCCCAGGGGTCCCTCATTTGTCTTAAGTACCGCAATTAAATTAGACTCGGACATGTGGTGTGCACCCCGAGGCAATATTAGACCCCCCCCCCCACACACACACAATTTCATCACCAGGCTTTTATCAACATTAAAAGAGAAGGAACGAATGTTACAATGGCATGGGCCCATGGTGGCGTTAACTGAACCCACAAATTGGGGTCATGTGATAGAATCTGTGACTGCGATTATACCAATTAAATTAAGAAAAATGATATTAAATGTACCTGAACATGGATCAGTGTAATTGAAGGTGCAGCCAATTGCGTTTCCAATTTATAATGAAGTGAATTAGCTCTTGCACTAGTCTTAGGGCTAACTTCATGGATGGGAACTACGGGGTCTTGGAGACGCACTCACAAGTATTGCACAACCAGTGCGGCTTCATTCCTGGAAATATAGGGCACTGCGTCAGAACGATGCTTGTTGCTGGTTTACAGTGACACTATAGCGTATCAAATGCTTTATATGGCTCTTTGTTATGGAAAATAGGCAAGATCAAAGGAATTTCATCATTGAGAAATGAGAGCTCGGTCGGCCCCTCCTACTCCACCAACGATATGATGGGGGGGGGATGGAGTATGCATATCCGTTCACTGGAAGACAATCCTCACCGCTTCTGCTGAGCTGTGAGGCGTTGGCCTTTTTTGATATTGCACGTGTCGCGCGCTACACTGTACAGTGACAGCAAGCAGAACACATCACTTGTCACTTATTCACACTGATTTCCTCGGATGAGAGGACTTTTCTCTTGTCAGTCATTAATAATTAATAGGCCTGTATTAGAACCGCGTCGGTGTGCATTGTCATCATCATCATTCTGCTCATCATCCTATTCCTTTTTTTGCCCATGTATTTTGGGACATGCATAGACACTCTCTTAGATATTTAATTAGTGTTGTCAGGAGTTTTTTTCCTCTTGTTTTTATTTACATTGAGTGCTCGGAAATAATTAATTTGACACTTATGAAACATGACAAATGAATAAGTGTGAATATCAAGCCCTGTCTAGCACTGTTGAAAAAGATGACTGGTGTCCCTCAAGGTCTCCTTATGGGTCCTACTACGTTTTGTCTCATATGACATTATTTTCATTGTCATTTGGGGATACAGAGACGTGTGTTACAATGTTATTCAATACAATACAATAAAAGTTTTGGTAAACAGTCCTGTTTATTCAATGCACTGAATGCACTCATTAAATGCAGTGCATCGTATGCCCCTCAGAAGAGCCACCTCATTGTTGCGATTCAAAATGTGCAGCTTGTTAAAATACATATCTATTTCTACATATATTTCTCTTATAATACGACAGGGTGGCTGATACAGATATTTCAGAAGCAACCACACGGCTACTCCAACTCACTCTTCGCTAAACCCGTCCACAAACGCCATCTTCATTATGTGGCTCCCTTGAGTGAATATCATAACATGTTGCCATGCAAGTTTTCCCGCCTGCTGCTCTAAACTCATGTCTCATTCTCTTTGGAGGCGAGCGGCTCACCTATAAGAGATCCCGCGTTCTCGCTATATCCATCATGCAGTCAGAAGATGTCATCATTGCCTCTCCCCTCCCCTGACATCTATAGGAAGGTACATCCATCAAATCAGGTATGCTGCTACTGGTTTCCGTTTTTGGGTACAACACATACATACGTAATACAGTGAAGGCTCCAAGACAGTGGGAGCATACGAAACATGTGGTATACAGCAAAGCACTGCCAGAAGAGCCAGGCTGTTATTCACCTCATGTCCCGTGATTGGTTGAAGCGAGACGAGCTTCAGGCGCTTAAAGGACCGAGGAAGTGATATAGGAAGGCAAGGGGAATGTAAGCTTGTAAACTCTATGGTTTTTTTGAAGGTCAACAACAAAAAAACGGTCTAGATATCTTATCTAACTTAATAAAGAAACAACTATAGTATATAAAATAAGAAAGCATAAAGTAAGAAGAAAGTATAGAGAAAAGTAGATATAAATAATATATAATATAAAACTACTTAAACTATCCTGCTGTCATGTTCTTACTTTCCAATTATATGAAGTCAAATATATTTTGGCTTTGGACCACTAATTGTAAGTGCAAGCAATTGACATGGCAGTATTTTTTAGCCATGTAAATCATAGCATAAGTGGATGAGTGGCATGTCACAGCAGCTACTAACAGTTTCCTGACGGCTGAGCCATCTGCAGCTAATTATCCAAGTTAATAGTTGGATGAGAGCGAATTCTTTGCTTCACCAACATCACATTTATTATCAGCTTGACAATGATGTCAGATAGGGCAGCTGCAGCGGAGATTGTATTCACATATACAGAGATTTCTTTGCAGCTATTGTATCAATTGTACAGCGTTTATCATTGCGTACAGGATCTGTGTAGGGAGTTGCAATGCCTAGTTTTACGCATGCACAGAAAAGCTACTTTATTTCACAGACATGTAGTTTTATTTGGTTGCTTATTTCACAGACATCGATAGACACTCTGTAACTACATGTCCCTATGTGAATGCCATAACAATACATTGAGGAAATAACATTGTTAAAGTCAGGCCAGAAAGCAATTTGTTGAACATTTTTTAGTTTTCTATTTTTAAAGAAACTTTGGGAAAATGTTATTATGCTCAACACAATAATTTGTACGAAAAAAAGCGCTACTACTGTAAGAGAGATGTTATCGGTTATACTGAGGTTAAATGCAGGGAAAAAGAGGTATTCAGCAGCAAATACAATTCCTTCTTCCAGAAGGTAGGGAGGAGAAATGTATTACTGCCGCAGGCTGGATGACTGCTGACTCCACATCGGCCTCATATCACTGATTTGTTTGACAATAGAAACTCATTATTGACAGCGTGGTTCTTATCCATTCATTTTGGCACGCGGATGCAGAAGCAGGTACTGTTGACTGTATGAAATTGAAAACGCATTTAAATAGTCTCTTATTGTGCTGCCTCGTTTCAAGGTGCTACAAGTGAAAATAAATTCACACAATGTTCAGTCCTCTAAAATCTCATAAAGTCTGATTCTTTACTTGATTTGACATTACCGTGTGTGTGTGTGTGTGTGTGTTTTCATGGTACCGATTTTTAATGAGGGCACGAAAACAAACCTGCTCTCTTTTCATATCAACATAATGACACACACAAAAATAGTATATGCAGAGAAGAAAGTAGAGTAGTAGAGTAATACTGAAGGACAGATAAAAGTTACATAGATACAGAGAGAGAGAGAGAGAGAGAGAGAGAGAGAGAAGCTGGAGAGACAGGCAAGGACAGAGAGAGAGAGACGCAGGAGAGAGAGAGACAGAGAGAGAGAGAGAGACAGAGAGAAACGGGAGAGACAGAGAGAAACTGGAGAGACAGGCAGAGAGGGAGCGAGAGAGAGAGAGAGAGAGAGAGAGAGAGAAGCTGGAGAGACAGGCAAGGACAGAGAGAGAGAGACGCAGGAGAGAGAGAGAGAGAGAGAGAGAGAGAGAGAGAGAGAGAGAGAGAGAGAGAAACGGGAGAGACAGAGAGAAACTGGAGAGACAGGCAGAGAGGGAGCAAGAGAGAGAGACAGAGAGAGAGAGAGAGAAGCTGGAGAGATGGGCAGAGAGAGAGACACACACACACACACACACACACACACTGAGCATGTGTATGAAACACATCAGTGTTGTTTGCGGTGCTGTCTTGCAAGCAGCTTATATGCGAGAGCTGCGCATCGTGTTTAGTAAGCACGCTCTCATTATATCAGGCCCTGGGGAGCCGAGGGGCCTCTCCCTCACTCCATGCTATCAAAGACACAGAGCTCTGCCTCGAAGGACATGCTTCAGTGTGAATAGAGGTTTTACAGCACATTGGAAAACTAGAAGGGCTCAACCCTCACTCCTCCTCCTCCCACTCTGTATGAGAGGCTGAGGTTTTTGATCACGCTCTGCCATTATGGTGCCTGGGTGACAGGTGTGTATATACAGGAGTGAAGGCTGTAGCGATAAGGAGCTTGATTAGCATAATGTATCTCCCCCAATACATTCAATCCCAGCAACACGCACGACAATTCCCCTGAGATGAAAAAAAAAAAAAACACCATTCACATTCATATCCCTGCTCAAATAAATTGCATTGCACATAGGACGACGAGTACACAATTATGTAAACTGAATATTTACCTCTGTAATTTACTAAACGGTGTAATTAAGTCAGATCTATTGCTTTGTTTGACTGGTTCAATTATGTTGTGTGGGTTTTTTTCTCGGCCTATTTGTCTGATTACTGTGACCAGAGTCTGCGGTAAAAAGTCCAATCTCTCCAGCTGTCCAAATCCCCTGCTATATGGTGCCTATCTTATTGATGTAGCCTGCAAGGAACCGCCATTGCTACAAATAAGGGCATAATCAGACAAGATTATGGCTTTCAAAAATTGGCCTTTCTAATTCTCCGACCCTTTGAAGGCTGAAGTGATTTAGCGGTGCCCCGGAGCAATGGAAACATCAACACATAAGTACAAATAACCACAGGTGGATCTGGCTGTGCATCCCAAGTACCCTCTGCTGGAGACAACGGCTCTGAGGGGCAGGACGAGTCTAGCAGTTCAGGTGTTTGACTCCCGGCCCGAAAATAGCACCGGGTTCGAAACCGTCAAAGTCCACAATCTACCTGTAGTGTGGACTTCCTCGAACCTCGATCCTGCCTGCTCATAACTACATGTATCGAGACGTTCACTGGAAGCGGCTTTGGATAAAAGCTGTCTGCTAAATGACTGAATCTTAGCTAATAGGAGATTATTTGGAGTAATCTTCCACAACAAGGATCTGCCGGGGCAGGGGCTGGCGCGGGAGGGGGATGATGGAGGGCCGTATGCAGGCATCGGGTTCCTGTCTCCCCCTGGTCCCCCCCTGCGCCTGGACCTCCTGACCTTTCACCATCCCAACATTTGATTAATTGCCGCTTTAGCGTCTACACTAATAACCTAAGTGATAATTATCAGGGAAAGGTCTACTTTGCTTGAATACTAGTGGGCTTGGGCAGCAGGGGCTGCCTTGATTTGTGCAGTCTGTTCTCTCTCTCTCTCTCTCTCTCTCTCACCTCCTACCGTTGGTTCCTGCCTTACTGGCGGCCACCAGCTTGCTGTTAGTGTAATAAGGTGGGTTGGCTGGTGTGTGTGTGTGTGTGTGTGTGTGTATGTGTGTTACTTTTAGGATTACAGCAATTCGCTGTAACCTTCAGCAGCCCTTGCTTGACAGTCTAATAACACTTACTGGCCAGTTTTGTGCACACTATTTATTTTAAGGTACAGAGTGGGCTGTGTGTTCAGCAGCTTGAGAACATAACGAAAATTCAATACTTGAATTCTGACTTGTACACAAATGTTCCCTGTTAGCTCCACTTTGGAAACGATAAGGGGAAGAGAGGAAGAAAGGAAATCTCTGATTCCTGGATTTGCTTTTTAAAGATAAAAAATACATCCATCCCTGAATAATGTTCTTTAATGATTTTTTTGTTCAATTTCCCTCGCTGCTTTTCCCCATCTCTCCATTAGTTATTTATTTGAAATGGAGAATATGCAATATGAGGTGGAAGTGGTTATTGTGGAGTGAGATGGTGTGATTGCCTGCAGTGCATGGCTGCTGTTTCCATGTGGGCACAAACAGCTGGATGTGGTCAGCCTTGGGAGGGAACTGCACACACACACACACACACACACACACACACAGGCACGCACACACACACACACACACACACACAATTGTAATTGTACGTTTTTTTAGTGAAAGGTTACAACATGTGACTGCCTGTGCTTGTCTCCAACCTTCAATGTTGTAAGAGGCTTTACAGTGAAGTAAATAGTGGTCTTGGATAACCTATTTTGTTCGAGCAATATGACACGATCTCCCACCGGGGGGGGTCTGAAAAGAAGATGACGCATTGCTTCTTAAGACTAACGAGGAAAGATGCCTTCCAACACATCATCGATTGAATATTGATAGACAACTGAACATTTTTTTAGGAGCTCATCCACTAATCCTGAGCCAGAGGAGGAGAACGTCCACCTGTAATCCTCAGCCAGAGGAGGAGAAGGACACAGTAAACGCTGCAGATTTAACAGAATGACCCTCAAGTGAGCAAACAGCCTCATTCCTCGGAAACACTCTAAGGCCATGACTTGTTTGTTTCTCATTGTTGAATAAATTGGCGCTGAGCATCGATCTTACCAGGGCCATAAGGGACGCTGAGCATTGCTCATCCACACTCCTCCCTCCATTCAGTCCCTAAGTCTTTTCACTTTAACCATTGACCAGTCATTAAACAAATGCTCATGTCTGTATGGCTTCGCAGCACTCGCTGTTTGGTTATGTGCTGCCACACACAGTCATTGATTCTTGTGTTTATGAGGCGATTTTCAAGGCGCGCATGTGTAATGGGGGGGTATTGCACCTCATCCACAATATAGTCAACAATTCTTGCATGACAGCTGCAAGACAATGCATGTCTCGTGTGTAACTTGTGATGGTTAAGAAATTCTTGAGATTGTTTGAGATGTCAATGTGATTCAGGTTCATGATTGAGGCGTGTGTGGCATGAAAGCAAAGCATCAGATGTGTGCAAGTATAAAGTAAGAGTCCCCCTTTTTTATGATTATCTTATTATTAAATGAGATTACACCTCAAAATGTATTAATAATGCATGTTTTATTTGTTCACGTTCACTGACTGAAGAGAGTCCCCATTGATGCCCAAGTGTACATTTAGTTTCAAGCTTCATTAGATTTGATTACATTTCCCATCACAGAGAAGGGAATACAAGGACTTTTTTCTTCAGCGTCAACATATTTGCCTTTTTCAGATGCTATTGGAAATACAACATTCGCACTCAGTACTGTCTAATCACATAATGGGCCTATGATGGATGTACTGGTGTCTCAGGTTTTGGGGAGGGTTTGGCATGTTTTGCCATTAATAGAATATAATTCCTTTATTGCCATTGCACAGTAAGCAGAAGAGCAATTAAAGCAATTAAAAATCTGCGTATTGATCTGGCAGCCATATGAAGGAATGTGTTCTGCAGTGACTTTATTCCCCACGCAGCTTGAAGGCGGTGAGCTGAAACACATGGGAAGCACTTTAAGCCCTCACTTGCTGACCTTGACCAGCATTGAACCAGAACAAAAGGTAGGCACTTCCGGACCCATTACTCAGAAGAAGCTAAATCTGCCTGCTAATACCTGCTTAGCTGCAATGCGTATTGCCCCCCCCCCCCCCCCCCCGTGATTTTCTTAAACTCAGGCCCGTGTTTTGAATTGATGAGCATCAAAAACCAATTACCTGCTGAGTGAAGTTCAAATACATCTCGAATATAATTCTCGTTGCTGTTCGGGATGTAGGAGTTGTCTTCCAAAGTGAGACGTGAGGGAGTTGCAACGACACTGCACAAAAGCTGACCTGCTGTGCTTTCTCTCCTCTCTGAAATCCCTTCCCAAAACGCCCCCCCCCCCCCCCCACCCCTAACCCACCCACACACACAATTAATGACGTTGCCTACAACATTAGCCCCACTATCATGAAAAATGGCAGCTTGGCGCCTGGTCCCACAATGCATTGAGTTCAATTTATCAAGGGCGTCACGCTCACTGGTTATGTCAAACTTGGTCTGGACATTATTGATTGTCTGAGTAATCAACTCACTGCCATCACTTCACTGTTGGTCAGAGCGGCTCTGCGCAGCGCCACGGCTGTATGGTGTGTGAAGAGATGTGGTTTGTGTCTCACCTTGCTCCTCAAAAGTTCAAAGTTCAAGGTTGCTTTTGTAATGGATGTTGCTTTTGTAAATCCAGTGTTGGAACTGTTTAACGTCGTCTTCTGCGGCGTATCTACTTCATTTATCCAGACACTAGGCCAACCCTGTGCTTTATATCTAAATGTGTTTTTCACATTTTTTAACAAACAAGCAAACATCAGTAGGCCCAGTCGATCAAACAGGCGTGGGTCTACATTTGTATAGTTTGACTGCTTAAGTGTTTCCATGTTTTGTATCTTGACATGGACAAAATAGAAATATGGCTTGGTAAAAGTCAAGGATTGTGGAGTAAAAAAAAAAAATTGATATTGATGTCACCTGAGAAATTGTAAGAAGGAAAACAAAGATTTATGGTGAATCATACTGAACACAAACAAGACTGAAATCATCAATGTTGGCTGAAATTTGACTGAATGTACTGAAACGGATTAAAGAAAAAACCTGTTGTTGAGTTGTTGCTCATTTTACTTTTCATGTTAACACCTATAAGGATCGCAAAGCCAATGCGGTGCAGTTACAGCCTATTCTAATTTGCATTGGATCCACATTGATCACAGAGAGAGAGAGAGAGAGAGAGAGAGAGAGGGAGAGAGAGAGAGAGAGAGAGAGAGAGATTGTGTGGGTTTAGTGTTATGCAATTGGGTGTGATGCAAATGTGCTAAGGGAAGACAGGAGCGAGGCTAGCATTGTGCCCATTATCCATCATCAGCAAAAAACAACAAGCATTTTTACTGCTCTGTCTTTGATGTATTGTTCGCTCTGCTCACGGTAGATTTTCCGATTTTGGGGGAAAAGCATGATACAAAAAAGCCAACGTGTACCACCTGTTTGGTTTTATTTGCATTGTTTGACAGTCATACACATTCATAGGTCTCTCAGCACTGTAGCATGTAAACGCGGGAAATTAACCTCCGATTGCAGTTAATTCTGCCGTCCCCATACAGACACAAGTGTGTGGATGTTCACCTCACACATAGAAACAGATAAAAAATAATGAAGTTCAAACGGCAAATTTAAAAAAAAGAGAAGAAAAATTAAATGATTAGAAATAAACATAATA
The DNA here is from genome assembly GCA_030340625.1 of Merluccius polli. NCBI lineage: Eukaryota > Metazoa > Chordata > Actinopteri > Gadiformes > Merlucciidae > Merluccius > Merluccius polli. Next base: position 79,733 of record JAOPHQ010001142.1, on the reverse strand, counting down.
AAGGACACATTCAATTACAAACTCACATCGGTGCAATTATTCAGCATTATTTTAATTATATGCTTCATTATATGCTGCCTCACATTGGAAGGGGGATTCCTCAGCAGTTTTATCGCAGTGCCCAGCTCTGTAACAATGAACACATACATACACACACAAACATACACACACACTGACACTGACACACACACACACCACACGCACTGACTAAACCATTGATATTAACGCCCTGGAGAAATGCAAGGCTTCAAAATATTAGAAAACACAAAGATGGCACATGTTTTGACCATGTTTTGACCATGCCATGTTCAGCATTGCCGAGACAGGAGAGCGATGGGACAAAACAAAACAAAATAGCAGCGATCACTGCTGTTCCTTCCTCCTTTCAATACCATCAATTGATTATTTTTAGTTATTACGACTGTAAACTTAATGACACTGTAGTTGAAGGCGGTGTGGTTGGAGAGACGGTAGAGTGGATGATGGTAAGTGGTGTGTGGTTCGGGGAAATATGCTGCCCACAAGTAGGTGGGAGTGGTATGGGATGGCCGTGATGGGGGGGGGGATATGCGTTGCATTATGTGTAGTGCTTCCTAGTCTAAGACCTTCCGCCCCCCACCTACTCTAGCCCTCTTCTAGTGCCACATCGCTATGCTCATAAAAGCTGAAGGAACGACAATAATGGGTGTTACACGTTTTAAGATAAAATTGTTGTTGAACAGAAATCTGAAACATGTCCAATATAATTCTCTTCCAGTATAATACTGTATATGATAATAGTGCTAATCGAATTGAAAAATAAAGTAAACTATTGCTGATATATACAGTATATATATATATATATATATATATATATATATATATATATATATATATATATATATACACATACATACATACATACATACATATATATGCATTGTATGCAAGCATAGAAATAATAATAACATAGCATATTCATTATATAAGATATTTTAAGGACTGGCCACAAATGGCAGTATACTATATACAGTTACATTTCAGAACTTTTACACATTTACACATTTATACATTTATACGTGCACATTAATAGCAAAACAATTCTTTCTTGAAGGGCTTTTCGGCCTGCCGATTGGAGGCAAGATTCAGTAGAGCCAGGCGGTTGGCTACTCCCATTGACTTCTTACAAACTGTAAAAATCTCACAGGATTCTTTCAAAGTTTGTCTGACAAAGTGTTTTTTGCACCAACGTGATTATTAGGCATTTACAAAGACGGCTATATTTTCTTAAGTGTCTTAAAGTAAAGTGGAGACCAGTAGATGACAGCTCACGCATAGAAGATGAGCTCGGGGATCTGCCCCCCCTGCACCCCAGTGCCATTAGTGCTGTCTGAGGAGCACTGGAACTGATAGGTCACTTTGCCACACTGCACCTCCGTCACGCCCTCCTGTCCGAAATAACTCAGCTCGCTCCCGTCCAGGACCACGCTGGCCGTGTAGAACGTGTCCGGCTCGATCTGCACCGGGTACTCGAACCACACGGGGAAGGTGTTACTGGAGCCGTCGGAGAAGTACTTGGTGAGGTTGTGTCCCAGCAACACGCCCTGCCGCTTCAGCTCGATCTTGGCGCTGTACTCCGCCGAGCCGCAGCTCGACCCGTAGAGTCCGAAGCCGGCGATGAACACCCTCTTGTCCACCGCGAACTGAATGCTGTCGCAGCGGCCCCGGTAGCGCCACTGGTTGCTGCGGTAGGCGCAGGACTGGAAGCGGTGGCACCGCTGCGGGCTCAGCCCCCTCCTGGGCTCGCTGGCGAACTGCAGCTCGGGCTTCTTGGCCGCCGTGTACCACAGGAAGATGTCGTTGGTCTCGTTGAGCGTCAGCACGCCCGACTGCGCCGCGCCGTTGGCGAAGTCGTCCAGCGCCATGGTGGGGATGCGGATCAGGTACACCGCCTTGCCGAGCACCTTGCGCTTGTTGTCGATGGACAGCGTGATCTCCTTCCGCTGGCACTCGGCCTCCGCCCAGCAGAGGGCCGCCTCGAACACCACCAGCTCCTTGGTGTTGAGGGTCTCCCGCTGCAGGATGCTCTCCAGGGTCTGGGCGTCGATGTCGCAGAAGCCCTCGGAGCGCAGCGCCAGCTCGGCCTGCGCGTCGATCACCTCCCAGCAGCGCTGCGTCAGCTCGGGTTCCTCGAACAGGCAGCTCTGAGAGAGCAGGACGCAGGCGTTCTTGGCGCTCAGGCTGGTCTCCAGGAAGTTGACGCAGGCGCGCGCCAGGTGGGGCACGATGTACTTCTTGGCGGCGTAGAGGGTGGCCAACACGGTGTCGGCGCTCAGGTCGATCTCGTCGCAGTAGATGTACCTGTTGGGGTGGGGGGGGGGGGGGGGGCGGGAACGTGTCGCACATGTCTTAGTTTTGATGTGTTTAGCTCAAAAAAATGGGTTGTATGTCGTATTACCATTCGGACTGTTACGGGTTAACAGTATTGTTTTTGTGTTTACTGCAGACCTGCTATTTTTTAAAGTTAATCCCCAGACTGCCCCTTCTTATAACAAAAGTGCAATTGGAGGCATGGTAAAATTGATTGTGTTACTCCTACAGTCTGGCGTATAGGATAGCTCCACACACAGAAAGTTTGAGCTTGAGTTAATAGAAAAACCGCTTAGGATAGGAACGAGAGCAGTGCAATAAACAATAGGGAGTGATTCAGCTTGAAGGGAAATACGAATACATGACAAATGGGTTCTTGCCCCTCTCTGAGAGTTTAAAGGAATTACACTTTTCTGTTGCAGCAACCTAAGCCGTCGGAGTATGAATGTCTGTATGAATGGGTGAATGTGAGGCAATAGTTGAAAAGCGCTTTGGAGTGGTCATACCTCTGAGAAAGCGCTATATAAATGCAGTCCATTTACCATTTACCATTTAAAGAAATTGGTCATCTTGTCCTGTGACCATCATGTCTGTTTCAAAATAGCGATTGAAATTGGGACTAAACTGAAATCAGGGAAAAACTATACTGGAAACTCCTATCTTATAGATGATGAGTTTAGTTTCAGTGTTGGCAGATTACAGGTAATATAACCATTGCCTCAAGTTAAGCGATATGAAATGTAGCCCTATTGAAAATTTGTTAGGAACTGAAAAGGGACAGAAATACAAGAAAAGTGGTGCCTTCAAGAGTTTATTGAAATAAGAGAATATCAATATACTCACTTCAGCATGGCAAGGAATGCTGCTGGTTCCACATCAGGGATGCGGATTTCACCCTTGTTTTCTGCGAGCTCGCCATAAAACATTGCATGAAACACCGAGCTGCCCACGGCCAAAACATACTGTTCGATGGAGAGAGAGAGAGAGAGAGAGAGAGAGAGAGAGCCAGAGACACAGAGAGAGAGAGAGGGAGAGAGAATGTGTGAGAGCCAAGAACATATCAGAAAGTACGACATGAATTTCTCAGTCTGCCATGATGTTGGCACATTTGCACAGAAGGGGAAACGTGTAATTGTGGGAAGTTGTTTATTTGGACTGCAGGTCTTTCACTTTTCAACAAAGAACGGGGTACGATATATCGGTGGGTTAAAGTCATTAGAGGGTTCCCACACAGTGAGGGGTGATAAGACATTACTCCCTCTGGGGACAAAGAGAGACACATATCCAACTCCACAGTCGCCACTCCTGAAAGAAAATCGAATAATCCACATAGTAGCGAAGAAGTGAATGGAGTGCAACCACAAGTTCAGTTTGAACTTTACAGCTGTTAATTAATTAACTTATCTGCTGATGAAATCAGAGGCAACACAATACCAGGATGTCATCAGGATGTAACTTGTGGGTTTCTTTCTCGGCGTGTCAGCCCAGCACAGCAGGGATTTTCATCTCCATTACAACATTAGGGCTACCTGCTTGAAGGTGTGTCTTTAACTGATGATGTGCTCAACTTGAGTCGATGACGTTTAAACGCAGCGCCCTCTATAGTGCTGCGTTCACTCCACACAACAAGCAGGGCTTGTGTTTCCTCTGCAGACCGAGTTGCTTGCCATTCTCTTTCTTTCCCTTTTTTTTTGGACGCAGTCAAAACAGATAAGTATAGTCCGACAGCGGAGGCTTTTTAAACAGCGCGCTGAATCGTCACTGAATGATGACAAAGCCAATCTAAGGAACGCGGTTCGGTAGACGTCTGGTCCAGTCCGCGCTCCTTACCCGTCTGATGTCACCGCAACCCGCTTTAAGGCGGGTCGGGCGAGCTTTGGCCCCAACTCCAGAGATGGTCCATCCCTGGCACAACTCGGCACGTTTAAACGGGTAATGGAAAAGCAAATCAGCGCGGCATGGTTTGACTCCGCGCGGCCAAAAGTGCCGATGGAAAAACCCCTACAGAAGGTTCAGTGAATACCACAATTATTCAGCCAATCATTCAGCTAATCGGCAATGGACTGTCATTGCAATTGAAAGCAGTAGAATCGTGGCTTATATTTAACATGACTGTATAATGTGTGACTGCTTGTATCCAACTAGAGCCTTGACGATAATGTCCTACTGTACTATGTGTGGGGACAAGGTGTATGAAAATATTGTGAACCTATGAAAATAATGAATGTGAACAGCTGAAAAGCAACGAGGTCAGGGAGCGAGGCAGTTCATGAATCCATCGGAAATTATGGACATTAGTTTCACTGTGGTGTAAACTACTTAATGCCCTTTATTGCCATTCTACAAGGCATTGCAGAGAAACATCTAGAAATTTAAGAAATAAATAATTAGCAATCAAATCGATGAAAGCAGAAAGAAAAGGCAAGGCCCGAGAAGGTTTTGTTTTTGTTGGCTGCATAAAATTAACTTGGATAATTAAAAAAAAATACGTTAAATGTAGCGGGGTGGAGGTGCTGGTAGTTGGGGTGAAGCCCACCAAAGAGCAGACAAAAGGAAATTGACCCTGATTGCTGTGATGAGGGCAGCTCAGCCCTTCCCTTCCCTTCCTCCCACACACACCCCCCTCCATCACCCAGTCTCATTTACATAAATAATAGAAGAGCGTCTTGCAGAAGAAGAAGAAGAAGAGACACATGGCGCTGAAGTGTGAGAGGAGCACAAAAGGGCCGCTATCGCTGGCACACAGATGCGATCTGTGTTTAAAACCTTGTGTGTGTGTGTGTGTGTGTGTGTGTGTGTGTGTTGTGTGTGCGGAGGGAGCAATGCTGATAAGATGTAAACCAACAACATTTGGCTGGCTGATGGGCTGTTTATTAATTGTAACGGTGGCGACGGCGGCGGTCGTGATGGGACTGTGTGATGAGAGCCTTACTCTGTGTCCAGGCAGCCGCTCGGTTCCTCCTGGTTGACCCACCAGGAAGTGAACATCTGCCATCAGCTCATTGTTGAACATCACTGAATTTCTATAAAGATGACAAAGAAGGGGGGGAATGGGAAGGTATTAACATGGCGCCTGTAGGGGAAGACATTGAAAAGCTAAACAATAAATACTAATCAAGTCTGGTTATTTGTACATTATAATGTAAATAAGTAAACTAGATGGTATACCAACCACTTGCTAAGAAAAGATTAATATTCCAGATAAAATGTATTTACTAAGACATCTCGTTTTGTCAAACAAGCTGAGTCAAATTAAACTTGTTTAGATTCAGAACATCAGTATCATGCATTGATCAGCATCTTATTCCAAGCAACACTGTGTATTGATTTACTGTTTAAAACACACATCTATGTCTGTGGATGAGTGAAACGTATCATAAAAGGCCAATGGAGGCTGTTGAGCACCATGGAAAATCCCCACTTTGAAAGAATGGAATCAACAACAAAGCCAGGTTCCCATATTGTTGAGTGGTGGGGACGTGTCACATTTTTGGGTCGGCAAACAGCTACATGGTGTTCTGGAGAGACAACAAAGCCGCTTTGGAAAGTGCACACATTTTGCGCTGGACAGCTGGGGTCTTTTACTGATAGGCCAAGGTAAACATTGTGCTTTTAGTGCACAGCAACCTCTGCCTGTTGTGCATATCAAACGCACCCGGCGCATGTCAGCCCTGAGCTTGGGTCAGAGTGACAGTGTGTGTGTGTGTGTGTCTGTGTGTGTGTGTGTGTGTGTGTGTGTGTAGGACCGGAGAGGCTGTAAGCAGAGATATGGCAGCCCCAGCAGATTAAGGGCAGGGTAGAAGGGAGACCTACCTACTACACACACACACACACACACACACACACACACACACACACACACACACACACAGACACACACACACACACACACACACACATAACACACACGCAAACATGCACATAAACATACACATAATATAAATCTATAAACATGCACACATGATAAAAAAAACACAACCACACAGACCACAGACACACCACACACACACACACACACACACATAACACACACGCAAACATGCACATAAACATAAAATAAATCTATAAACATGCACACATGAGAAAAGAAACACAACCACACAGACCACAGACACACGCACGCGTGCGCACACACACACACACACACACACACGCAGTCTGAAACACAACAGACATGGTCCAGGATACAGTACATACAATACACACAGTACATATGCCTCAACATACAGGAATTGTTAACCCCCCCCCCCCCAAGGACACACAGACAAATACACACAACATCAGACAATTGCCAATGCGAACACACATACACTCCATGACATGCCCCATACATGTTGTGTAACAGCCTATGGTCAATGCTGTGAAAGGCTGTTCTAAAACCTCATTCGCTACGTATCCCACCTGCACACAGCTCAATACGAGTAAGGATCTGTCAAGGTGACAGACACCGTGTCTGTACCCTGCCACCGGGATAGCAGTTTGAAGCCGTGACAGCACCCACCTTTCTCTGATGGTGGAATAGAGTCCCTGCCAGTTGCAGTTCTGGATGGTGTTGTTATTGTTGAGGTTCTGCTGCTGGTACTGTTGCACCGTGGTGCTGGTGGCGGTGGCGGCGGCGGTGGCGTTGGAGGCGGCGACGGCGCCGCTACTACCGCTGTTGGCGCCGGACGCCGACTTCTTGGCGGGAAAGATATCCGCGGCCATCTTCTTCTTCTTCTTGCCCTTCAGGGTTATGATCTCGTAGCAGACCGGGGGCAGCTTGGAGCTGCCGCTGGGGCTGGCCGCCTTGGAGCTCTTACTGGATCTGCTCTTGACCGACTCGGGAAGCATCAAGAAGAAGGTCAGACATTTCATGTTCCGTCCCTTGGCATCGACCATGAGTGTTGTTCAACTGCCGAGCAGTGGGGAGGAGGACATGAAGAGAAGGAGGACATTCACCACCCACACTCGAGTGTAGGGAGGCGGGGGTGACAAGGGTTCGGTGGGGTGGGCTGGGGGTCAGCAGGTGGTGGCGGTGGCGGCGGTGGTGAGGAGATGGGAGAGCAAAGTGTGACTTGTAAACAGGAGCGAGGAGAGCCGGTCCGCCTTGCTCCTGGATCCCCTCTGTGTGCGCTTTATCCTTTCAGGAGGCAAGAGTGGGGCTTTTTTCTTTGCCGTCCGTGTCAGTCCTCTCCTTGCACTTCGCCTCTCCTTCTGTTGTCCTTTCTCTTATTTTCCTTTCTTCCCGTCACTCGTGTGAAGTGTTTTTTACCACCGGATGGTCCAAAGGCACCTTCCCTGCGTTTGAAGTTTGAAGAGCAGCTGAAAGAGAGGCTCCCGGGGTTCCCATCCCTGCCTTGTCCACAGAGCAGGAGGCAAGAAAAACACTTCCTTTAAATCAATCCTCTCTCTCCTCTTTCTTTTTTTCTTTCTGTCTTTCTGTCTTTATGTCTTTCTCCTCCTTATCCTCCCTCTCTCTGCGAGCTGTCTGGCTGGGGGCTTGCGGTGCGAGCCGCTGTGACAGCCCCCAGATTTAGTGCAGCTGCAGTGCTCCGCGGACCAGGCAGTTGGCAGTCGCTCTTTTCCTTCCTTCTTTCATTTCTTCTTTTCTTACTCCTCCCTCTCTCTACACCCCTCCACTGTCTGTCTCCTGATGTCTTTCTCTCTCTCTCTCTCTCTCTCTCTCTCTCTCCTCTCTCTCTCCCTCTCCCTCCCTCTCTCTCTCTCTCTCTCTCTCTCTCTCTCTGTCCCTCTCTCTCTCTCTCTCTCTCTCTCTCTCTCTCTGTCTCCTGCACTCTCTGTTTTTGGCTCCTCAGCTATGTCTCTGTCTCCCCTGCTCCTCTCCTCTCCTTTTCTCCTCTCCACGGAGAGCAGTCATTCAGGGGATCCAGGGAGCTGCCTCCGTATAGCACAGAGCTCCGCTAAGCTACTGCTTCTGCTGACTACAGCGGCTTGAATGGAAGAGCACAGCCAGGAAGGATGGAGAGAGAGAGAAAAAAAACCCAGCCCCCCCCCCACCCCCGCCCCCCCTCCCCCTCACGCAGCGCTGTGCAAGGCAAGGCACCCCCCCCCCCCCCCCCTCCACTGCTTCATCCAATAGGAGAGTGGAAGCTGCACGATTGGCTGATGCAGTCCTTTTTGCTGCGCATACTTTAATATTCAATTGCTGAACCCTCTCAGTTAAAATGACAGCCATGGCCTTTTTTTTGGGGGGGGGGGGGGAATTAATCAGTTTTCTATTTTTATGTTTGCTTTTTTTTCTGTTATTTTTGTCTGTTGTTGTGGTTGTTGTGGTTGTTGTTGCTGTGGTTGGTGTATTGTTCACACACAGGATCAGCCTGACATCGTGTACATGTGAAAATTACATTTGTATATCAAAGTCAAATGTAGATCTGAAATTCTGTTTTTTAAAGGACATAATTTGCCTCACATTCATTCCCTCACAGTCATTCTACATTTTAATGAGTTGTTAATTAATTTGCACAAATCAGGATAATTTGCATTTTCACCCAGAGGCCATTTTCACATGGACGACTTTATCCCAATGCCATAAATATGAGCTTTTCTACCAGAAAACTACAGGCTGCGCACAGCATTTGCCAATGCCAACGATGTTCCCATTACAGTAAAGGAGTCCTTTGGGTAATGCAGTAAATATATCTTCAGACACTGCACATTGCCAGCATCTGATCATGTTGTACTGACTCACCTCTGGCTCCTGGCACACGGTATTTCTCGTTCCAAACCAGAAGAAATCACCATAAAGTCACCCTGTTGTGTCTTCGCTACCGGGTAGGGGGTACAGCAGGCTGGAAATGTAATACATGTGTTTGCATGATGTACAACGCATACAGCACTGCTGCAGTTCAAGCCTGTCACATTGTGCTGTAAGCATTCAATTTAGCCGTAGCTATTTTCTGTTCATATTTTTTTTAATGCAAAATAAGATATGCTTTGTTATGATATGCAATACAGTCCACCTCAATACAACTGTAGGAGTATTTGTAGTAGTAGTCCTAGATACAGGAGTTGTAGTAATGTAGTAGTAGTAGTGGTAGTAGTAGTAGCAGTGCTATTGCATAGTATAAGGTGAGCATTTCAGGAAGGGACTGTCAACAAAAGCAGCAGCAGAACAAGAAGGTGAACATCTTTAATCAAGTAAATTCACCTTGGACTTCAGTGGCAGTATAGATTTTTCTATATGCTGCCTAATAAACTCTGTCCTGTGCACTGGGAAGCACATTGCTAATAAAGCTTTTCCTTTTCCGCGATGAGGTATAGAAAAAGGCACCCTGGTGTACCATGGACTCACTATTACACTTCAACTGTGCTCCACCAGAGACGTTACCTTGGTAACTACATCCAGCAGGACGGGCAGCGGGGTTAGCGGTGTGCGGAGACAGGA
>JAOPHQ010001142.1:0-65000 GCA_030340625.1 Merluccius polli | reverse complement strand
TGTGGAGTGAGAAACATTGTTTGTTTTGGTGGTCACGAAGAGTGAGAGACGGTAGAAGTGTGTGCGACCACAGGGTGGGTTGACAAACCGGGCCCTTGTGTGTGACTCAACAGATGCTACGGTCACGTGATATTTAAAATGAAGCCTAACCTTTTATAAGAGTGTAAATGAACATGTATGCACTCAAACAATGAGTTTGCCATTTGGAAGAACAAACATGTCTATCCAGGCGGTTCATTGTGCTGTGTGTTCAAGGCCTTAAACAAATTGTAATCTCGAACATAATTAAACTTGAGCAAACATTGATAAAAAAGGTCAGAGTGAGTGACTGGATTTGGCTTGCTCTGACTACAATAGTATGTTTGAGCAGACATGATTCATACCACAGATTTCACCAACTTTGGGTACAAATCACAAACATGAAGACAGTGGTTTTCATTTGATGATACATAGTGCATCTGATGAAGGACATATTGGTTGAGATTTACGAATGGGTGTTTTTTAACACAGTAAATGGTATGATTTATGTCCAACGGTTGACTATTTGTGTTATTTTTTCGCTGTTCCACATTGAGTCAATATTTGCTAACATGTACGTCCACTTCAGACCCCATGAAGATCACACCCATTGGATGACTGCATGTGACATAGATGCTCAGATGGTTTTGACAAAGGGCACAGCCTTTGGGGGCGGTGTTTAAGTCTGACAAACTGCATTCAACGTTGCCAAATGACAGATTACAAATAATAAATAATAGATAAAATAGAATAAACCTCAAAATACTAAATATATTTATGGTGTTTGTTGTTTATTGTGTGTATTTGTATGTGTATTTGGCTTGCTAGCGATCTTTCAGCATCATTATCAACACTGTTGAACACTTTCAACAAATGAAAACAACATTTCTGGAAACCGGTTATTAAACATTGCATTCAATGTGTCTGCAAATCTTTTTTTCCTGGCTCCTTTTTAATTTGAACTTAGAACATGAAATTGTTGCAGTTGAGGGCTGAGCACAAAAAACGCTAACTTTACAGACAGATTTGGGGTTTAATTCAACAGCACAAATCTTCCAGATTATTAAAGTGACCTCTTTAAATTACAACAAAATGGAGGCTAACGCAAACGAAGAATAGAATAAACAGCACTCGGTTTAACCAATAACGGAAAGGCACTTGGATGTCATTTAATGGCATTCGATTTGTACAAATTCTCCTGATGTATTGTGACTGTCGCCAGCAGTAGCAGCAGCAATAAAACAAACAAAACATGCACCGTACGCCCAACACTTTTTTATAACCCTATCCAAGCAGACCTGGACTGTGTGCCTGCATGCGGGGGGAAAACAGAGATCCACAGGCTGATTTATGGAAGGGAGGGACCAGTGAGCTGCAATCAGCCCGTTTCCATCAGCGTTAGGCCTGCCTGACAACACCCAGCTGTCCCTGATGTGGCAGCGAGGGTGGGCGACGTGTACGTGTTAAAGTGCTGCTGTTTTACTGCCTCACTCACCGAGATGGAACACACACACACACACATGCACACACACATACACACACATACACACAAACGCACACACATACACACACATACATACACACATGCACTCACACATACACACACACATACACACAAACGCACACACATAGACACACATGCACACACACACATACACACATGCACATACACACACATACACACATACACATACACACACACATACACACACATATGCGCCCACACAGTAAGAGGACACTCACAAGCACTCACAAATCCATGGGCATGCTCACACAGCCGTACTCATACATACAACAAGTGTGCGCACATTTACTTAAACACACACACACACTCACGTGCATGCACACACACATGTTCACACACACACACACACAAACCAAAAATGGTGCTTTAGTCCAGGAAATAGATCTGATGATACGGATGTGGATTTGAAATGTTAAACGTTATAAAAATGGATCAACCATTAGGAATGCGTCATGGTAAATGCCAGTTGGCAGGCAAAGTGATACGTCACAGGATAGGTCGATCGATGGCATGTGATCAATGCCTTTTTTTTTTTTTTCAACCAAAACATAATGAGAAAGCTTGTCAAATTGTATCCACAGTTACATCAGTTCAAACTCTAATAGCAGTAATGTCATATCAAAGTTAGTATCAATAAACGACTGTGTGGTTGGCAGCCGAGTGGAAAAACAATAAAGATGCTGCTGTCATAGGCAGCACTGTGACAGCAACGCCTGACTTGCATGTGTTGCTGCCTTTGGATTATCCCATACCGCGGACAATATTGACTTCAAAGTCAGAGGAGGAAGCCATGCACATTATTCATCATCTCATCGCAGAACGCATGTGGGGGAAAAAAAAAAACAACAACCCACAAGCGTTTGGCAGCTCTGAATTTAGGATGTGCTTCCCTTGAGGGAGCGGGAGAACGTGATGCATGCTTGCGTGATATTGACGATACCGCTCAGCAAATGGGGGCACGTGAATTCAAGCAACCCACCCCCAACCACCAGAGAACCACCGTAGTGCTTATATCTGCCCTGACACATATCTTTCAAAACCATCCGTGATATCCCCCCCCCCCCCCCCCCCCCCCCTCCACTGGCTGCTCCCGCTAACCCGCGCTACCTGTGACATTCATACGTTTGGACCTCTGCTGGATGATAGACCCAGCTGGCTAACCTGATCTCCTCTTTGCAGCAGCAGGTCGGATTCATGCGCTCCCCATTGCCTGCTCTGCAGGGAGAATACATCCGAAAAGCGAATCCAGCTATAGCTTTATTAGCAGGGGCTGTGATGAAAGGCGTCTATGACCTAGCACAAGGGCCGCCAGGGCGCTGCACGTGACAATAGGTATAAAATAATAATGAAAAGCCAGGCAGACGTCACCCTCTGAGGAGTGAGGTCCTCGTGGGTGTCAGAGAGAATGAACTTCAAAACGGCATAATGGGTTTTTCTCATGTCCTTCCCAACTGTGCGATCTGCCCCTCTCTGCCAAGGGAAAATAATATCCAAAAAGAGCAAATATTTACTGTCACACTAATGCTATTAGGGTCCATATCTGCATGAGCACTTTGTTGTTGTGATTGCGATACACAATGGCTGATCCTCCACTAAGCTGTCACTGTGATTTCCCATCTCTGTTATAGTCTCACCGGAGACCTGGACCAGAAAAACAACAACAAACAACGGCCCAGCATGAAACAGACGCCTCTAACTGGGGATCCTATCAGCTTCATGACAAACGTCTGGAAAGAGCACAAAATTAAAAGGCCTGTCTGTCGGTTGGCTGGGCAGAAAATCCAGACTTTTAATAAAACGTAATATGTTCAACTTACAGCCCCATTCTGCTGAGGAGTCTGCCATCGTTGTTATCTTATTAAGCATTTGAGGGTTTTTGGACAAGCTTTTTGTGAGAGATGCCTTTGGCTCCAGTTATTGTAGAGTTACAGCCCCGCCTTGTCTTGCACTTCCATTCAGCTGCACCTTACTGTAGCTATAGCCTGTAGTCCAAACCATTCAACATAGTAGCCTATGTGACAGAACACAGAGACACAGCGACACATTAAAAGACATTCAAATATGCATACAAAAAACATATTTTATTTAAGGGTTGTATAGACCATGGCCGATTTCAGCTTGGTTAGCCTATATGTTTAAATATGTTGGAAATGATTACTGTTTCCACCAAAATACTGGAAGAAAACATTGGAAGACTGTATTGCCAATATTCAACCTAATTAAGTAAGACAGAAATCAAGACATTGCAAAATCTAAACAAAGCAACATTTGCACAAAATGTCTTTGGATATGTATTGCTGCCCTCTATATGGAAATAACCACAAACAAGGGAAGCATATTAGAGTGTGATTCTGAGATGGAAAAACAAAGGGCTCTGCCTCCTCATTTGGCAGACCTTTAACTTGATGTTCTCTAACAACCAGGGAAGGAAAATGGTACGAGGCTGAATACAGAGCTGGGAAAGGACAAAAAAAAAAGATGTTGTATGAAAGAGTTAATTATTTTCCTTCTCGCACTGTCAGATTCATCTCTTGTAGTACCATCTGAGGGTCAATTAGTACTAGAGTTATTTCCCAGAAGCAGCTCTGTTTAACTCCAGAGACTGTTTGCGCATTGTCAAGTGAAAGCTGTCATGGGTGGCTGTTTAATCAGAAGGTAAACACAGTAATATTTCCATCAATAACCATATGGATCATATCCATATTCATATATCATAGTCCTATTCCTTATGACTGCAATGGAGTTGGAGTGGAGTGGTTCATGGTTTTCTCTTAGTATAGTATTATTCTACATACATGTATTATTCCTTTGCTCTACCTAGATAGGCCTACCTTTATGGAAATATTTAGATTCCAGAAATAATGTAATAATGTAGTATAATAATATTCTCTATGTCCATCTGTTGTGGTCCCTGTGGAATACAAATAAGAGACCCAAGCCATGAACACATCTCAGGTGTTGTGACAGTTTAATTTCAGGCTGCAATATTTTTCACGCAATATGCAAAATCTCACCCGATCATTTGCGTGTTTCTCAGCGACAGGGCACTTATCTGACCTGAGCAATCTTCTCATCAATTTCAAAATAATTACTGTGACAATGGCTGTGACAGGATGTGCAGACAGGGATATGTTGTCATTATTTCCTGTGGAGTTGAAATAACCTTGCGTGTGTGTGTTTTTGTGTGTGTGTGTTGTGTGTGTCGTGTGTGTGTGTGTGTGTGTGTGTATGTGGGTGTGTGTGTGTGTATGTGTGTGTGTGTGTGTGTGTGTGTGTGTGTGTGTGTGTTTTTGTGTGTGTGTGTGTGTGTGTGTGTGTGAAGGAAAAGGCCAGCTAGTGCTTCTGGATGATGCTTTGCTGAAAAGTGTTTCCCACGTCACTCTAACATCAAATAATCTGTGTACTTTAGTAGGCCAACATAGAAAATGTATCTATAGAGTTTGGTTGAGTGGATTTGATGTACAGTACATGTTAAATGTTTGGTGTGTTGTGCCTTCATACAAAAACGTAACCTCACGTAAAAAGAAAACTTTAAAAAAGCTTTAAGGTTGGCTAGAGCATGGATACCTTTTTGCAAACAAAATGTTTCTGACTTGCAACCTTAAAAATATTTTGCAGAGGAAGAGAATATTTGGCAGAGGTTATTTTCAGACTCTTGAGCCTCTGTAGAGGATCTGCACTGTTGTGTTTTGTGTGCTATGTTAGTATTTTTTTTGCAGGGGTCTGTACAATGCTTAATTCATTCCCAGGGCCCTGCTGCTATATCTGCTCAGCGGGGAAGACTCCCAAATGTTTGAATTAAAGCTGGGGAACTATTAAAAATGCATGTTTTGTATGGGGAGTGTGACCTATATTTTCGGTGCAAATAAATAAGTAAGCAGGGGGTTAGGGGAGGACAGGCAGAGAGTCTCGGGGGCCGTGTTACAAAGGAGAGGCTCAATAACATTATAACAATAACGGCGTTTGGTCTCACACCGAGGAAGTAATGGAGGCTAATCCAATTCATTCCTCCCTGCTCCCTTCAGTCCCCCCCAGCTATAATCACTCCATCCCATAATAACATCTGCACCGTCCGTTTCTGACCCCTGCATGGCTGTGTTTATATTGGGCTCCCCGTCGGGCAGCGCTGGGCACAGTAAACTCACCTTGATGGGTCTGGTCCGGGGTAGAGACCGGCGGACCGCAGGCCAGAGCTGGACCAGGTTATTGTGATAAACACTAGTATACAAAAGACAATGAGTCCTATAACATATGCAAAAAAACATGTACAAATACATTGAACATTGAAAATAATAAGGTGAAATAAATGGACACAAATAAGGAAAAAGGAAAAAAAGAAAAAAAAGAGAGAAATATTCATACAAAACATTTCATACTCAACATGTCATTGTTACTGCTGCTTTTTTGTATTTTTTAGTTCTGAATAGTAGATAAATAAAAAATTCCTTTTGCAAAGCAACTAAATGTTTTTTTTAACTGTGATCTTGAACTGAATGAGCTGGATGAAGTGGACTACACAGCATAGAGCTTGGAGGAGACTGGATTAGACTCTGAATGCTGCTGCTACTCTGCTGCTTTATGCAACATGAGCACCCAGACGGCGTTCGGGGTGACAGTCCTGTTGACAGTGATGGCCTCCTTTTTGTTTTTGTTCCTCAGTCTTTCTTGAGAGACCCTGTCTACCTGTCTATCTTTCCTCTCTCTCTCTCTCTCTCTCTCTCTCTCTCTCTCTCTCTCTCTCTCTCTCTCTCTCTCTGTTTGTCTGGGGTCTGTCTGTATGGATCTCCTCTTCCCTTTGACCATGATGTTGAAAATAACAAAAAAAAGTGAAGTGGACTGGCTTCTCTCTTTCTCCTCAAGGATCTGTCACTTACCTCCAACTGACTGAAGTGGCTTCCCAAAAAAAAGAACAGAAATGAATATAATGGGATAAAATACAAACGCCACAAAACGCCTTTAACTGCCACACCGGGTGGTCCAACTGCTGTTTTCTTTCTAGATTTCTTTCTGGTCCATGTGTGTGTGTGTGTGTGCGTGTGTGTGTGTGTGCGTCCATGCATACAGCCTCTGTTTCACTGTCTCATCCCCAGACATCAAACACAGATTGTTTCGAAAAAGTGATGCAATTTTGCCCAAGTCAAGGTTTTTTCTTACTGTAAATAGATTTGTCATTTTAGGGCCTTTCTTTTTATGAGCCAAAGGTCATCTTGTTATCTCGTCCTTGCTTTCATGACTCGTTAGTTTCCAACCTGAAGTCTGTCTCTGGTCCCCTGAACCCGGGGATATAAAACACACCCTCAGCCTTTGATAGAAGAGTAACCTTTTATTTGACTTTTCTGCAAAGGCCGTTCTGTCTTTATATGTGACAAATAAACCTCTTGCTTCCTGCACTTTTTGTTGGGCATGTGCTGTCGACTAGGCATCAGTGTGTGTGTGTGTGTGTGTGTGTGTGTGCATACACACGCGTGTTAGCGTGCACGTATGTGTGTGTGTTAGTGTGTGCATGTATGTGTTAGTGTATATGTGTGTGTGTGTGTGTGTGTGTGTGCGTGTGCATGTATGTGTGTGTGTGTGTGTGTGTGTGTGTGTGAGAGGGATGGGTGTCCATGTTTGATATAACTGAAGCACGCCATGCTCTGTCGAGGCAATGCTGTCGGCAGGAGTCTCCCGAGCAGAAGAGCGAATCCATGCTGAAATGGCTAATTGGGAAACGCTGTGTTGTGACTCATGTGATGCAGTAACAATGGTGCGGTTGCTGTCTGTCTCCGCTGGAACGGTGTGCAGGTTTGCAGCAATAGAACCGCCAGGACGTCCACAGTGTTAAACCGAGGACCGCCACTTTCTTGCTCTTAACTTGCCCTTAACTTGCCCCCCTTAGACACACACAGCCACACACACACACCCAAACATCTCCCCACGTGCCTCCCTCCCTTTTGGCTCCACTGTTTGGGGGGGTGGGGGGGTGGATATGGTGGGCGGGGGACACGCGCTTGGCATCAACGCACGGCTAAAGAGGCGATCTTCTAAATGAAGCTGACAAGGGGAGCCAAGGCGCGGTGATTCGGGCGGACATTCAAATCAATATTTCAGATCATCAGCCTCCGGCTGGGTGGGCAAGGGGGGGTGGGGTGGGGGGGTGGGAGGGGGCAGGGGACAAGGTGAAGGGGGCGGGGCAATGCGATATGTGCGTGTGTGTGTGTGTGTGGGTGTGTGTGTGTGTGTGTGCATGCGTGCATGTGTGCGTGTGTGTGTGTGTGTGTGCGCGTGCGTGCATGTGCACGCGCGTGTGTGTGTGTGCGCACCTTATTCAAATGGCAGAAGTAGTGGTGGTGTCCGGGGGCTCAGCAGTTTACTCGGAGCAGGGGCGTGCCACTGGGCGCTGTGCAAGGGTCAGGCATCGATAGCGACAACTCGTGTGTGTTTTCACGCTTCCAGTCTGTTTCCCCGCTGCAGGCAGGAGTGCCTTTTCCCGTCTCTTCATTCATGAGGCAGAGGGTGCTCAACATGGCAATGACATCTGTGTCTTCCCGTCCACGTCCACCCTGTGCAGATGTGTCCTGATTGCCTCACGGTCTTAATGGCTCGCAAAAAGGAGGAACTTGTGAACTAATTGTGCTGGAGATAGAGCTCAGCACTGACGAATGGTGCCGTTCAGCGGCATATAGTCGGGGTGTGTGTGTGTGTGTGTGTGTGTGTGTTTGTGTGTGTGTGTGGTGGGGGGGGGGGGGGGGGGGGCGTGATGACCTGTGTCTTGCGACGCTGTTGACGCAGCCCACAGCAAATCCGGTAAACAGCAAACCTGTCATTGTGTCTGTGAATTACAGTTCGGCGGACGGCGGTCACCTTGTGTTAAGGTTGAGATGAGGGAGGAGATAAGTGGAGGCTGTAATTCATCTGCAAACATTGGAAACACATTATGAGGGCTGGGAGAACGGGAACAGCGAGCAGAGGGAGTGATATACACAAACAAACATGTTGCTCACTAGCTGTAGAAGGATGAGGTGCAAATATATATACATCACATCATATATATATATATATATATATATATATATATATATATATATATATATATATATATATATATATACCACATCATACATCACAGCTGAGTGTTGATATTGTGGTATTACTCATAATAAATCCAGCAGTATTATTTATAATTTAGTATTCATTGGCTAATAAGTGGGAGGAATATGAGGGAAATATTAAGAAAAACGTGTGCAGCAGACATGGCACCGTGCCTCCACCCAGGCTAAGCCGCTAACTGATTAGCTTGGGAAAATCTCTGTCCTTGTGTGACTTTCAACTCAAACCCCCCGAGGAAGCTCATCTTAGCTTAATACAGACGGCTTAGGAGTTGTCTGCGTCGCTGGGGTCTCTACTCCCCGACAGAGGAGAAAAGAGAGCCCAGGAAAGAAAATCCCAAGCCAAGAACTCACCCGCCCTACACGCACGCACACACGCACGCACACACACACACACACACACACACACACACACACACACACACACACACACACACACACACACACACACACACACACACACACTTCATAACCCCAACACCAAACAAGCTCATTGCCATATATTTTTTCTTGCCAACTCTGAGCTGCTCCATGGAGGCAGCACTCAAACACCCACTTCCTAACCCTAACCCTAAAAAAAATTATGTATATATAGAAAGTTATATTGTTTAAATATAAAGTTATATTTTGAACACATACAGTTTTGGACACACAAGTGTGCAGAAGGTCATTCCCAACCTCCGGGCGTCAGCTGGCTCTGACCCCAGTGACAAGGGACTCAGGGGGGTGAGACGTTTTTATGCTTGCCGCACAATTTGTCTTGTGTTTACCCTGCTGTCCATCTGCATCACTAGCAGAAGCCATCAGCGCAACGCCAGCCTCTCGGATGGCTATTCCCCCATGTGCTCAAGTGACTGGGATGTCCACACAGATTTGTTTCCCCCCCCCCCCCCCCCCTTTGCGTTCTGGGGTGAAATCTGTGAAAAGTGAACCATTTCTCTTCACACGCCTTCTTATATACGAGACAGTGAGAGAGAGAGACAGAGAGAGAGACACGATTTAGCACTCAGCATACGCATTTAGCGTGAGCATTACATTAAAATTAATCAGCGCTTGACTAGGCGGCTACCTTTGACCGCTAGCGCTGTCTTCACCCACTCACACTGTAATTACGTTGAAAGGAAAATGAAGCAAACAGTGATTATATGTAGACCATCAGAGCACATTATTGTGAACAGATCACTGTGAAATTGCAAAGAAGACTTCCATGTGAAGCGCATCTAAGAGAAGAATCCCCCTAATCTGGTGTTATTTAGCCAGTTGGAATTAATATGTTTATTTAATTAGTTAAATGAAATGAACATATTATTTACTGAAATCAATGACTGCACACCTGATTAACACATTAAACGACATCTCATGCTCGCTCAAGTTCAAGGAAGAAGCTTTAATCATAAATTTGGCTTTCAATTACTCAACTATTATGGTATCAGAGAGAGAGAGAGAGAGATTATGTCTCTATGTGGGTAGGTGGGGGGGCACATACTGTACATCATCTTGTGCATGCTGAGTGGAGTTATTATGTGCTACATATATTGCACAGTGCAGGCCTCCGACTGTGCATGTGAATGATGAAGTCAGCCCTGACAAGGAACGAGCACGACCTGAATTCCTGTTCCTCCAGACTCGTCCCCAGATGAGAGACGGCAGAGCATCCTCCCTTCATTCCCCTTCTTCAGGAAATCAATCCTGCGTTTAGATGTGCTGCCTGCTCTCTCTGCAGGGGGAGGAATCTGGGGAGGTGAGACGTGGTTCAACCCTGTCTCTCTCTCTGTCTCTCTCTCTCTCCCGTTCCCTCTCCCTGTCTCTGTCTCTGTCCCTCTATCTCTATCTCTCCGTCTCTCTCTCTCTTTTACGCTCTCTCATGTCATCTATCTAACTAACTATATTACTGTCTGTCTGTCTTTCTGTCTGTCTGTCTCTCTATCTGTCTGTCTGTATCTAATTGTCTGTCTGTCTCCCCCATTTTTTTGTCTTTTTTTCTCTCTCCTTCCCCTTGGCGACTGCACATTCTTTGATCTCTCTATTGTTGTCTTCATATTCTTTTTCTCACTCCTTCTCCCTCTCTCTTCCTCCCTCCCTCTCTCCCTCTCTCGCTTCCTCCCTCTCTCGCTCTCCCTCCCTCTCTCCATCTCTGGAGATGCTCCCCTCTTCCTCTGACTCTGTTTTTTTTATATCCTCTCGTCTCCTCCTCCTCGTCCTCCTCTCGTCTCCTCCTCTTCCTCCCCTGTCTTGGCTGAGCAGGCAGAGGGCTGTTGGAGCTGAGGGACTGTGATTAGGACAGAGGGGAAGGCGAAGGGGAGCTGGAAGACAGAACAGACTCAACGCAGAACTGGGTCATCACCGCTCCTCCGTGTGAGGGGCCTGCTCTGCAGATGAAAAGCTTATAGATGAGAGAGAGCGAGAGAGATAGAGAGAGATAGAGAGAGAGAGAGAGAGAGAGAGAGAGAGAGAGAGAGAGAGAGAGAGAGAGAGAGAGAGAGATGTGATATGTGTTACAGTACCAGGAAGCCATAGACGTTTCTGGGCTAAACCGAAATGCTCGTGTACAAAAAGGACATATCCGAACTGCAATGCAGATCTCATGAAATATGAGCTGAATAAAACATACCACTTGCCCTGTTTAGTGTCTCTGAAAGACTCAAGGCGGAGTGATGCAGTGGCTAACTACATTATATATATATATATATATATATATATATATATATATATATATATATATATATATATATATATATATATATCTGTCTATCTTGTATCTTATATCTAATATCTATGTATCTCATATCTATCTTTTATCTATATATCTTTTTTATATATCTGTTTATATCTTTCTATCTATCTATCTATCTATCTATCTATCTATCTATCTATCTATCTGTTTATATATCTAATATATGTATATCTATCTATCTATCTATCCATCTTATCTATCTAATCTATCTTATCCATCCTTCCATCCTTTCTTCTATCTATCTGTCTACAGTTATCCATTCATCCATCCATCCATCCTGTGTATTATATGCATGTCATCTCTGGATGTCCCCCATCTTCTTGATGACTCCCTCGCAGCCGTTAAGCAGACGTTCTGACAGCCTCCGTCCCAGCGGCTGGCAGTTGAACGCTCATCATCCGCATCGCCTCCCCCTCGCCGATCCCCCGGTGGGCAGCACTCTCTACATTGCCCGTTACCCCATCCCCTAGTCTCACAGACGACGAGCCCAGCTCAAATCTGGGTGAACAGGGGTTTTACTTTCTTTCGCTTCATATTTGTTTCCGCCAATCATGTTGCTGGAGGCGGGGATCTGTAAGCGCGTAATTGGCTAACAACAGCGAACACAAACTCCATCCAGCACTAGTAAACTGTAAAAAAGTGTCCGTAAAGGTTTCAACTCAACACCATGCAGACTGGCCACTGTAATAAGCTTATTAAAACCCCCTTCTGAAAGCTTTATCCACTTGTGCTGCTGTGTGTTGGTGCAGCAGCATCAGAGCCAGCGACACCAACAGACTTGATGAAATCATCAAGAAGGCTGGCTCTGTACTCAGGCTGGAGTCTTTTGAGTCTGTGGTGGAGAGGAGAACGCTGAAAAAACTGTTATCCATCATTGACAATGATCAGCACCCTCTCCATCACACAGTGGTCAGACAGCGGAGCACCTTCTCTCACAGGCTGCTCCAGCTCCGCTGTCGAAGGGACAGATACAGGAAATATTTCATGCCACATGCCATCACACTGTACAATAACAGCTATAACTCTGGTCATAACAACACAGTCTCCAAGCACCTTATATGTTTGTACATAATTTGTTCACTGCACCTTATATATATATATTTTAATATTTTTTCTTTGCACTACAATTTATTTATACATTTTTATACATTTTTTATATTGCATTTTATTCTTCAATTCTTTGTGTTGTTGTTGTTGTTGTTGTTGTTGTTGTTGTTGTTGTTGTTGTTGTTGTTGTTACTGTGTGTAATGCTGCTGCTACACTGCAATTTCCCAGCTTGGGATCAATAAAGTATATCTATCTATCTATCTATCTATCTATCTATCTATCGATCTATCTATCTATCTATCTATCTATCTTGTGCAAATGGGTTTCTCTTCGGTATAATACCTCCATAATGAAACAGGAAGCAAGGCGTAACCCCGCCCCTTGCCATTCCTGGTTTCCGGTTCAGGCTCTGTGCCGTCTCCTTTAACGTAGTAGAGCTGCTGGATCCCAGATTACCCCATACCCTAATGGTAGAGGAGCAAAGCCTACTATTACTACTACTAGTTATGTGTAATCACGGATGCCCATTACTGATTCGTATGAACTGCCAAATTTAGACACAAACAAATACATGATGGCCATAGTTGTATGAAAGGACTAGTGCACATATCACATTCTGTATAGATTGTATAGATTTTCTTTTCATTAGAGGTCAATGGAAAAAGGGGGCTTGTGTTGGTCTGCATGGAGACATTGAGGTTAGGAAGTAGACAGAGCAGCGTTTGGATCAGAGAAACAACTATTTCTTTGCCCAGAAATTGTTTCTCCAATCTTCACCAAACGTTCACCCTGTCTTAGTTCAAAGTGTCCCAAAGCTGGGTTGCAAGTTTGGAAGAGAGCAGAGAAACTTGAGAGAAATGGGTGGGAAAAAAAACATAAGGGGCTTACTTTTTGGGGGGGTTTTGCACAAAAATATT
Source organism: Merluccius polli (assembly GCA_030340625.1). Lineage (NCBI taxonomy): Eukaryota > Metazoa > Chordata > Actinopteri > Gadiformes > Merlucciidae > Merluccius > Merluccius polli. Next base: position 51,670 of record JAOPHQ010001142.1, on the reverse strand, counting down.
TGCTTCTCCAATTTCTGAGTTTGGAAGAGATCGGAGAAACTTGACAGAAATGGCAGCGGAAAAAACATGAGAACATAACTATATAAGCTATATAAGCTATATAAGCCATTCATGTGTGTATGCTGAAAGGTTGGCCAGGAACTCAAAGAGGTCATGGAGAAACAAATTCAACTTTCCATCATTAAAACTTGGTTTATACTCCGAGGGATGGTGGAAAGAGTCACCCTTCCACAAAATGTAATTTCATGCCTCCATAGAGGAAACAGGTATGATACAAATGTGTCCAAATGTGCCCATCGCTTTAAAACAAATTCATACAACTAAACCTGTAAGCTGTAGTTTTTTACATTTTCAACGGTTTCTTCTTCTTAACTGACTGGCATAACCACCAACGTGACATTAAACCTGAATAGGCAACACATTGCATTATAGAGCGTACGTACAACTCTGATTATGTGATGTATTCGAAGCGGCTGATTTTCGTCCCATCACCCTGACTGGACTGTGCCTGGCAGGTTTTTCAAAAACCCATCTTGAAAAATTGGAAATGTGAAATTATTTTCATCTTCAGTTTTCCATCTTGCTTGTGCACATATTGCTATGCTACAGTCTCTCTGTGTGTTTGCTTGTTTTGTGTGTGTGTGTGTGTGTGTGTGTGTGTGTGTGACAACACACACACACAGTGTCACACACACTGTGTGTGTGACTAACATACTAACACTGCCACCTAGAGGACGCTGCACAGTCTCCATTATAAACACTGTTGACCGGTTCGATAAAGAGGCTTTTGGCTTTTTAATGGGTTTTCTAACTTTTAATGAGATTGCTAAAGACAAAAACAAATGATTACTTTAAGCATTTGGCACGCTCTTCGACATGTGTGGCGACAGCTCAAGTCTTCATTATGTGGTCTATTTTTTTTTAAAGATAAGATAAACTGGTAACACTTTATAATGAGTACACACTATTAAGCATTAGTTAAGCATTAATAAATAATGAATTCAATAATGAAGTGCATGCAGAAATGTACATCTAAATAGTTTGTTCATCATTTACATATATTTATAATTGATATTACAAACCACTGACAAATCGTAAATAACTGGTTAGTTTGTGATGTAATACTTGATTTATAAATGCTGAATCCATCATATATAAAATATGAAAATGCAATCATTAGCACGTTATAGATGAGCTTATTAATGAAGAGTAAAACGTTTATAACTGTGATTATAAACCACATAGTAATGAGTATTTATAGCAGAAACATGCTTTATAAATGATGAATTCAATATTTACTAATCCATAACTAATGTGCTTATCAATGATGAATAAAACATTTTTAACTGTGTTTATAAACTACATACTAATGTGTATTCATGTCTGAAAAATGCGTTATAAATGATGAATTCAGTATTTATTAATGCTTAACTAATGCTTAATAGTGTGTACTCATTATAAAGTGATATGAAGTCGATAAACTTTATTAATCCAGCACACATCCAGCAAATTCACTTGTTACAGCAGCTCAAAAGTCAAAAGTAGATGAAAAAAGTGATTGAGTGATAAATCAAATCAATACAAAATAAAATATAGATAAAGATAAAAACGATATACACTATATACACATTGTGTAGTGTGTGTGGTTGCTAGCTGGTCTACAGCCTCACCTGGTCTGAGTCACACTGATTAGACTCTGGGGTGGGGCTGCACACCTGTGGTGCAGAGCAATCATGGCACCCAGGATAAACCAGCTATCACCACACACACTCAGGAGAGAGACACTGTCATGGCAGCATGTAACATCTGCTCTGCGAATACCATCTCCAATAAATGCATTCTTCAAACCACATCTACCTGTGTACCTGTGTCGGAGGGCCCCAGCAAAAGCCACTAAGGTGGTGTGTGGTAGAGTTGTCTGCTACACTGGCGCCCAATGTGGGGCTTCTCCGACCAGGAAGGGACATGGGAGGGCTGCCCAAACCCGCTCTGGAGTCACCAGCCGCCGTCACGGACAGCCACCTCAGCACCGGCCCTCCTGAGCGGTAGCGACGGCCAGTGGAGGAGCGGGGAGGCAGCGCAGCGGTTGCCATGGGCAACCATCTGCAGCTAGCCTCCCCGGGATCCAGCCAGGAGCAGCCAGGTCCAGCCACGCCTCTGCCAGCACTGCAGCCCCATGGACCCAATGCTCCAGGAGGAGGTGGAGGTCTCCCTGGTGGAGGGGGGGGGGGGGGGGAACCTACCGATGGCTGTTGCAGGCCCAGAGAAAACGGCCAGCCCAGAGACACCTCCACTGGCCAAGGCGGCGGCGGCCCCGGGCCTCCGGTCTCGGGGATGGAGGGGGAGGGTGGGGTTGGCGTGTGACACTGGGGAGGTGTAGCGGCAGTGGGGTTTGGGGGTTGTTTTTATTTTAATTTTAGGTATGGTAACCCTGTAAAGAGTCCAGGTTTTGTGTAGGTATGGTAACCCTGTTGAGAGTCAGCTTCAATTTAGTGTTGGGGGGGGTGTATGTGGATGTGGTGATAGCTGGTTTATCCTGGGTGCCATGATTGCTCTGCACCACAGGTGTGCAGCCCCACCCAGCCCAGAGTCTAATCAGTGTGACTCAGGCCAGGTGAGGCTGTAGACCAGCTAGCAACCACACACACTGCACATACATAACCATGATGGATAATGGCACACATAATTATAATGCACACATGGTATGTTAGCCTGGCTCCGCCCTCCGACGTACTTCCGCTCAATTTTCATTTCCCTTCAGTACTAGGTCTGGGTTTTCGGCATATTCGCGGGTTTTCTCCCGGTAAAGTTTTACCTGTCCAATCAGCGAATAGGAGGCGCGGCCTGAGAACAGTGACGTAGAGGTCGTGCGCGAATTTCAGTTATTGAGCGTAAGTACGGAGGCGGGTGCGATATTACGAATCCCACTATGGCCACGCCAAGCACCGCCCCACCCTGCTCCTGATTGGTTGAGCTGTGCTCTCGACTCTAAGATTGTTTACTGCGCCTGCTAACCCTAACCCTAACCATAACCCTAACCATAACCATAACCATAACCCTAACCCTAACCATAACCCTAACCCTAACCCAAACCCTAACCCTAACCCTAACCTTAACTATATCTTCAACACTTGTAAACTGAGCGGTCGTTGAGATTAAACAATGTTCTAGCTTGCTGGGCGCAGTAGAACCAATCAGGATATAGTCGAGAGCACAGCTCAACCAATCAGGAGCAGGGTGGGGCGGTGCTTGGCGTGGCCATAGTGGGATTCGTAATTTCGCGAGGCGGGCGGCAAATTTTTTTTTTGCAGGGTGGTAGCGGGAAGCACCGCCCCACCCAAACCCTGGTTAGGGTTTGGGTTATGGTTAGGGTTTGGGTTATGGTTAGGGTTTGGGTTATGGTTAGGGTTAGGGTTAGGGTTATGGTTAGGGTTAGGGTTATGGTTATGGTTAGGGTTATGGTTATGGTTAGGGTTAGGGTTAGGGTTAGGGTTATGGTTATGGTTAGGGTTTGGGTTTGGGTTATGGTTAGGGTTAGGGTTAGCAGGCGCAGTAAACAATCTTAGAGTCGAGAGCACAGCTCAACCAATCAGGAGCAGGGTGGGGCGGTGCTTCCCGCTACCACCCTGCAAAAGAAAAATTTGCAGGCGGGCGGAACCAGGCTAATGCTAATGCTCACTGCATCTGCCGTTTGTATACTGCGCGCAACGTGGTTTCTGGCGCATGAAATACGTCACGACCAAACGTTAGCGATTGGTTATGGCAGATTCGGAGTGGCACTGGGCAGAGCCAATAGTTTTAAACTTCAACAGAGCACCCGCCTTCAGTTAGTTAACAATTGTCAATGGTGAGTGGCCAGACTCTCTGTACAAATGAAATGTAGTACGAGAGGCTGGTGACCTATGTAGGATTATACTACAAATATAAAAATATCAAATATTGCCCTGTAAAGAGATTGAACTGCACAGGATAATTAACTGATTAACTGGAGTCATATTGAACATTTCTTTGCTGGGGATTTGACTCTGTCCTTCCGGTACATTAGGCTGACCTACACTTGTTCTGTCAACACAAAGAAATAGAGAGAGCGTTTGGATCTGGGTCCACCCTTTGAACTGCTGAGCTGACCTTCCTCTATTAGCATGATTTATCCCTTTCTTCCAGTTCATTCATTCACTCGGATTCTCTCTCTCTCTCACACACACACACACACACACACACACACACACACACACACACACACACACACACACACACCCCGTCTCTCTCCCTCCCTCCCTCCCTCTCCCTGTGGGGTTGGTCCTTTTCACTGATCTCTCGATGCTGGATGCAAATCTGTACTTCCTCCTTCCCAGAAGCCACCGCCTCGCTGCTGGCATGCCAGGCCATGCCGGGCCCTGCCCACTCCGCAGCCAGTTCCAGTAATTGCTCCAGCGTTTACAAAAGAGCTACTTGTTGTTCTGAGTGTGGGAAGATTTTTATTAATCGCATCGGGTTCAACACCACCGATGAGCACGCCTATTAATTATCCGCTGCCTTTTGATGTAATATCCTGCTCATATTCTCTCTCTGATCCACATTCCTGTAATTATAATTATTCAGGTTTTTTTTTCTTCTTTTTTTTCTGTTATGTATTTCTTCGTGGAGGTAACCAGACCCCTTCTTGAGTCTGCTGTGGTGGGTGGGTGGTTGAGGTGGGAGTACATTTCTCAATGACTATTTTTAGCGTACTTTAATTAAATCCTTTATTGGAAGAGGAGAGAGAGAAAGAGGAAAATAAAGCTTTGACCATTGTGCTCTCCATATTTCAAAGAGAATGGACTAGAAAATGACTTATAGCTTATGCTGACCTTTCTTAATCGCATCCCTCTGGCGCGGCTCTATGAAGTCATTCCTCTATCTCGTTCAAAGCACACCTTAGATTTCATCTTAATGGCATTTTCATTGGTCTTTTAATTGAGCCATTGGAAGAGTGTTAAATGTCTCTCTGTAGCTGATGAAAGCTAGCCCCCCAGCCAGTGCCAGGTTATACTTGTTCATTTACTGTGATTAAAGCCACATTACTTCCAGGCCGTTCATCAATCATGTACCCACTTTTGCATTGTCCGCACAATTGTCCTGATCTGAATGTGTGACATTGCTTATAAAATAGACTTGCTTCATAACAGAAATGGCTGGCTCACCTTCAGATCACCCTCATTCATTGTGTGGAGGATTAAGGACTGTGGGTGTAACACATTACATTTTTAAAGAGTGACTAAACACTGAACTCAAAACAGGGGGACAGCACCACCGCTGGTGAAATGCAGGTCATTGCAAACATTCTCTTTGATAGGGTGTGCTTGTTAATGACAGTTCTCATACAAACCAGGGAAATTAAAATAAAATTGAAAAAAAAATAATAAGACTATGGATCATACCTTGCACTGATTATGTAATAGTAGTAGAAGTAGTCATGTGTATTTGTATTTTTTTGTCAATGTAGGCTTTGTTATTTGAAAAGAAAAGGCCAGCATAGGTTGTATCAAGGTCTACAGTACAGTACATTGTTACCAGGATCCAACAGTCAAAACAAAAAAAAAAGGTTGACTTTTTTGTACCTTTATCGTCTGTCTACCAAACAAGAGGTAACATGATGGCTATCTGATCATCACAACAAGCTGAACAGTGAATACACTTTGAACGTACCGGTAAGCATGTTGTTCATGATTGACGGAAATGTTGTTTTGTATTTCCAGATGCATCATTCTCCAGATGTAGTTTTGCAAACAGGCAGCAGGTGGCGGTGCTGCCCCAGGAGAGGTCACACTGAAGCATCACGTCGGCCCAGTTTGGTTGAACACATAAATACCTCCAGGGACATAGTTAAGTGCCTACTGTGGCTACTTAGTGTGAGGTTTGCCAGGGGAAAAAAGGCCCAAAGTTACACGTCTAACAGAGCAAAATGAATTTAGAAGCCATAGGGATTTCCCGTGTGACCTTCCCACCCCGCTCTCCTGCTGGAGGGATTAGAGAAATATAAGAAGTGATATACAAGAAGCTGAAGCAATAAGGCAGAGAGAGAGAGCGAGAGAGAGAGAGACTTGCTGCATATAATATGTCGGTAGGGCTCACACACATTAGAAACGGACACATCCATAGCTGCATGCAAGTACAAGGGCCCGCTCCAATAAAGCAAATAACATGCATGCAAGTGTGCATCATCTAACTCACCAAGGTACACCTGGATAATGAACCATTTTTAACTCCACCTAAACCATTTCAACTACTTTAATATAGGCCTAAGCTTACATATATATTCCAACATTGGGCCGAAAACCAAACTTGTTTGCTTAACATTTTGCGGTCGTGAATTCTTTCGGTTACTTTTCAGACCTGCGTTCGTTTTATTGGCTTGTGTGGGATTTGGGCAGGAAACCAGAGCTAATGCCCCTTCCCCACTTCAAACGGATGCCAGGAGCCCCGAAATGTCATGGGGTGGTTAGGGGTGGGTGGGTGGGGGTGAGGGATGAGGAGTAGGAGGTAGAGGGGAGAAAGAGAGAGAGAGAGAGAGAGAGAGAGAGAGAGAGAGAGAGAGAGAGAGAGAGAGAGAGACAGACAGACAGACAGACAGACAGACAGACAGAGCGAGAGGGAGAGATGTTGTGAGAGAGATGTTGTGAGAGAGAAAGAGAGAGACAGATAGAGAGAGATTGTGTGTGAGAGAGAAAGGTTGTGTGTGTGAGAGAGTGAGAGAGAGAGAGAGAGAGAGAGAGAGAGAGACAGACAGACAGACAGACAGACAGACAGACAGAGATACAGAGAAACAGAGAGAGAGAGATGGTGTGAATGAGAAAGAGAAAGATAGTGAGAGATGGTGTGAGAAAGAGAGAGAGAGAGAGAGAGATGGTGTGAATGAGAAAGAGAAAGATAGTGAGAGATGGTGTGAGAAAGAGAGAGAGAGAGAGAGAGAGACAGAGGTCCACCTGGTGGAAAGTCCCGGTCAGATCAGACTCAGCCTCTCCATGCTGCCGCTTATCAGTGGTGTTAGCCAGGCTGTGCTGAGGCAGAACAGACACAACCAGGGGGGCTTTGCGCGCGCTGCGGTGCCACTCTGTGTCGGGTACGGCCAGGGTCAACCCCCAGGGACAGCGGTGCGGAGGAGGAGGAGGAGGAGGAGGAGGAGGAGGAGGAGGAGGAGGGGGAGGAGGAGGAGGTGCACGTTGAATGCTCAACGTTCAAACTCAGCGCAGATGACGTGTTGAGTTTTTTTGGACAGGCCTGTTATAGTGCGCGCGAGGTCGTGTAGTTCATCATCCCGACTTGAAGGTGTTCCCAGGGCTTGAAGGGGTTTTCGATGATTCATGGTTTGTTTTTTTATTTTGTGCGTGCGTGCGTCTGAGTCTCTCCTGCAGCTTTTCACATTGGAAACGTCGGCGGTTTTACACTCGTGTGTGGAGGCCTGAGGAATTGTGTGTGTGTGTGTGTGTGTGTGTGTGTGTGTGTGTGTGTGTTGTGGGGTGTTGCTGGTCACCGAGAGAGTCCTGGGGTTTCCTTTCTACTGGTGCCAGACGCGGTGTTTATAGCAGTTTGTCTCATTTTCTCCAGTGTTAATTTATTTCCATGAAAGCAGCCATGACACACTCTCTCCTAAGGGTTGCTTCTTTGCCTCCATGTGTGGCTTTCCCAAGCTGTAGCCTCTCCCTCCCTTGCTCACCCTCTCTCTGTGTCTCTCTGTGTCTCTCTCTCTCTGTCTGCATTATTTATAAATTTCTTCCTTCTCATAACAGCTTTATTGGCAGCACACGGGTTATATAAATAATCACATTTAAATGTATCATATAACTTGGAAATTAAAAAAAACAACCTTTTGAAATGACTAATACTATTTTATAGCAGCCTTTGCCACTCTGCAGCACTGTGGGTCTGGGCTTCTGTTTTCTCATTGGCCCATCAATCATTTTTGAATTGAAGCAGTGGAAAATGTCTACCCTTAATAACCGTGTGCAAATACTATGCTGCTCTGTTACCATGTCTGGCCCTGTTTACGCCGAATATTTACATTGGCTTGCATTCAACATAAATCAAAACAACCAAGGAACACAACACCTTTCTAACTTGCAATCACCTGGAACCACCCACTGCTTAAAACCTGCCATTGATAATATGATTAGGAGATGAAAAGGTAACATGGATTAAGATTCCTAATCGCCACCTTTTTGTACTCTTATCTCACCCTTTGTCATTATGAGGGAGGATTATCATTGCCATGACCTCTCCTCTCCACTCCCTTACTGCACATGTGTTGATGCTCCTGTCTGAACCTCTCACTCACTCCCTTCAGTCACACCCTGGAGGTGGGAAAGGACATTGTTATCAAGTTTTACATTCCTCCGCACTGTATTGGATGATACAGATAAGGCGTGGGATTATGACCCATATGTGTTAGAGGACAAAGCTCTCAAACGACATGATGTGACACGATCAGACCAGACCGGACCCACATTTCCTAAGTCCCTTCAAATCCTGATCCTTTGAACTTCTACTCCCAAAAGCCGTTTTTACAACAAGACGATGACAGCTCTGCCCCACCCTGTGTTGATGCTCTCCTATATTGACTTTGCGGCTTTCATTGCATCAACAATCACTTGCATCACACTACATTACTACTTGCATTGGTTTGGTTTCACTGATGAGGAAGCATATACTCATGACCTCAACGGGTGATGAAGACCCCAAGGCTGGTTTGTTTTGACTTTATTTAACGTCTTATAATCGTGCCGCAGTCACCCAACTAGGTTACTTAGTGGTTGTGCACATTTGTACTTTTATGCCATTCTGTTTATTGCCATTGTCAAGTCTGCAGAAAGAGGCAGCTTGGTTCATTTAAAAAAAAATGCATTTGTTGTTCACCCTGATACACCTTTACATGTTTAACCAGGACAGGAATTTTACCGGCGGGCACAACGGCCATCTCTGGCCTCGACGCCCTTCTGAAAACACATTGTTGTTTCTGGAGCTGGATGTACGGATCGACAAGTATAGACCTTCTTTGGTACAGCGACCCGAAGACGACGTGCCAATACAAGTAAGTTAAAGTGAAAAGCTATAAACCAATAACCTAAGCAATTCAAGTTATATTGATACATTTACCAAGTACATTGATTTGTTGTAAGTAGCTAATAATATGAATTACAAATAAATGATTCTTTTGATAAAAATTGTGTTTTTAATTCTCTAGAAGTTACACTGTTTATTAAAAAGGCATAATGCTTTTTAACATGCCCTGGCATGTGCCCTCAAAAAAAGGGCCTAACTGCAGGCCAAGTGGCCTTGCCCCTAAAATTAAGAAATTCCAGGGCTGTGTTTACCTATTCAGCTCAGATATGATGAGCCTTATAGCATGTAATGACTAGTAAGTCAGATAGTAAGTCATTGTGTGACAGTGAGACCATTAGTTTTTATTTTACCAACACAAATACAACGTAGGTTTTTAAAATTAATTTGGCAGTGACAACTAAAACTTAACTAAACACAAAGCACCACACCATCACTGCCACCCCATCTCCCTCCCCCCCTCGCTCTCCTACACATTGTCTCTCCTTGCATCTGCTCGCTTGCTCGTTCACATGAACACAAGCAGACTTGCACACACACACACACACACACACACACACACACACACACACACACACACACACACACACACACACACACACACACACAGGCATTACACACAAAGCATATTCTTCAGATGGCTATCAGCTCCCGCTGTGGAGGGGTTTCCGTGGTGACCGCCTCTGTCTCCGGGGAGCCGGTGCAGGGAGGCACATGGTTAGCCAAGTGATGGGGAACCCCAGGGTGCTGGCGGGAGGCAGGGCTTAGCGAGGGTCTTCGCAGGACGACGATCTGGGAGCTGGATCCTCCCTGCAGTAGGAGGCTGTGGAGGTCTTCCTCGGTAGCATTCACCACCGCCACGCCGTTCACCTCCACCAACCTGTGGGAATAGGATGACGTGAACATACAGTACGCATGTGAACATACAATATGCACATGCACATACAGTACGCACGCACACATACAGTACGCACACATCAGAATCTCCATCACCGAAACGAAAAGCTCTGATAGTTTGCTTATTATGTGTGGTTTGATTATTATCTGTATATCTGTTATCTCTACATATCTGGTTTGATTATTATCTCCATGTCTCTTTTCTCTCCATATCTAGTTTGAATATTATCTCCATGTGGCAGTTGCTCCTGCCACACGCCACCTTAGTGGCTTTTGCTGCTGCCCTCCGACACAGGACACAGGAAGATTGGTGTGAAGAATGCATTTATTGGAGATGGCAAGATGGTATTTGCGAGCAGATGTTACATGCTGCCATGACAGTGTCTCTCTCCTGAGTGTGTGTGGTGATAGCTGGTTTATCCTGGGTGCCATGATTGCTCTGCACCACAGGTGTGCAGCCCCACCCAGCCCAGAGTCTAATCAGTGTGACTCAGACCAGGTGAGGCTGTAGACCAGCTATTATATCTCCATATAGCTCGAGTCACAAATAGTTCAATCCATGAGTGTTTATGTACAATAATGGTTGAACAAGTTTACAGTTGTCTGGGTGAAGTGCTTAAGGGGAACATTCCTCCTCTCTTCTTCTTTAGTGCTTTTTGACAGGATCCTCACTGCAGGTACCCCCACAGTACCCCGCAATGGCTTTTAACAATTAGTATTTATTATACCATGGCCCGGGTGAATACTCGATTCTGATTGGCTGGAGAGGTGTGCATCATCACCGGTCTAAAATTTGTATGCGCTAAACGAAATGTTAATAACTGTCAACTTGGACCGGACTCGGGGGGACTACGTTTAGAGTGGATAATCCCTTACATAGATTGCATAGGTTATTATGCTAATAACAATCATTCATCAATACATTTGCAGGAATTTGCCAATCCGATTATTGCATTTTAATTCTGCGCCTCTTTTCACACACTCTGAGAGAAAAGGTTCAAAGGGAACGAAAACCTAGAACCTGGGGATCCAGAATTACAAGTTCTGATTGGCAGATGCTAAGGTCAGCTACAACGCCAATGCTCTCCACGCAGCACAAAGCTCTGTTGTTCTAAAGTGGACATTGTGTTGTGTGTGCGAGGATGACCTGTCTTCCAGGCAGAGTTGGGAGCGGTCCGACTGGATGACCACCAGGCCGTGACCGCCCTCCCGGCAGCGGCAGGTGAACCCGTATCGCCCGTCCGCCCCCGACCTCTCCTGGAAAACCAGCAGCATGGCCGGAGACTGCGGGGACAGCAGCTGGCTCAAGGGACCCACGGCAGGGCTCTTCTCCGTTGGAGATCTCTCCTGCAAGCACACAACCCACATGAAAAGCAAAAACTGCAGTGTGAATGAATACAGTGCACAATGGCAAGGGGGGGGGGGGGGGGGGGGCAGGGTGTGTATGAAGAACGAGTATCAACCCTAGAGGGTAAATTATACAGCTTGGAGAGCAGTCCCTTTCTCTTGCACACAAAGCATTCAAGTTATTCATGCGAAGAAAACATGATGTGACACAAGGAACCTTTCATAACAGAATGTTTTAGTGCACTACCGCAAACCTCTCATTTTCCGCTACTGCAGCTTTTTAATTATGGTGGCCAGAGGAAGATCAGACATCGCAAACCTTGTCATATCTTTAATGGAGATGATATTGGCATACAGCCATGGCCCATGTGTTTGTTTGTATATTATTATTTATTTTACTTTACTTTACTTTACTCCCTCGACTTTCATTGCATCCACTTGTAGCCATTGTACATTGATCGAGAAGTATCTCTAGCTCTTACGAAACCACCGAGAGATAGTTGCTGAGGCCTCCTTTCTAGTTGTTTTTGTATTTTTGTGGAGGCATCCGTACTAAATGCATTGCGTTATTTGTTTGGAGACGCCAGACACCATGGCGTGGTGGAAGCCACCAACAGATAAGACGTGCGGTTGCTTCAGGCGCGGGGAGACCACCAGGAGCTAATGATTTGCTTCGGAAGAGAAGCACACCACAAGTAGCTCACAGGGCACAGAAATAACATGCAAGGCTAACCGCCAAATTCCAATGTTTCCCTCATGCAGGCCCAGCGCACCCCCCCCCCCCTCCCCCAGCCCCTCATGGCGTGTGAATGGCTCACAGCGATGGATGCCGTCTTTGCTGGAGGGTCGAGGGGTCAAATCCGACGCCTCTCTCTCAGCTCAGACGCGGGGGCCAGACAGGATATCAATACGGAAACGCAGTGGAAACCCCTTGGAAAGCTCACGCTAACGCGCATCATTTTCCCTGTTCAGTATCCCCTTAGAGTTGGACACACGCCAAGAGGCCCAGCAAATTTTCTTTTCATATTCTCCTTGTTTATTCAGGGGGAATCGGGGGGTAAATCCGAGCTCTACCTGAGCCAGACACAAGATAATCCACATCTCCTAGATACTCCCAAGATAGAAGCAGAGGGGGGAAGTATACACCACATGCCGCTCCAGACGTTCCCTTACAAAGGTCATCACGACGAAAGAAATGACCAAAGCGGAAGATATAACATATTGTGGCGCAAACCATGACATGATTTGAAATATATCCTGAGCAACTTTCATCAAGGACATAATTGTTCCTCTATGGGGGGGAACTACATGGAAACATGAGAAGCGATAAGACCTGGTTTCCCACAGTGTGAAAAATGGTTGCCTGACAACTTGGATGCAGGCTGAGCAGGAGGGAATATATATACGTGATCATTTTTAAAGACAGCCCTGTCACTCTAATTGTAAACGCTGTTCTGACATGGCGGATCTGAAACACAATCGACCTTATTATGGGTTGGAAGTAAAGGAGAGGCGAACGGGAGGCAACCGAACCGCAGGGAGCAATGGAGCAAAACCACAGCCTTGCATCCTGGCTGTTTTCGGCACGCTGCACTGAAGACACCCTATCTCCATTTGGAGTTAGTCCAAACAAAGGGGTTAGCCACGGAGGAGCGGACGCTAATCTTACTTAAGAAACAAATCTTTAAACTGTCTTTAAATCTTTAAACTGTGCCTGCAACTGTAAGAACTGACAGAGGTTAACTCCTGGGACTCCACCCCCCCCCCCATTTTATAATCGTCCATTTGAAGCTTTGTGTCATTCAACTTAAACTGCTTATTTTAAAATCATTTCCATCATATGTTGCCCTTCCCTCCCTTCCCTTACCCGCCCTCCCCCCTCCCTAGCCCCACTTTATTGATGCTCTCCAGTTGCAATAGATCCCAGAGATTAGATGGCCCCATGATGAAATATTTCCTCATTGTCTGTAATGCAGAGGGGCCGGCCGGCGAGAAGCAAACACGGGGCGGTCTGCTCCTTATTAGAGCCGTGAGCTTTGTCAGTTCCCAGGACTGCTACAGACGGCCCTGACCCATGTGCTAACTCTGATTAGGTCATATGATAAACATTAGCACTGCTGCTTTTCCCACAAACTCCAACTGCAGCGCAGCCCCGGGGCGGCAATGTGACACGGGGCACCTTTCAAAGCCAAAGCCGTGTGTGTCCTTTCATAGCACCTCGTTAGGGCTTCTTGGGACGCTATAAAGGAGCCATATTGAAGGAACCGAGGAGGGACTCCTCAGGGGGATGGCTGGAGATAGTTTTACACACGCTGGCCCATTTGTCTCCTATGCTCCTCCGTTGGGCTTTTGTCACACACATTCCATTGTTGGTATGGTCACAGGCTCTCGGATGTCAACGGCAAAGATCTCTCTCTCTCTCTCTCTCTCTCTCTCTCTCTCTCTCTCCCTCTCTCCCAGTGAAAGTGTGTGTGTGCAGCCAAGGGAGCTACACTCGCTCAGACTGGGCAAGCCCCGTTTGACACAGCTGCTATAACTGCACAGCTTTAATGAAATGGAGAGAGAGAGAGAGAGAGAGAGAGAGAGAGAGAGAGAGAGAGAGAGAGAGAGAGAGAGAGAGAGAGACGGAGAGTGAGGGAGTGAGTGAATGGCAGATTGTTTCGTCGGGTTCTCAGCAGAGCAGTAAAATGAGATCAAAGGTGGTGGATATGAAGATGTAATGTAATATTAGAACAGGAAGTTGTTACTGGCCTTAATGGAGCCAGACCATTCAGCTCTTGGTAACTTCACATGGCACTAAAGAAATGTCACACTTTGGGTGTGATTCCATAAGGATGCTATCAACTAATCAGTAACCAGAAAAAAACAAATATATATATATATATACTGTATATTAATGGTGAACACGCTAGTTGTATTAGCCAACTTGCTAATACAAGTTTTTGATCAAAAGTAATTATGAAAAGGCTTGTTTCGATGATACGTATTGTTATATATTGTGTATACTGTATATTGTCAGTGCAATTCACTAAGCCCACATTAATGATAATCACCGTGACACAGCAATCCTGCAGAGCATTCTTGAGGTGGGCCACTTGTCTGTTGAGGTGTACTAAGGAGATCTCCTCCTTGAACACCTGACAGTTCAGTTTCATTTTGTCCATGAGGCGGATCTCCGAACGCCTGCAGGCAGAAACATCACTTAGGATTACTTTCTTGTGACAGACAACAACTTCAAACACATTCAGCACAAGGTAAGTTCACAGAGAACACATTTTCTAAAGGGTGTACTCCGTGAGGAGAAATGTATAATATAATGTATTAGGAAACAGTTTTGGTCCTTGAATCTGATTGGCTCGAAAGCCATTGTAAAACACACAGCTGTGACCGAATAACAACTCATTTCTAGTATTTTGCTGTCTTGAGGAACTATAATTGCTTGGCGGAAGCTGTCCTAAAGTCACTATAAACCACGGCCTCTCGTGGCGTATTGGGTGGCGTATATCCCCCTACGTGTTTCTTTGAGTTGCAGCATTGCTGATGTTCTCCTTCAGGTTCTGAAGGCTCTGCCTCCTCTCCTGCAGTTGGCTTTGGGCCGACTCCAGCCGTTGTCCAAGTTCAACGGGACCAAGCTCCTTCATGTCCACCTCTGCGTCCATGTTCTTCAACTCTGTGCAGAAGGCCACCAGCCCATGGTGGAGCTCCTGGACCTTGGTACGATCCAACACAGAACCAGAATGACTACCAAAATGACCTACTTCCCCTGTTTTGGGCACATTATAATAGGGCTTGTACATCAGAATGCATCATGGGTTTTTTTGTAGCCGATATTCCACCATATTGAGAGGATTCTTTGAGAGAAATCCTGAACCAATGCTGTAACTGATCGCCACATCTTGCATGACAAACGCTGTGGCACTTTCAAACACAACAATGTCTTTCCATAATGACAAATTATTTCACGAGTAAACAATGACCAAAAAACAAATTACCACTAACTTAATAACTCCAACATTCCTATGCTTCCAAAATGGAGCCAGTCATTGCGATGTGATGTTGCGATGTACAAGCCCTATATAAGAAGTACTTCTATTCTAACAGAAGATGAAGGAAAACAAAGCTGGAGTTGTCATGCATTGCTGCAGCATTGAGGTTTGATGGAGAGTCTGACCTGGAGGATGACGTGCTGCAGGGAATCCACCTGCTGGTTCAGTTCCTTGATCTTCTCCTCTTTCGCCGGCTGGTTCCCCTGCATATTCTGGCTCAGGTTGCCATGGTCTTGAGAACCATTTACTTTTGAGATGTCTCCTTCTGTTTGTTTGTCCTATGATTACACGATTACACAGTGTCACATGATTGTTCTTTCAGTGTGCCTGTTAGCGGATATGTAGTATCAGATGAGATGATCGTCGGAGGAGATGTACCTTTTTACAGAGTTGCAACTCCAGTTGTCTGTCGGACGATGTCAGCAGATTGCCAATCTTTTGATTGGCCGACAGTCCAGCACTTAACCCTGTACAGTAGAAAACAGATGGCTATAGAGATTGATAGACAACTACCAGTGATGTTTTGTTTGTGAGTGTCCCATTTGGTAGTGTCCAAGGATAAAATGTGCACATTCAAACCTTGATTATCTTTAAGTGTAAAGGTGTCCTTATCCTCTGTCATCCCCAACATCTTGATACAGGACTCTTTGACCTTCCCCACTGTGGTGTCCTTTGGTGTCCGCAGATGGACTATTTGCTCTAATGCTAGAGAAATATACCGATACATTGCAGTAACACACTTGGTACATTGATTCACAGTAGTCATTCAAAAGCAATATCAGGCACAAGGGCCGATACCCATGGTAGTGTAGGATCAGCCTGGTTCCCTTGTGACTGTTAATGGCCATGTAGAAAGCCCCTAGAAGAAACGTCTAAGACAACATCACGGTTTCATTAAATACTTTACCGTGTACAGTGATCTCTATCAGCTGAGAGCTCCTCTGCACCATGTGGCTCTTGGTTCTTTTGACACACAGCACAGTAAAGATAAAGAAAACAAGGGCAAGGTTACAATTCACCAATCTGGTTAATTTATGTATTTATTTTTCTTGGCATGAACACTGAGGCTTAGCGACGCGAGACATTTGCAATGCGGGCACACGATAATGCACCTGAGCTTCAGGGAGGAATGCGTCGTGTTGAGGCAGCTCACATGTGGGGAAGACTTGGACTTGCTCATGGACATGAGTGCAGCCGCAAACCCCTCCACGTTGTTGTGAGGCCCAAATGTTTCTGGGGGGGGGGGGCAACACAAATAAACCCCTGCCTAGACTCATTGATTTGGCACACAGGTGTGGATATATTTGTGCGTGTGATTGAAGGCCTCGTACCAATCAGAGAGTCCAGTCTCTGGGTTAAGCTGCTGGGGGGATGAAGCTCCTTGTAAATGGCCGACAGCAGTAGCTCCCTGTCTTCCAGTGTGGACACGTGCAGCATCTCCAGCATGTTCATGTCTACAGATGCTATGTCTGCGCCACACAGTTGTCCCTCTGACAAGTCACGGCGACAGAGGACACAGAGGTTTCATTCATTGCACAGGAAGGAAGAAGCAGAATTCATTTACCCACGATAACATTTGACTGCAACTACATTCTTTACTGCAAATCATGTTATGTACCATTTCAAGCTGTGATATTAACCGCATAAGCAATAAACGCTAACTGTCAAATGTGTTTTGGTATCTCATACATGTTAGGCACACCTGAAGCCATCTGTGTAAATGAGTGTGTGCCAAGATCTTCATTGTTTGCGTGCTTGTATCTTGTTTCCAACTTCGTCATCTTATTGAGATTAGTTATTCTGCTAAAATCATCGATATGATGTACATAAAAAGTTTTTTTGGATTTGATCTGCTGTCACGATAAAGCAAATTGGCAATGGCTGCTTTATTATGCAGCCACAGGGCTGGGAGCGGAGACAGGGGGATGAGGAATGTGTTTTACCTCTGATGAAAGGGAGGCATTTCTGCAGTCCAATACTGCTAAACCATTGGCAGACATCGTCTGTGTTGAGTGCTCCAAGAGATTTGGCCACATGCCCGTTGTTGTCCTAAAGCAATACAGAGGTTACATGCCATACGTCGCCTCTTACGGCGTGCTCCATGGAAGACACATTAGATTAGAGTGCACAGCATTATTACTGTGTGAACGTACATATATGAATGTTTCAGACTCACACACACACATGCACAACTCACAATTAAAGATTGCAAAAATGTCTTTAAGCCTTGCTGTGCTTATAGAGCTACAGATTAGCCAGATTTAGCTTGTCGTCGTGATCGTGTGATCTTGGCTGGTGGTGGAGTGATGGAGATATCAAAACAACAGTATCAATTAGGTTGTCACATAAAAAAGCCTGTTCTCAAACTTCTTTATACACACTCCAAATAATACTCTCACTTGCAAGCACAGAACAAATAAAAAAAAACGATGAATGAAGAAAGGGATCATCAGCAAATCTGTCTTTCAGGATGACTTTTTGTCTTTGTTTTGTGTTGTAGCGAACACACAGATTGCTAAGGATACCGGCAATCTGGCTTGGCAAATCCTGGAGACAGAAGACATGAAATCTTGGGGATATTTGCAGAGTCATTGCTTTGACAGATCAAGGGAGTTGGGAAACATCAACAGAACATGTCCCGTAATTGCGCAGCTTAGCGCTGTGTGTGCGGCTGCCACCCTGAAGGGCCTCCGCGGATGGATTACACTACCTTCTCTGCAAAGTTTCCATTCTGGTCCTGGGACGACTGGGGCATGTAAGATGCTGGACAGGGGGGATATGGGGAAAAGTGAGAAAACCAATGGATCTGTTAGAAAATGAGGATGCAGAAAGCGAATGTACTTTGAATGTAGGACTACTTTTTTTTTTGCCTTTAGCTTTAGTTTCCTGTTGTGTTGTATGTTATGCTAAACACATTGGAGTTTGGGTTGGAAGGAAATGCACATTAGGATTAAATATTGAAGCTGTGATTGGGATATTCGACATTGAACTGTGGCTTAGCCAATGCCATTTCTGTGCAGGGGCAAAATTGAAGATGGCCTAATTGTGTGCCATAAGTACAGGTCATGTAAAATAGTCTTAACATTTTTTTAATCATGTCCTGTACAAGAAAACAAACTGTTATATTTAATTTCACAGATGGTCTTCACCCTGATACAATCAAAGGATTTTGGCCTCACCAATGGTTATGCGACGTTGTCGTGATGACCCCTTCTTTTCCTGGTTGTCGTCTGTGGTCTGTCCTATCACATGGAAGCTATGACTCCTGCTCCCATCTCCAAGACTACAAGACCGGCTAGCTGGTTTCTGCAGTGTCAGTTAGGTACCAATCTTGGTTACCATTGTACCAATGCACAAAATACCTAATAGTACCAAAAAGTATCATATTTTTTATAATACATTTAAATAATCCCCAAATAATGTAATATAATGTGGATGTATTTATTTTGTTAAGGATATTATTATTCATATTATAGCATATTATATTGAAGAAAATACATGATGCAAAGCATTAATGTTTCATTGTTCCATTGAATGAATAATGCAATGAGAACACGTCATCCCAATAATTGCAGGCTTTGTCTATTATTGGGTAAACTTCAATTAAATGCAAAGCCTTCTTACCCGTATTTGAGTAAGTGTCTCCATCTTGGTAGTGTAAGGAAGCAGGCTCAGTTGGGCCTTCAGTAACCGGGGGCAGCTAATATCCTTGTTGCTCAGATCATCTTTGAGGGAAAAGAAAAACACATTCACAAAAGCAGGACAAAGTCCTGTGACATTTGTTAACAAAAGGCCATGTATGGAAAACAGCAGTGTTTGGTAATAGCTTCAGGCTTAGAAGTTATTATAGTACTCCTCCCAAGAAATTTTAAATTGATAGACCAATTATCATTGTTGCTGATTTTATTCGTATCTAAGGTTCTCAGGCTTTTTTTTGGAGGACTATTTACAGCTACTTTTTGTTGTTGCTAATGCTGGAAGCAACCCTGGGAGTGGTTGCCTGGCAACCCCCCATCAGACAGACCAACGTCTGTCTCGTTGATGACATAGTTCAGTGACAACCCTGGTTCTTTCCCACAGAAAGTGCATATTCGTACATTTCCCAAAAGTCAGTTGATCGGTGAACACATTTATTTTTTTATCGGGCTAACATAACATGCAAGACTAATGAGGCTATGATAATGGCATTCAAGCGAAGGTTGGCTGGCTTAGGCACTGCAACACTATGACATCGTTTTAACCAAAGTTGGAGTCCGTAAGATAACCACAAAGAAATCAAGTATTTCCACTTTCATATCAGTGCATATTGTAACATTTAAAGGCACACTACTAAAATAGTATGACTATGTTTAAATACATGTTAATAATACAAAAGATTAAAACACTCAGTTCCTCAAGTCTTTGAAAAATGCTTTGCAAAAAAAGAAAGAAAAAAAGAGAAAAAAAGTCTAATTTCTTAAACACATGTTTTTCATTTTCAGGGGCCTGTTTCTGAAAAGCCGGACTGACATAGATGAGATTTTAGAGGGAGTCGGAATCAGATAAGACATTGTAATTGGTTTATGTGTGTTAGCAGTGGAATCTTGTCTGGGCCATGGAGAGACAGTGGAGCACAGACAGCAGGAGGTGGTGGAGGAGGAGAAGGAGGAGTAGGAGCAGCAGAAGGAGGAGGAGGAGGAGATAGTTCAATAGAGAAACACAACAGCGCTCTCTCCACCGGGTCTGCCCATGAGTCACTTTGGGATTACGAAGGTCCGGACCTGAAATCGTCCAAGACACGACCAACACAAAAATCAAGAGTTTTTTGTTCCCCCCTAGAATATCCCAGCAAGATGGCTAAGCCTCCAGCCTTCAGCAGCAGAGCTTGGCTAAGCATATGTGGACTAATAACCGTAGCCCTCCTCTGGCTGACACATAGCTCTGAAACATAACAGAACGTGTCTTTGATTTCTCCCAGGAAATCATTACCGCTCTCGCGCCGTGGTGTGACGGCTGTGTACCACGTATGGGCTCGAGTCACACTACCAGACGGAGAGTTGACTTGAAGTGCTAATGGAGGGTAGCAGCAGTACATACGCCCTACCACAGACATGTTCACGACCTCAGATATTCGGTGTTTTCCAAGAACAGCCCAATCCAAACAGGAAAGGACAGGGAAGCGGGCCCAGTCTTAGGGACACGTCGCCATGTTGTCTATAAGTGGGGAAATAATTGCTAAAGAGATGGACATCATTACAAGTCTTTTACAGCGCAACTTGCACAAACACACACACACACACACACACAAATACCAATCCCCCAGCAGAAAGATGCACACACACACACAAACACACGATTTTGTTTTTGACAAAAACAACAATGGGTAAAAACACTTACACGGAAGGACACTGACAAAGTAAGGCAGCAAAGTGAGAACTTTCCAGAGTGCGTATTTATGTAACGGATAGGCAAACGCGATGCGTATCGCAGTCAGTATTGTTGTCCTGCGCTGGTCTGAAAGCAAAGGAGACTCTTTGAGAGAAGATAGAGGGAGGAGAACGTGCTGACTCACAGGAACCCAACACCTGGGAACCGCTTGCAAAGCCACGCTCAGGGGACACGCTCACAAAGGGCCGGAGAGAGATTCTGACAAAGGTAAAGTTCTGCAGCTCCCACAGGAGGTGTTTAAGGCACTGAAGTGGTGTCACATAATGGCCATCAGCACCAGATCAAAAATAGACACCAGGATGCCGCACATAAGGTCAGCATCAGTCAAGACCTTTGTGGAACCATTTGTGTGTGGTTGAGATTAGCCCAAACACACAAGAGAGGTCCCACTCACCTAGGTTGTGTTCAGTAAATGCCAGTAGGTTGATTCCCGTGTTGAAGCTCTCTAGGATGAAAGAAAAAAACGCACAGATAAAATGCAACCACCGAAGGAGATCTCCGATGATTTAAAACTGTACAATAAAACATAAAAAGGAGCTGTTTCATGTTATATTTTTATTTGGTGAACTGGAAACCCGTACATCTTCTACGGGGCTGTGGTAGGCCTTATGGGCATGTAGACTGTTTTCAAGACTCACTTTTGCAAGGGTACTCGGGCAGTGGATCCACCTGGTAGGCACTACGTAGGAAAGTGGTCTTGTTGTTCTCCTTTATCGACTCCTTGCTAAGAGGTTCTGTTTCCTCTGGAAGCTCCCCATCCTGGTCGGTGATGGCCTCCATTTTATCATCGCTGCCAACCTGACTCTCAGCCAGAGGGCACCCTATCTTCACCTCCTCCTCCGTCTCCATATCCGTCTCCTCCACGCCGTCCATCCGCTCCTCGTCGTAACTCTCTTGGTCGCCAGTGGCGAAGCTGCCATCGCTGCCCGAGGTGTGCGCCACGCTCTCCCCCTCGGAGTTGACGTCGAAAAACTGGTCGTCGTCAATGACGTCCGAGGGAGTGGGGGGGATCAGGTTGATGAGGGGCGGCGGCAGGAGTCTTCCAGCGGTCAGGGTGATCTCAGCCTCGCCCTGGAGATACCATGTGGTCTCTTCCTCCTCCTCTTCCCCCTCGTTCTGGTGGTGGTCCTCCTCGCCGCCGCTGACCTGCGTGGCGACGGGGGGGATTTGAAGAGGAAGCGAAGACAGAGCCTTTAGTCTTCTCTTCTGCATGGCTCTCTGGCAGGCGGACACCGAACGAGCGATGCCACTACTGCCGCTGCTGCTACGCTGTGCGGGGGCCACCTCCTCCTCGAAGAGGCTGAAGCCTGGGTTGTCCAGCCCCACGGAGTCCATATCCTCCACCGTAATCTGGATGGTCTCTATGCACACCGACGACGCCACGCCGTCCAGGGCGCATGGAGGCCCCAGGTTCTCACCGCAGCCCTGGTGGTGGCTGGGGGGTGGGTCCCCCTCCTGACCTCCTCGCAGACAGGAGCAGCGCAGCAGCAGCCTGCGAGACAGGCGCCCCATTCTCCTCCTCCAGCACTGTCTCCAGGGACCAAGCCCCCCCGAGTTAGCGTTAGCTTTCGCCATGACGATCACAGTCTAATGACAGCTACACTACAGCAGATGAAACCTTGGCAGTGCAGTGGGGAATGATAGAACAGTGATCTATGTCTACCCCTGCCCGGACACTGTGATATCGAAAGGTGGCTGCACACTCCTGGGGCTCTGTTGCAACCCGGCTCGCTTCGGTGTAAAATACAACAACAGAATCAAAACAGACCAGATCCATACATGTTGTCTGGGTCACATGTCCACTTGAAATGAATGACAATCTTAATTAGCATGCTTTCATATGATAAGCAGCTCAATCTTCAAAGGTCTCAGTGTTTGTGTGAACACTGTTACAGAACTGACCAGCATGCGTGTGTGTGTGTGTGTGTGTGTGCGCGTGTGTGGGTGTGCGTGTGTGTTTATGCACACCTGTGTGTGTGTGTTTATGTGCGCATGTGTGTGTGTGTGTGTGTGTGTGTCTGTATGTGGGCCTGTGCATGTGTGCGTATGTGCCTGCGTGCGAGTGTCGGTGGGTGGATGTGTGTGGGAGGGCGGGTTTTGTGTGCCTACATGGATTTGTCCATGTGAGCCCCCCGTACACATAAGCACGTGAATACACACACTAGCCAACATAAGGACATACGGGGGGCGTAGCATGATAGCGTGAGTGTGTGCTATTATGAGTCAAAGCTCCCTCCCTGGCTGTGGGTCGGCTGCTCCAGGGCCTTAGGAGCTGGTGAGGATATGGGCTGGCGGATGCACCGGCTCACCCAACCCCTATGGCATCGGATGACACATCCTCTGAGTTCGCAAGCCCGGTCCTGTTCCCCTGTTCCTCCAAGAAGTCATCCCGGTGGTGCGGTGGAAACGATGCCCCATCTGCCACCACCCAAACGCAGGCCTTGTAGGCAAATCCGCCCTTCGATGCAAACGCAATGAAGCGAGCTGATCGTTGCAATGCACCTCTTGATAAATGTCTCTATTCGATTGGGTGAAAGGAAGCGGCTCGCTGGACTTGTTTGCACATGAAGCGTTTATTTAGGTCATTTCATCGCCCATCGAGCTACCACATTTCCTCTGCTCTGTATTGTGCAACAGCAGAATGGTGTGCAGGCCTGTTTGTGTGATGCTGTTTGTGTGGCATCGATTTGTTTACCTATCCCGTTTGAGTCACAAGAACGTTTTTCTTGGGGACTCCAGTTAATTTTCTGTATTTTATGTATCTCTATTTTTAACTGTAAAATTCCTTTATGTAATGCACACATAATGTGGAAAAAGCACAATAGTAGCACGAAGAAAACAAGGTTTAGGGCAAATGCTGCCTCAATTGTGGCTTTAATTGGTCTTGACTTTCCTTTCCGAAATAAAAAGTCAACCTCAGACACAGTAACTATTTTTTCAAACAAGGATATTTGTCGGGTTACACTGCCATAGTTTTGCACACTGGCATCATCAACAACCACAAGACCTTAACACACTTTAGGTGTAGCATCAGGGGCTGTGGATGGCCATGGACAAGGTCATGACCTTCCAAAAAAACACCATCCTCACTGCTAGAGATATGCACCTTCACACACACACATGCAAAAACAAGGTGAGGCGAGGTGAATTTGGTAGACAGCAAGGATGATGGTAGATTGCTTCATACCCATTAGGCAACAACCCTCACATATACACACACACTCACTCACTCACTTACAGGTACTTTCTCACACACACGCACACTCACATGCACACATGCACTTACACACAAAGACGCACGCACACACACACACACACACACACAAACACACACACACACACACTCCAAGGTGAATTCAGTATTGAGAGACTTTGTGGGGGGTGCTGCAGTGTTTATTACTGTAATAGTAAGGGTGGTCTAGATGATGGGAGATCTCTGCATGACCATGTGGCAACAACTCTCTCGCTCACACACACACACACACACCCGCATGCTGGTCTGTTCTGTGACAAGAGGTGGTCTGGAATATGTGCTCCCACAACCATGGCCTTGGAATTAGGGGCAGATGAGGAAGAAGGAAGACAAAAAAAAAACTAAACAATTGAGGATCGAATTTCCGTAGACCTGAACATGACACAGCAAGTGCCCAGCAGCAGACTGACATTCCTCCAAGCAGCCGTGCAGCGGGACCTGTGAAAAAGACCAGGACCGCAGTAATGAAAATGAAACCCCTTGGAAAAAAGCTGTGGGCCATACAGAAAATCCGGCCCCAAAAAATATGACATGCATGTTAATGAGAAGCATTTCAAAAAAAAAAATATATATATATATATTAAAAAAAAATTGCTTCTCATTCATCACATATACCTGGATTAGCTTCGATGCATATTCGCCTTCTGCTTCAATATGCTTTGTTGGTCCAGAGGGTATTTAAAAGAAAATGTATGAATGTATTTATGTATTTTGCTCCTTGTCCTCTGTCCAGATTTGTGCACAATTGTCCAGGTCAGTACCACACTGCGAACACAGAGGGGCGGTAGAGAGCGGGAGAGCGGACCCTGAAAGAACCCAGAGCCCAGCTCTCCTTCACAGCAAACTGCTGTGGTAGTCCACCCTCAGGTCTGGACAAAGTTAAACCACACAAGTGCTTTTCATTCATACCGTGGGGATCATCTGCTCTTTCATGTTATCTCGTTCTTTGCAAGAACATCGGGTTGTAATCCTTGCTATGCGTTGTTGGGAATGCAACTCAAGTGCTACAGGGAAATTAAGAGATATGCATGCTTATAATGTAAGCATTAGGTAAGGTTAGGCCTATAGGTGGTCGTAATTCAGCTGAAAGTATCAAGAGTTGCAATGAGGGATTTGTGGTAAACACTTAAAATGTAACTGACAAAATTGACAGGCAGATATTTCCCAAAGCTGCCTCTGCCTGCGGCTATTCAGGTGAGTCGCTAGTGAGAGAGACTTGGAAATGCGCCCACCTCCATTCCTCAGGAACATCATCTAATGTTTCAGATATGTTGTTGAATCATTCTGTCTCAACACTTTGGGGCCACCGACGCCTTGACATTTTGCTGTGTTGTATCCCTCGACTTGTCTATGTAACTGGACCTCATCGGGTTCAGGTTTGTCCCCCACAGCTGGATATAAAGGGGTTAAATGTGAAACATTGATCTCGATCAAAGTTTATACCAATTCCACCACCAGAGAGTGGTAGACCCGGAGTTAGACTTGTGCACGGCCAAGATCAACACGCGGCGGGCCCTGCTATCGCCGCTTGACAGGGCTCCTCTCTGAAACACGCTCCACCCGTTCTCACTTCCAGCACCGCAAAACATGCAGAACATTTCCTGTAACGGTGCTGTTTTCACAGGCATGAAGACTCTGCATCTCCCAGTCCCTACAGCGTTGTCAGTGGCGAGCTGTGTGGTGAACATGACCTGTTTATGATTAGTGCTATCCAGAGTGGAGAGGGGGGGGGGAATCATGGCGCTTTTTTTCCCTCACCTGGCAACCAGACAAGCTTTAGCCGTATTGACTAAACAAAATGGCAGCATTACTCACTTTCTAGACATGCAGAAATTCACCTCTTGGGGTGGTAACTGAGTCAGCCTCTCTTCTTCACCTCGTCAAAGGATGTTGAGAAAACAAACCAGACCGAAACAACACCACAGCATTCTCAGCACACAAGAGAGAGGGGTCCTTCAAAAATGAGGCTTCCTTCAAACCAGGCTAAACCAAAAAGCGCGTTTGTTGAACTCGTCCATCAGCGGACGAATCAATGCATGGCATGACGCACCCCCTCAGCGACTCACCCTTGTTTGAATTTACACATCAACGTTGCTTACACAGTGCTTCCTGTTTGTGCTCAACACCACCAAACCTCTTGGAAGTGGTGACCACCAATACTTGAGGTTACCCCCGCCCACCCGCCTACCCACTCCCTCCTTTGCAGGATACCTAATAGCATGAGAAAAGGAGAATGGTGGTGGTGGTGGGAGGGAGGGAGGCAAGGGAGGGAGGGAGGGAGGGAGGGAGGGAGGGAGGGAGGGAGGGAGGGAGGGAGACGAGGGCAGTGGCCTTGAGAACTTCTGGGTTGAACTTTCCCCTCAGATCCTGCACCCTCCAGTCATTCCCTGCTCTCTAATAAATTACCGTTGGCGGTCCGGAGACCACCAATAAAAATTAGCAGCGGCAAGTCAGACGTGGTTTGTGGTGAGGGGGTGGGGGGGGGGGGGGGGGGGGGGGGGGGAGTCGTAGTGTGGGATATGGAAGACGGGGTGTGTGGGTGGGGAAGGAAAAGGGAAGACATGCTGCAGACTGCTTTGATCAACATAGTGACCCCCCAGCTCCCGCCCCCCCCCCCCCCCCCCCCCCCAGGCTTAAACGGCCCTCCAACTGTCGGCTTGATAACTTCACTTATCTGGTACGACCCACCCTCATATTTTTAAAGGGGGCCCTTAAAAATATGATGTCATTTTTTGTTTTCCAGTGGTGAGACGATCGGAGTCAAGTGTCCGACTGTAGTTTGAAACGTGCTCTGGGCGAATCATCTGAGAGCAACGTTTCACTAAACGCCGCACATAAACACAAACCTTTTTGTTGTTCGTGTCTTTGAAGAAGCAGGCGGGGAATGGTTTACAGGCTCTTGTTTTATGAGAATCTGTGCCGTTCCCACGGCCAGCGTGTCTAGAAGGCTCAACAAAATCATTTGTTTTAAAGTGGCTGATTGGCTCGCTGGAATCTGAATACACTGAAGGGTGATGGACGTTTAACTTTAACAGTTAGCAGGGGAACTCTCCCATGCACCCTTCCTCCCTCACTCATTTACTCACTCGCTTATTTCTTTTTTTTTCACTTTCTATGGCTTTATGTAACGATATCTCTTTCTATTCTTGTCGCTTTCTCTCTCTCTCACTTCCTCTCTCTCTCTTCCTCTATCTCCTTCATCTGCTCACTCACTCACTCTTGATTCCTATCACTTTATCTCTATATCCCTCCTTATGTTTCTTTATCCCTAGCTTCCTCTCCCTTTGTATCTATATATTCCTCTCTCTCGCTCTATCTCCCTCATCCACTCACTCACTCACCCACTCACTCACTCACTCTCCTTTCTCTCACTCTCGTTCTACGTGTCTCTACCTCTTCACCTCTCTCTCCCTCTGCCTCTCTCCGTCTATCTCTCTCCACCAAGTGGATCTCTTCAAGAATGAGGTTCGGAAAGAAAATGGGCGAGAGAGAGAGAGAGGGAGAGAGCGAGAGAGCGAGAGAGGGAGAAAGAGTAGAAGAAGGAAAGTAAGAGAGAGAGAAAAAAAGAAAGTGATAATGAGTAAGAGAGAGGGGTTCGGTGGCAAAGGGAGAAGAGGAGGGGTGAATGGGTACAGGAGAAGTGACACCATTCAGAGCACAGTGTGTCCATGTTGGGCACATGAGGACCTGCTTTGCACAGCGTGGGTTTCATTGGGCTTCACTGTGGAAATTGAATTCAAACCATGATGCTTCCCAACAAGCAGTGTAATATTGAGCCACGCTATTGGAAGACTTATAGAGAGCCCTGTCTTTATCGCTTACGTGAACGGCAAGCACCGCATGACGGGGTTATCATTTTTTATTGATTATTCTCCTCAGGGAGAAGGCTTTACGCAGATAGCTTTGAACGCAAACCAACAGCATGCGGATAGTGCCAATAGTCTCAGAGTCCAACATCATTTGTGTTGAGGTCAATGTGGGCAGCTTATGCTGTTTTTTTTACCAGCCTTTCTTGGGGGAGGTTTCTATCTTACAGTCACCTTTACGGAGGTCACGTTACCTTCGTTGCTGTGCGTGCCGTGTCCCGGGGTTGTAGGATGGTCAGTGGGATGTCAAGAGGCAGCAGAGCATTCGCGCTTCATCGGACATCCATTTTAAAGCTGCCTGTCACGGGTATTTAGACGAGAGAGAGAGAAAGAGAAAGAGAGAGAGAGACCGGGGACAATGGACAGTTCCTGGCTGCCAGTTCCCTTTTGAGATTCCCCCAACGATGCCTTCTGTGTGCCTTCATAGAAATCAGCGCAAATGAATTGTAGCACTGGGAGAAAGGGCAGATTAGCAGCGTGGGGGGAAGGCACAAAGAGTGTTAAATACGGCGAGCGACATGCTGGACCGCAGGCCGCGGACATGGAGCACATCGCCAACAGCTGCCGGGCGCTGACCTATTTTCACCCAAACAGGCTTAAGGATTTCCAACCTCCCCTATTGTGTGAGCCTTGCAGCAAAAGCCATTGAAGCCTCATCTCTTTGACCCCCCCCCCCCCCCCCCGGTTTTGGGCACGGTGGCCTTTCATGACTCCCATCGCGGTATTGATTGGGTGTGAATCGAGTGTGACAGGCGATCAGCTGCCCCGTATTGATCAGAAGGGCTAAGGGCAGATGTTGGAAGAAGGGACATCCTGGGCGGGGGGTGGGGTGGGGGGGGGGTCGAGATAAAGACTACCAGCGACACAGAGCGGGGATGCCGTGCCTCTAGAAGGGAGGGGAGAGAAGTGGCTTCAGATTGAATTATCCTCTTTGGAGGAGGAGGATACGGGGAGCAGGTGACAGCTGTCACAGCTCTGTAGCTCCTACAGTCAGGGTTGGCTTTGGACAAATGTACCATGTTTTTCATGAATGGTTATCGATGGGAGACAAATCTGGCTGACAGGTTGACTGTTTTGTTCTGTTTGTTTGATTTTTTGTTACATAAGGCAATACAAATGCCATGCGGTTGACACTTTTATCCAAAGCATCAAACAAAACCACGATGGTGCATTCATTTCTCTGCATGGGTGGCCCTATAGGCTACAATAAATACATGATATACAATATTATGTCATAGATAATTACAACAAAGGACATAGTCTAATTTTTTTTTTGGCGCATTATAACCCTCTAAGGCAGCACCATTTAGATTCATTAAAACCACGCCTCAGTGAGAAAAATGATTACATATGCCCTATATGTGTTACATTAAGGACTAAATGTAATAAAAGTGTTTTTCATAGACCTTGAACACATTTTTTATTGACCTAAATGAAAGACCTCCTATTAATGACCCTTAAGTGAGTAAGGTAAAACTTGTAAGTAGTTACCCACCCTCTACTCTAGATCATTTGGTTGTGTTTCCCTGCAGGCCAGACATAGCATGTGAAGAGGTCCAGTTTCGATCTCCGTATGTGAGAAGTTGAGTCACATACAGTGGAGCACAGGTGTGAGCATGTGTGTGGGGGTGGGTGGTCATGCCTGCATGTGTAAGTGTATGTACTGAGTTTATGTGTGTGTGTGTGTGTGTGTGTGTGTGTGTGTGTATGTGCGTGGGTGGTTGGGGTATATAGTGTATACCTCCATGTCTGGTTGTGTGTGTGTGTGAGTGTAGGTGGGGGGATATAGAGTGTATGCATCCGTGTCTGGTTGTGTGTGTGTGTGTGTGAGTGTGTGTGTGTGTGTGTGTGTGTGTGTGTGTGTGTGTGTGTGTGTGTGTGTGTGTGTGTGTGTGTGTGTGTGTGTGTGTGTGTGTGTGTGTGGGTGTGTGTGGGTGGGTGGCTGGGGTATAGAGTGTATGCATCCATGTCTGGTTGTGTGTTTGTTTGTGTGTGTGTGTGTGTGTGTGTGTGTGTGTGTGTGTGTCGTGATTCAGATCTCTTTCAGGCAGCTGTGCATGGAGTCAAAAGCCTTGTGGGGATGCTGTAACCACTTTCCCAGCTGTTTCTAAGTCATGCTGCACGACACACTTTTACCATGCTCATGTAACTACTAATAATGCCCACATCGCTCACCTAGTCCCCTGCATGAGGAGTCCTACCCTTTGCAACAACACTTCTTAGCAGGCCTAAATATGGGGTGAATTGGATATTCACGTATGCTGTAAAACATGCATGCTTTAGAAGAACAAGTCAATATTGATAGAGTTTCTTTCTTTGTTATCGCTGCAGAATCCAAATGTCCCCTCTGGGAATACTGATGTTACGAAAATAAGAATACTAATGCCAATAATATTAATGTTGTTAGTTTTATCTTGTCTCTCCATCAACGGCAGTGGTTACTCCTTGATAAGGAGTACGCACGCATGCACGCACACACACACACTTTTTTGTTCTCTCTCTCTCTCTCTCTCTCTCTCTTTCCCTTTCCCTCCACCACCTGAGAACCATTCATATAGTTAAACTCCTGGCATCATGCAGGCTGGCAGGCAGAGGGGCCCACCCGTGAGAGCGCGATACCTCAGGTAATCAGCACCCACAATAGGCAGTGACAAAGACCTGAGAACATAATGGGATCAAACATGCCCCCCTCCCCACCCCAGCCCTCAGAGGCCCTACCCCCCTTTTGCATCAGTTAAATGTCTGTGTGAAGACTGCCAAGATTTTGGGGAGAAAGGCAGCGAGGTCCTTTTCATTTTGCCGAGCGGAGTACGGCGCAGCGAAACCCGAACCACCATGGCTGCTCAATTAGCAAGCGGGGCACAATGGCGGTTCATTTCCTGGGTTGGAAAGGCCATATTTATGGACTGCAGAGCACAATCAGCGGTTACGAGGATAAACAATGGCGTTCCTTAACGGATCTGGAAATGTCCCCCTCGTTTCCTCGCGGTTCCTCCTCTGCGCTTTTGATGATGTCCTCGTATTGTGTCTGGAGCACGGCTGTCCTCCAGACACACTCACACACACACACACAGGGAGGGGACATGCTGTGTTATTACTTACCATTGAATCGAGTGGTGTGCCATTAATTCTGTGAGACAAAGCATTACAGTACGGCAGACTACAAAAGAATGAGAGGTGGGGGGGTCTCTTTGAAAAAAGATTTGTTTTTTAACCTCCTTTGATTAACACTGGAGGTGGTTTTTTTGGAGGGCAGTGTGTGTCCGCAGGTTGTGTCGGAGTGGGTGTTTGTGTTGCTTTCCTGTGAAGGCCAGGGGTGCCTCTGAAGGCCATTAAGGCGCACTAGACAGCAGCAGACTGTTTCAGTACTCGGGTTGCCAAAGCGTGACCTTTCACCTTGACCTCTGTTGAAATAGGAGAACATAGATGTCGTCTTTCCCCCTGTTCCTTCAAATAGCAACAGCAGAGCTTTTTTTTATTTTTTACACTAGTGCTGCGACCACATGGTCAAATAGGGCGGTGTATTTGGGAGTCACACTTAAATACAATTAAAGTCAAGTTAAATTGGACTAAAAGACTAAAAGACTGTAATAATTGCAATAGTTTCCTGTCTTTTACTTGTATACATCAATATTTTTTATGCTGTACAAATTAACAAAAAAAACAGAAACCACCAAAATGAATATAAAACCATCACATTTTTTTCCATACATCATTCTTTTTTCTTCTGTAAACTGAAACTAAAAACCTCCCGTTTCTTTGCAATTTTGTTAATTTCAGTGTTTATTCACTTATTTTCCCAACTAATGGGCATCAAATAAACAACCAAATAACTTCTGGTAAAAAATCTTAAAAACTGCATAAATCTTCTCACAAACAAATGGCTTGTTGTCAAGTCATAAATTCCATTACCGCAATGCGATTATCTATCATCTATTCTGAAAAAACACACAAAGGGAAATTGCTAAAGTGCCGTTTAATAACCAATAACACACACATTCTCGGGCCGCCATCCAAACCTCTCTGGGTGCACATTCACATCACACTCGAGCAGCTAGAGTAAACTAATTACTAAAAAAAACTAAAAACTAATTCAACAACTCACACATGAAATGCCTCTTGTGTCTGCTAACCACAGCAACGCTGCGCAACAACCATTCACGCACTACAATACAATAGGTAAACACCGATCTAATGCTAATAATATAATACCAGAGTGCTGGGATATCATCGGTCTGACAGGGAGGAGTTGACAGTCAGGCCTAACCTTGTCCCCCAGAGCATCTGTTCCAGCAGATCAGAACAGAGCGGCTCACACTTCTGCAAAACAGTAGTCAACCTGCATGACAGCACAGTGAGTGCTGTCATGACAGCCACCTGATGGATGACAGCACAGGACAAGGGGAGTTTGATGGTGGAGAAGAAGAGGAACATCCCCACTTGTTGCCTGTGTGATAAGAATGTGTGCTCTTGCGTACTGCGCTGTGTCCTGGAGGAGACGAGGAGGAGCAGGAGGTGGAGGGGTGGAATCGCATGGCCCCACGCTAACATATGACATCCGATTCCACCCCTCGCTCTCTCTCTCTCTCCCCCACTCTCTCGCTCTCTCTCTCCCCCACTCTCTTTCTCTCTCTCTCCCCCCTCTCTCTCTCTCTCTCTCTCTCTCTCTCTCTCTCTCTCTCTCTCTCTCTCTCTCTCTCTCTCTCTCTCATCTCTGTATCTCTCTGTCTCTCTCTTTGTGAATGTGCCCATCACAACCCCTCCCACCTCCCCTCCTGTCCTAGCTGGAATGCCGGGAGTGAAGCGGGTCTGATTGCAGACAGGAAGTCCGTATTGTATTGGGCCAGAGATCCCGGGGCCAGACAGCATACATACTGCAGCGATGTCATCCCTGGCCGGGGCCACACATATCTTTGTGCCTGCTCGCCGCGTAACAAAGAGGTAAATAAACACGGTCACCCCCGCCGGTCTTCAACTGTCATTTCAATTAGCCAGGGGAGTGACCGCAACGGCAGTGCCCGTGGTTTTCCCAGCCATGCTCGTCCCTCTGCCCCCTCCCAGCGGCTCGTGCCTGGGGTGATTGTCTTTATGAGTCTGCAGGGTCAGTGTTCAGTGCCGGAGCTCAACCAGTGGCTGGATCTGCAGTGTCGACACTCTGTTGACGCTGTATTAGCACAGTCATCAGCCCTTCCACTTCCACTCCCCAAACATCCTCCCTAAGGCCAGATATTATCTCTATCCCGGACCCATTCAGCTCGCTGTGAAGCTGGGGCGCAGCTCCGGGTGCAGCAAATGTGCTGATACAGAGGGAGCGCTCCTGGTTGTGTGAGATTTTGACACTGTTTTATGTCAACGCGTGTGTGAGCTATAGCTCGCGCCGCACTATGAGCGCACACTGATGAAACAATACGAATACCCTAAATACTATATTTATTCACATTCATTCATTTGGAAATATATTATGGACATAAGATATCCTAGACATAATATGTAACACAATCAGGGTATGTCAGCAGAGCAAGTTTCATTTCATTTCATCAATAATTCTTTCGCACAAGAATTGTTGGACGCTTTTGTAACAAACCAAAATGCAATCCATAATGTGGAGTCCTACATTTTTTGGTGTAATATGTATGCCACTCATTTGTGTGGGCCTACTAGGGTGTGAAAGTTGCATAAACCTAAACCATTATTACAGCCCCGCCAGGAATCCATGGGTGTGAAACTGTGATGCACAGCCACGACAATGTTGTTATTGTCCGTAAATCACCGCATTGTTTTATTTGCCTCCTATAATTCTCCTTCATTGTGCTTGTGGTGAGGCGGCGAGATGTTTTCTCCTTTGGTTTTCACTCCAGATATTCCACCCATCCACTCTCCCTTTGTGGGTGAGAGACGCATGGTAATTACACAAGAGGGAAAATTGCAGAAGATAAAGTGAGCTATTCATATAAATATATATATATATATATATATATATATATATAAATGATATAATGAGCCTTTGGTCAGGTGAGCCTGAGTGAAATAATCATTAAAAATGAAACGTGCTACATAGGATCCTTAAAGCCAGTTTGGAGGCCGTTCAACAAAACAGCAAAGCACAATTGAAAACCTCTAGAGAGAGTACAGTATAAAGGGGGTAATACTGCCGCAACACAAGAGCAAGGCTACTAAATGCACCCGTTTTAAGAGGTACAGTTTCGCTTAACTATGGTCTGTGGTCACTCAAAGAGCCCCGAAACAATGCCTTCACCCCCCCCCCCCCCCCCCCCCCCTTCGGCCCCCCCCACTACTACCCCCCCCACCGCAGGCCTCCTCCAACCTCCATGCTCCACCTGAACTTAATCTCCCAGGGCATCTTAGCTGGACAGAGGCTTTTCAACCGGAGTAAGACGACTCTTGTTGGTGGTGGTCTCCAAAGACCAGGAGGGACAATGGATCAAATACATAGTCAGACGCTTTGAACTATTGTTGTTTCTTTCCCCTCTTTCATTAGGGTGCTCATGCCCACTCCACCCCTCTCTCTCTCTCTCTCTCTGTCTCTCTCTCTCTCTCGCTCTTCCTCGTTTCTCCACTGATAGGGAGGCTTTTTCTCCGCCTATCCCCCCACTCCGCCCCTCTGTGTGCGTTTATCTCCGTTTCCAGGGAAAGTCCTGCATTCTGGGTCAAGATTAAACTAAAGTATATTGGAGTTGTCTTCTCAAAGACAGCATGTTGATTCAAAGCTGTACAATGTCACTTTTACCAATGTGGCCTTCACTGATGTTCTTGCTTTTCCTCCACAGAGCAAATTGACTGATATTTTTTGTATTCTTTAGACACTAAAATCATTTTCAAGCAAAAGTGAGTGCTGCCTTGCAAAAGTTACAACTAAATTTGATCAAAACTGATGGTTGCAGTGTACATGTGCACCGTGCATGTTAAACTTGGCTAGTCTTCTTCCCTGGCTCTGTGTGGGAATGTTTTCAGTCGCCTCTTGGAAATTACTTGCATTGTTTTGTTGTTGATTTTTTTTTGTCTGAGTCTAATTTGACTGGATGAGTACATATCATGGGTGGGGACTGTATGACAGGTCTGATTCATTCTGGGGGAGTCTTGCTTGGGAAAAACTGATTACATGCACCAGGATTACATGTAATACCAGGATTATGCTGCCTACTTAAATCCAGCCTAAAAAATGAGACAATAACCAATTACAACAATGACAACTGTAAACAATTGAGGAGTAATGATGCTCATTTCATCATTTACAACGTCTGAGTTTTGTGGTGGCGTTCATTTTCTCTTCGCGATTACTCACCCGCCATGCCTCAGCCATGAAATATGACACAATTATTCATCCACTGAACAATAGAGCTGCTGTGGGAAAAAATGCAACTGCATCGTGGAGTAAAACAACTATAGCAGCCTTATTGCTGTGACCGCAGGAGAAAAGTCTGTACAATTTCATTCCATTTAATTTGCAGACATTCTTGCCATACGCCGATAAACACCACAAGGTAGAGGGGCTGGGAGCGATGGCAGAGCGTTTATATGCGGATACTTCTGAGCCCTGCCAGCTCCCATGAAAAAACAATAAAACAGTCAAGTAGGACTCTCTTTCTCTCTAAATGTTTGAAAAACGGGAGTCTCTTTCACGAGAGAAATCCCCAGGAACTCGATCCCCGGGTATCAATCTCTGTCTGCGTGATAAAGACACCGATGACAGAGGGCTTGATCACTCGCCCTAGGGTGGGGTCCGCGCATACTTGTGTCTGCAGTAGTCTACAGTAAATGTTGCCGTCTCCACCCAAACCATCCAACCGCTCTGCAGACACCTCCCTCTTCCCAGGCCCGTCTGCAGCCAGCTCCCAGTCTAATGCGCTGCATACACCCATTCACCCATTCACCTTCATTTCATGAGCCTTCCTCCACAACACAGCACCACCAGTACCCACCCAGCATGAGGAAACAACATGTGTCTGAGCAGCAAGAGAGGGGTGGGGGGGGGGGGGGTTCTTTACTGGCTAGAGCTGTGTATGTTACAGGCATGTTGGTGTGTGCCAGTTGGCAAGGAGGCTCGTGGTCCTAATGCCTAGTGGTTAATGGATCATAAAGGTTTGATGGGTGCCGACACACACACACACACACACACACACACAGCCTTGAGTTGATTCAGCAGTGTGCAACACAAAGCCATTAGTGCAGTGTTTCTGTGCTCAGTGAATGCAAGGCACTGGGACTCCACACAACAACAGAACAAAATGGGCGTGTCCAAGTCTTACGAGAAGGGTGCGCATTTCATCAAATGTGCGACACACACACGTACCCCTTAATTGCTGAAAAGTGATTGGCTGGTGCACGGCAATTACTTGTGATTGCTTCACAATAAAATGTGAAAGCATGTTCCCTGAGCAATTGGTCCACTGAAAATATTCGTGTTTGGCTGTAAATCATAACATAGCCTACGCTGTGAACTCTCATTCAAAGAGGTGAACCACTTACACTGCTCAAAGCGATTGGCATGCATGGCCGGTCCAGTCCATCTAATTGTACAGTGCATTGGGAACGGTAAACACAGTTCACCACACATCCACGTATACTGATAAAGGGTTGACTGACTTTGGATGCAAAGGGTAAAGCGGCCATTAACACGTCTCTTACCTGAGTGCATGGAAGGTTCCTCGTGCCTTGAATGCTAATGTCCGATGTGAACGTTTATTTCAAATGAAAGCCGCTGCTGCCATACTGTCTGGTCCCTGTTTTCCTTGCATAGTGTTGAATGATACAGTAGACAGTGTGTTGGCAAGGGGACAAGCCCACAAAGAGGGATTATAAAGTATTAAGAGTGTGCAGATGCAGGGGCCCGACACAGATGGGCGTGAGCTAATGCGTCCACATACTGATACACTATGTCATGGGACATACAGCAAACGACAACAACAAGCAACAACAACATTAAACGGTTTGACAACAGCGAAGACCTGTCAGGCAGTCCCATATTAAACATTTACACTCTCCATTGTATACGCGTATAGGATTGTATGCGGTTGTCAAGAGTTTCTACAAGGCCTGCAGCGCCAGATAACCAAACTGATGTAAGTGGACCAGATGGATCCTGCTAAGCACAGCCTAGTCTGGATACCAGACAGCTCCCCTACAAACCCCCCCCCCCCCATGCAAACTCATACACATCTGTATGAGGAAAAAAACAAACTAGGTCACCCGACTTGTGAACACAAAAATAAAATGGTGGATTTAATTTTTGTCCTCTACACACCACAACAAGCACATGATATTAATCCCCACTGTTCCTCTTTTATGTTGCTGGGAGAGTAACCCCTGCTGAGGTGACGTGTGTGTGTGTCAGTGAGAAGCTTCTATTAATCTGTACTGTACTGCGCTAAGTAAGTTTCCAGTCGTAAACTCCCACCATCACCACCATCCCCACCACACAGCTCTAAGCGGGCCTCCTCTCAGGCCTCCTCTCCAACAGGCCTCCTCTCCCCGGACAGCCTCCCTGGAAGTCTCCTGCGACCCCTCAGAGTTTCCATAAATCTGTTGAGTGATTGCGGTGGTCAATTAACACACTACGAATGGCTCCCAGCGGACAGAACAGCCACGTTCATAACAGCAAGTAAACCAATGCCCCCGGGTTCACTCCTGGGCCCTGCGGTAATAACACTACGCTGGACCCAGCACAATGAAAAATGGCTCTGCTGCCTAAAACTATAATAGCAGCTATTGTGCTGGTAGTTTCGCAGTCACTCAAGTGCAATATTCAGGAAAGGCCATTTCATTACATCCAATAGAGCCTCAATCATGTGTAAAATTTGCAGTTTGAATGGGGCCAGCTATCGTATCAATCATCGGCGGCTACAGTGGAGGCTAATGGAGGGCCCCTTCTTCCTGCTAACACTTTGAGTGTATTGTTCGTATTTATAGTACCAGGGCTTTGGTTTAATTTAGTCTTTTTAATCAAGAAATGTCTTTGAATGATTGCTGGCAGGCTGGCCAAGGAGGGTCAGGCCAATGTGCTTCCTCAGGTGCTTCCTCAGGATTAGGCCAACATTAAACACAGTCTAACAGCAAAATGCAATGAATTAATGAGCTCCCAGAGGTCAAGTTGGACTTGATGAAACAGTGAAAAGTGTAGGGGACTTCAGTACTAAATCAAAAAACAACATGGAATGAAGTGGGTGAGTAAAGAAAATGTGTTTTCCCTGATATCTTATCAACTGGCAATAAAAAATGGAACAATAGGACTCCATAACACCAAAAATACATGTTCCTCATATTTGGATCATGATGACATTAACCTTTACTGGTTTGTACATTCATAGCAAAATATGAAGTAACATTATAGAGCACCAAAAATACTGGAATGTAGAGTCACTACGTGACTATGGGAAACACAAGGGGAAGTGATGTATTTATGATTCACAAAACAAACAGACGAGATATGTCGAAATGTGAATTTTCTGAAGAAAATGCGCGTGGTTGCATGAGACAATTGGTCATAACTCGCAATTTTCTGTGGGCCACTTAGAAGTGGACTTGTGATTGATTGAATCTGGCTCATCTGCATATATTTATTTGAGCATAACAAAAAAAAATCAAGGTTTTCCAAAACTAGGGTTAGGTACAGGTAAGGTACAGAAAAATATATCCAAACGGACCTTATGGG
Organism: Merluccius polli; assembly: GCA_030340625.1. Classification (NCBI taxonomy): domain Eukaryota; kingdom Metazoa; phylum Chordata; class Actinopteri; order Gadiformes; family Merlucciidae; genus Merluccius; species Merluccius polli. The sequence goes on along the minus strand of JAOPHQ010001142.1, from coordinate 13,069 downwards.
TCCTTGAGGCAAAAATATTCATCATCAAATAAGGCCTTTACCAAGTTTCAGATTTTTTTGTCCAATGGGCGGGGATCTGATCGTTTAATTTTGAACGCGAGTTTAAGCACCCCCTGTGGTCAAAGTGGTATTTCACTTTTTGGAGACCTGCTTACACCTGGTTTCTATATGTGTACTAAGTTTGACAACTAATTTGTTCACCTTTGGAGTGGTTGGAGTCATTGTTTTTACCCCATGGATTTCTATTACAAAAATGGGAACAACGGGCAAGCACGGGCAAGTATTAGCCAAAAAAACAGGTTTACCAGAGGTAAATGTATCAAAATCATCATAAATCTAAGGTAAACAGTGGCAAAATCCACCGCCAAAAACAAGCTTTTGAAAAATGATGTGTGTACCCCTTTAATGGCCTGCGGTCAAAATATGGCAACTTCATATTAATGTATCTGCTTTGGTTTTTTTATACTTTTGAGATTAAATGTTGAAAAAATTGTAACCGATGAACGGTCGATGGTATGTTGAAATTGCCACTGTGATGTAATTTTTTGAGCTATCAACACAAAACGTGTCCCATTATCTAAGGGAGGTATCCTCGACTTGCCCATCAAGTTTCAAGTACCGGGGCCACTCTGGAGCGGATTTGTTATTGATTGGATAATGTTGGCTTATTTGCATATTCTGTATTCACGCATTTTTAGCACAATCAAAAAATGAAATATACGTTTTGGTCAGACACAGGGGTTTTTAAAGTTTACCAAAACATTCAAGGTACAGAAAAATCTATCGTGACGTTATGGGTCCTTGAGGCACAAAGGTTCAGCATGTCAAATAAGGCCCTCTAGATACCAAGTTTAAAAAATGTCAGCAAATAGGGTGGGAGGCATTGCTGTTTAGGTTTGACTGCGAATTATAGCGCTTTCTGTGGTCAAAGCAGTAGCAAACTTTTTGGAGACCTGCTTACTTCCGGTTTCTATATGTGTCCCAATTTTGACAGATGTTCACATTTGGAGTTGTTGATTTTAGCCCCATTCACTTTGGTGTTGATACCTCTAATCAACACCATAAACTGTAGGAGGAGAAGGAAAATTAGGTGGAATAATAATAATCAGACACAAAATAACAATGTGGCTTGCTTTGCAACCACACTTATAACAACACTGTATTTTAATCACTGAGTTCCCATTTTGTTGTTTTCTTGGTATCTTTCATAGAATTTTTGAAAATCCATTTATATTCTCAAGAGGAAAAGTACACTGGAACAACATATTAATATAAATGCCACATTGCTTTTTAAAGACATGCATGAGCAACACAATTCAATTCATTACTATGAACAGAATATTATATATTTGTTTTAATCTTGTTTTTTACAGCTATTCTTATTTTGTCAGCAGTTGAATGTAACCATCCAAAGTTCATTGATGATTCAATGAGGTCAACTTTCCAATGATGAAATGTTAATGTTAATCCTAAGTGGAATTTAAAGTTTTAGCTATAACTATTTTTATTTAAATGATTTCACAACTAGTTCCTCTGCTCCGTCTTTCCGTCTCTGTCTTTGGTCCACAGTCAAATCATCTGTACACATTTGGGTGTGTGTCCATATTGTGTACAGATCACGTTGTGGTTTTTTTTTGTTGCTGTTTTCTTGTTTTTAAGTCTGCATATGTTGCCTGTTTGAGTGTGAAAATAGGTGGTCAATATCCCCACAAACCTTTTAATTTGCCTTGGGTTTTTTTTATGACACCGTGAACACTTGTATACAAGGAACAACTTATAAAAGGCACTAATATAAACATTTTATGGTGGCAAACTTTTTTAGTTTTCCTCCAGCAGAGAGACTAAATGGATGACTTCACCCCCTGTTTTATATCTCATATTTTATATTTTATCTTTTGCGCTAAAAATACACAGCCAATAAATCTGTAGGTTTTCCTTCTCGCTAGCACTTGGACAGACGTCCTGCAAGGTGCTTCTCACTCCAGCAGTGTCTACAGGCTGGTTGAGGAGTGGCCCCCAGCTGTGGCTTTTGGGTCCCTAGTAAAGTGTTTTTTTTTATGTCTAGACATTACACAAAATAGAAACATCAGATGAATTTGGCTTGAATTCAACTTCATCTACAGCAACAGAATGAGTCGGCGTACTTTCTCATGGGTCTGAGAAAAAAATCCCCCTTTTCTGTGCTATTATTGGGTTGATGACATCATTGTACGCCAAAGGGGAACATGTCAACATGGCCGTGGCAGATAAGCAGAGGCCAGATGACTATCTTACAAAACATACAAACTTTGAAAACACAACCGAGGTGTAGGTGGGAACTGGCTGTATTTGAAGGAAACATACAGTTCTTGACTTACTTGAAATTTCCAATAATGCCAACAAAACAAAAGGAAAAAACATGCATTCTTCAACAACATGATGCCTTCATAGGATGGCATCATGTTGTTATTATATGTTATATATGTTATATATATATATATATATATATATATATATATATATATATATAATTATACACTGTTGTATGTTAATAGCATATACAGAGGACATTTCACCTGTATGCCACATGCCATTCTAGAAAGACCTAGTTGAAAGCATGCATGGTGTCTTTGATATAAAATTAAGTTAATGTGCTGCTTTGGTCGTGCTGAAGACAAAAAAAAGCCCACCACAGAGTATGTTTATTTAAATAAGGGCCCAAAAGAACCATTCTTTTACTAGCTCATCAAGAGTCTATTTCTCCTAACTGCCAACCCATTATTTTTTCCAAATTGCCCTTTGTATCCCCTAGAGTGTCGCAGACATTTTTTTACAACTTCTTTAAATGGCGATGCGATTTCTATTTCCAGGCAACTGTTCCTCAACAAGTTTAATTGAAATTTAGAGCATTTTTTGGACCCCCCCCCCCCCCCCCCATACACTCCCCCCCCCCCCCTGGGCCCCCTAAAAAAATGAGAGGGGGGCCTATGAGTCAGAGCGCAGGAATCCCTTCATATTTCTGCTAATGCACAATGACAAACAGCCAATGATGGATCCAGATCTCCAAACATGCTCTGCTCTCGAGCTTCACATAGCGCAATCAATTTATCACAGGCGCTGGTAGAGCAGTGCCAATGCTTTTAACTGCAACACAAGACGCAATTCTGCACCGCTCACACACAGGGATGGGGGGGGGGGGGGGGATGGGTGGGTGGTGTATAAAGATTGATGGCCAGATGAAGCTCTATTATGACTAACCACACTCGGAGCGCCGTGGTAAGATGCTGCCGCCGGGAGGCTCGCGGATGGAGCCGGTGGAGTTGAAGCACGGGGAGGGGGGGTTAAGTTAAGAGAGTGACAGGGAGAGGGGTAGAGTGGGGGGAGTCGGTGGAGGGGGTTGACAGAGCCAAAAACTGAGGATGGCTCTGCCGAGGCCCTCACTATCTGATGTGCATTGTGTTGATCTTGCTTACAGTAGAGTCAACAGACAATGAGCCTGCGCTGGCAGGCACTCATGCTAACTAACAAGCACCGGCTTTGACGGCAGAGAACAGATAGTCTCCACTCTCGCTCTGAGTAATGTCTGCCTCGTGTTCAATGGCACTGGGACGGGCCCGTGGAGGATTTTCAGAGGCGAGCGCCGTGCCAGAGGTGACATCACGGCACGCTCACCCCTCCTATGAGATGAGGAGGGGAGGCTGCCCCAGGATGCGAGAGCAGTGTCAAAACCAGCACTACTTACCAGTATGAACGTGTCAACGCCCTTTTTATGTGTGGCGTGAAAGCGCCATGCAAGCGCATGCAAGCGCATGGCGTGCCATGACGAGTGCCAGATTTCTGGAGGATGATGATGATGGTGTAGGGCTGTAAAGTCACTTTCAATTTTTTTTACTTCAATGAAGCGTGAGTTAAACAGGGCAGGGGTCTGCGTGGCTTGCTTGAGTAAAAGAGAGATTTATTGGACCACTGAGCTATACTATTCTATATTTTTTCGCAGAACTTTTCTGTAGAGAAAGGCATTTCTGAGGTCTAAAGACGGCATCCAAGAAGGAGGATGCTGAGGCCTGATGGGTTGGGTCATGCCTGATGTGCTGTAGAAATTACACAAACTCTGTATTAGTGGGTTACTTTTTCCCTTGGCGCCGACCCCAGTGACCCTATTCAGGCCGAAACCCATCGCTCGTTAATCTGCTGTGTTTGGCGCACAGTCAAGCCAGAGCTTAACATTAAAAAGCTAATGTCATGTTTTGATGTCTGTAATTGTAGGCTACACATTGGTAGCTGGGTACATTGAAAATATTTTATTCAATTTTCCATATGTAAAAGGTACATTTATTGGAATTCTTTGGTGTTTTATTAGTATTGTTACGATGCACATTTCCATTGAGTTTGACCATCGTTTTTATGTTTTGTCATTTGTGCACTGATTTTGGATCAATCTGCCCCACAAGATAATGTATGCTTCAATACCGACAGTAGATAACGACTAGAGCCTTAGTGTCTGTGGCAGATGGGCTGCAACCAGAAATGAAATGAGCTTCAAATGGAATAATGCAGCTAAATCATAAATCATGCATCATTACAAATTATGATTTGGGTTTGTTGAGCATCTCATAGAGGCGGCCTGGGGGTAGGGGGGGGGGGGGTTCATATTTCCAAACAGTATGTTTTGGATAACATGTGGTCCTGTTTCACATGTTATCCTGTTCGTTATGAGGCTGGGGAAAGGGGGGGGGGGGTGCAAGGAAAACAGAGGTTTGGGGGGAAACATTGAAGAGCAGAGGAGAAAATAAGAGGCCATGTTTTGAAAAACAACCAGAACTTTATTCCCCTCCTGTAACTTCGATAGCGTTGCCGCCGCCTTCCCTTTGGTCCGTGGCGCTCTACCACTGCCGGGGGGGGGGGAATAGAGGGGGCGTCTTCAAGGAGAAGGTCCCGCACAACTCAGACAGGGATGGGCCTGAAAGAGGCACATTGTGAGGTCACATTCTTCTCAAATCCAGCCAGGAGCCAAGTCAGTAGCGAGCGGAATTACCCCTATGAATCATGCCCATTGTGATGCCTACCCCAGGATGAGAACATGGAAAGGAATTAGGTATGGCAGGACCTTATCAGCTTCCCGTCGGGGGCACTCGGACATCCTTCAGCCAATCCTGGCTCCGGTACGAGGGACTCTGACATCCCTTCAGCCAATCCCGGCTCCTGTGCGGTCGGTCGGTGTCCACCGAATGAAGAATTCCTCCTCCTGCTGCCATGTGTTGTTACTTAGGTTGTTAGGTTACTGCACATATTTCCATCCACGCCCGTCCTCCTGTGTGTTCACTTCCTTCCCTCCTGGTTACATCGAGATCCTTGTGGCAGGTCTTGGAGTCCAGGCGATATTAGGTTGCACCTCCTAAAGCATGTCAGGTTTTGTGGCTCAAATTAACTCATGGGAAAATTATGCCATTTTAACATTGAGGAAATTCTGTGTTTGTTTGTATTTTATACAATTTTAATCCAAGTGCTGGCAAGCGGCAGAGAAGAGGGTGTATGGAAAGTGAACTGACCCTCTGTATCTCTGTTTACTGGAGTCTTTAATCCAAAGCATCACTCCTCCTCCAATAGTTATTTGTCCTACCGTGTCTTCCTTGGTTTGGTCTTGTAGCAGTTGTCGGCAATTGTCAAACAATGGCTCTTTTCTGATGCCAGTTCCAGCTGCCAATCCCCCCCCCACACAGCACACACACATACACGCACACACACGCACACACACACTCTGAACACCCTGCCCTCTGGTCCCGCTGCTCACAACCGGGAGATCCTTACACGATATGACAAATGAAGTACATTACACGGTGAACAGGAAAATGTGTTTGTCATCTCCACTGAAGGGGGGGATGAAAGAGATAGCGATCGAAGCTCTAATGGAAAACACTCCGCAGTCTGCTCAGTGTGTTCTTGCTCATAAGATATCCACCCCCCCACCCCGCCTCCAACCACCCCAATTGTTGATTTTTGTTCAAATAAAGGCAAGGGGAGGATAAATGAGTCAGCTTGGTGGTTGTGGTGGTGGTGGTGGTGGTGGTCGTGCGATCGGGGCTCCGCTTACATCAGAGCACTATAGGGGGTTTCTAAGCTCTGCAGGAGTACCGCATGATAGATGGCAAACAGCACTGAGCCGTCGTCCGACGTGTATGGATGAGGTCAGCGCTGGAGAGCTGGAGGAAATGGACCTGTGGCAGGAAGTCCCGTGTCAGCATTTTCAACTGTCTGCATGGACAGAGCGTCAAGACGGGGGAAACAAGAGAACGCCATGTGTCCAGTCTATGCATCCTGTTTCTATGTTCATGTGTGTGTGTGTGTGTTTGTGTGCTTGCACACATGCGTGCGTGCATGCCTGCGTGTGTGTGTTTGTGTGTGAGTGTCTGGGTGTGGGTGAGTCCATGCATGTCTATGCAAGCATGTGCATGCGCTGTTTCCACCTTTTCTATGTGACGGTGTGTCTGTGTGTTTGTCCGTGCATGTTTGCCACGTGAGTACATCGTCTGGGAGTGCAGGTGGTCCATTGGTGAGGGGCAGGTCAGGGTAGGGCAGGGTTTGGCAGGCAAGAGTCACCCCTCCACCAGGGGCCCTCTATAGGAGCCCCTCCTTCATGGGGGCCTCACTCCCTGTCTGGGAAGGGCCACGGGCCGGGTGGGGCCAGGCCAGTGCAGCGAGGGCCCCCATACCTCTTAAGGGCATGACACAAGCAATGACTGCACACATCCGGGGGGAGTAGAGGCCTTTTGTCATAACACTCCAGACTCCCAGCTCTTGGAAACATAAAATAAACACGCAGAGTGAAGAGAAGCAAGACAGGAGAGAGGGTGGGGAGAGATAAGAGTAAGAGCAGGGGAGGGACAGAGGGTGAGAGAGAGTGAGACAGAGGAAGAGAGGGAGACAGAGGAAGAAAGGAAGAGGGGGAGAGAGAGATGCAGAAAGAGCAGGGAGTGTGTTGTTGGGAAGGTGCTGTGGGTAAAACAAAATAAAACAAGAGAGAGAAAAAAAAGTGCTGGCGGAGCGAGGCGCCGGCTGAAACAAAGCAACCAGCCCCCCCATGTTGATTGCTATTGAGTAAGCCCCTAGTCCATTAGCCCAAATAACATCCAGGTGCTGCTGTGGCCCTGGTGGCTTTTTCACGTTGGTGTAAACGACCTGTTTCTTTTCATGCTCCAACACAGGAGGCCGGGAAACAGGCCAGACAAGAGCAGTGTCTCCTTGGGCTACTTCCCTCTCTTCCCTCTCTCTCTCTCTCTCTCTCTCTCTCTCTATATATATATATATATATATATATATATATATATACATCTCATTTCTTGCTCTTGTCTATATTTCTCTCTTTCTGTTTTCCTCCTTCCTGGGAAACATACGCACGATAAAAACAAACAGCTCTCTGCCACAGCATCTCTGTCCATCACACGCTCTCTCTCTCTCTCTCTCTCTCTCTCTCTCTCTCTCTCTCTCTCTCTCTCTCTCGCGCGCTTTCTCTCTCTCGCTTTCTCTTGCTCACAGTATCTCTATCTTGAAGTGAGTTAGATTTGAATATGGTCTGTTTTGCTCATTGCATGTGTGTACTCACATGCATGAGTGTGTGTGTGTGTGTGTGTGTGTGTGTGTGTGTGCATGTGTGTGAGAGAGAGAGACAAAGTGTGGTGTATATGGCTCCCTCCCTGGGTGAGACCTCCCTATGTTAACTGTTGCAGCTCCTTCCCACAACACAGGCCGGGGCCCTGGGCTCACACTAAACATGTCATTTTTTCCCCTTCTCTATACGGTTAATGAGAGAGAGCTGCATGTCTGCCCATGGATGCCCCCCCCCCCCACCTTCCCCTCCTGTAACCGCATTACATTTAGAGTTACCTCTCATTAACCCAGAGATATTCAACCCCAGCACTGTGACGGGGTTTGTTCTCCGTAATGCCCTCCACACTACAAATTACTTTAGCTAGACTCCCGGCTCTTCAGAGCGCTTGGTTTTTCTTCATGACTTTGAAAGGATTTGTGTTTGCGTGTAGAAATCCTTATTGCATTCCAGTTAGGGCAGCTTTACAAGTAATGTCATGCAGCCATACCGTCCCCTTTGTGTGCAACAGGTCACGGTGTTGTACGGGGGAGTCAACATGTTTACTGTAATATGGATTTAAAATACATGATGTAGTCTGCTGCACTATTTGAACCGGTCCAGCTGCTCATCAGGAGAAATGACTAAATGTTGCTGAATGTGCATAGAAATTATGCAGGTCAGTACAAGTTGAACTAATTAAAATGTTTTTTTCTTTCTTAGATAGATTAGATTAGATTTAACGTCATTGTCATTGCACAGAATAAGTATGGAGACAACGAAATGTAGTGTGGCATCTAACCAGAAGTGTAAAAAGTGTACGTGAGCACAAGTCATTGACCATACAAGCTTAGCACGCATCGTCGATCAATGCCAACCCATCGGGATATGGGATTTCAACGTCACACACTGGAGGATGACTTAAAGGCTGTAGTGTACAGCTCTTCATGACCCCTCTGTTCTTCACCGAGGACCCTTCCCCATGTCAAGCCTCTGTATGCGCAGGTGAGTGTGGACAGCTCACAGCCACATTCAATCACACCGCGGCCGTCCACACTGCTGCCGCCGCTGCCGCAGCATCGGCGCGTGTCAAAACACGAATCACAAACGTGCTTTCGGTGAAACGATCCACATCGACACCCCCCACCCCAACCGTTTTGTGTCCTCCATTTACCCCTGCCACCCCATCATCGCCCCCCACACCACTAGTTTCTCCTCGGTCGCGCTTCACCTCCGACTGGCCCTTCTTCTCAGAAGTGCGAGGGAGTGTATGTGTGTGTGTGTGTGTCATCTTTGTGTCAACTCCCTTCCGTGAATGCCTCCCCCAGTGAAACATTCACTCAGCGGACAGGGGAGGCTTCACCTAAGTCCAACCAAGCATGTGATCCACTCATCCCTGGCGGAACAGAGCACAGACCCTCTCCTGGAGCAGGGCAACCATTAGCTCCGTCCTCCTTGGTCCTCCTTCCTCTTTCCTCCTCCACCTCCACCACCCCCCATCCCCTTACCCCCACCACATCCCTGACGGTACAAAGGGGAGTGGGAGGGTGGGGGGGGGGGCGGCAGCATCGGAAGATACGGCTCACAGTCTTGGAAGTGGGGATTTCCAGCCAGTTTAAGAGCCGTGATAGGGGAACAAAGCCGAAGGGGCCGGTTCTCTAAATGCGCTAATGAGTGGATGTGTGCTTCCTGCTCTTCCTGGGCCTTGTCCACAAGTGAAGAGAAGTCTCTCCTCTCTGTCCCTGTCCCTCTCTCTGTCCCTGTCCCCCTGTCTGTTGGAGAGACGGTGCTCTGTGCTGTAGAAAGGTCCCGACGGAGATCTGGGTCCCCTGGTGGAGGGAATGACAGGACACCGCCCAACAGTATCATCTCCGCCTGTTACGCCATATTGTCGCGTGTGACTCAAGGGTATTTTTGCAGCGATACAGGCCCTATGTGAGCCCTTTTTGAGGAAAAGCTGTTTCAGCAGTGAAAATATAATGAGGACAAGTGTTATTTATGGCCAGACTGACGGATACACATGGTGGACACAGCACACACAGAAGCCAAGACGAGCCCTTGGCATAAACATTCAAAGAAAATAAAGCCAAATTTCAAAAGGTTGCCAAGCATTAGAGAAGGAGAGCATTTTTCTAGATCTCTGACCAAGAACAAGACATGGCATGGGAGGCTTTTAAATCTAATCTCATTCCAGAGAAATGCGAAACATTTGGTATACTGAGTAACAACCCAAGTTAACTTGTTGTTTGTTAACGTTTAAATTTAATGAGTGCTGTAAATACCCTTTTCACTTGCCAGCTGCCAGACAGACAAGAATGAGAGCCTTAGCTCAAACAGAAAGTATGAAAGTCATTTGGGATTTATTGGGTGTTAATCAATGAGTGTTTTCTTACTACTCTTTTGTCCCCTGGTGATCTTAACTAACAGATGAAGTAGAAGATCCTAAAGTTCAACAATGACCTGTGACCTATTGTTCAGGAATGCTGCTTGCTGAAACAAGAAAAAATTAAAGGTCAAATAGCAACACAACATAACACAAAAGTAAAGGACACAACAAGCTTCAAATAGTGATTTTTGCATGAAGGTTTTTTGTTTGTTTGACACACCATTGAGGAATGATGATCTAGTCTTGTGGTTTGCAGTTTGAAGTTGTCACTTGTCAGTTCTGCAAAAACAATGGCTCACAAAGCATCATTAATTGTATAACATAACCTGTGATTCATAACACCCTTATTCCCAGAAATGCTCTGTGTGCAAATTCATTCATTCAAGGGGAATTTGCGGCACCTATAAAGAAACACGTCACTCTCACATGACACAAGGCTGGTCATATTATTTTACGACACTTCAAAATCAATCAATCAAAGCTTTCTAAAAATCTAATAACCCAGTTACATTTTACAAGTTAAACTGTTTATTTTGTAGCATGGCTACAAAAGCTGTGCCAAACAAGAATGTAGACTCGCAGGACAAAAGGTGCGAGCTCCAACGAAGGCAATGGCGAACCACCATCCAAACGGGTTTGGGTGGCTGGGTTTTAGGCCTATGTGGCAGTTGCTTCCTGGCACACGCCACCTTAGTGGCTTTTGCTGGGGCCCTCCGACACAGGACAGGTAGATGTTGGTTGAGAATGCATTTATTGGAGATGGCAAGATGGTATTTGCCGAGCAGATGTAACATGCTGCCATGACAGTGTCTCTCTCCTGAGTGTGTGTGGTGATAGCTGGTTTATCCTGGGTGCCATGATTGCTCTGCACCACAGGTGTGCAGCCCCACCCAGCCCAGAGTCTAATCAGTGTGACTCAGACCAGGTGAGGCTGTAGACCAGCTAGCAACCACACACTGGAGAATCCCCAGCCTCAGCCTACTCCCCCCTCCCCCATCCAAGCAAACAGAAAAAAAATACCCATACCTGCACAAAACCTGGACTCTTTACAGGGGTGCCATACCTAAAATAAAAATACAAACAACCACCCAAAACCCCACTGCCGCTACACCTCCCCAGGGGCACACGCCAACCCCACCCTCCCCCTCCATCCCGGAGACCGGAGGCCTGGGGACGCCGCCTCGGTCGGCGGAGGCGTCTCTGGGCTGGCCGTTTGCAGGGGCTGGCTGGATGGGCTCGGAGGAGGCCTGACAGCTGGGCCGCGGAGGTAGCTCCTCAGAGGGCCTGGAACAGCCCTGGGTAGGTCCTGGACCTTGGGGCTGTGGTGCTGGCTGGCAGAGGTGTGGCTGGACCTGGTGACTCCAGAGCGGGTTTGGGCAGCCCTTCCATGCCCCACATTGGGCGCCAGTGTGGCAGTCGTACCTGCCAACAACAACAACACACACTCCACAGCCTATAAGAAATATATTTAATGTCTCTGAAGTGAATATGCCTGTCTCTCAAATTGTACAAGGCCTAACACTAAATACAATAACTGTGCATAAGTCATACTAGCGTCGCGAGTATGACTAGAGTTCTCAACAGCTTGATTAGTTGTTGTTTTTTTCGTTGCTATATCATTTAAAAAGGTTAATATCATTGTTGGCATTATTATTATATCTTACTTTATCTTCTAAGGAAGAATTGAACAATGTAGACCTTTCCTTTTGTAACCCCTCAAATGAAAAGCCTTTCTGTCTGGGCCGGCATAATATCTACTACACTTGGTTGGCCTTATAGGCTACATCACGTGACTTATAGTTCTGATCCTAACTTGATAAATACATCTTCCAAATGCAAGACGCAGCTTGAGAATAAACTAATGTCTGTCATTATGCTGTCTAAGTTAGTTAGCCGTGTATTCTCAAAATGAAAGAAATTTGCCATGCAAATAAAGAGCAAAGAAAAGAGGAGAAAATACAACAAATCTAAGAAATAAAATATATATATACATCAAAGAAATACTTCAGCACACTGTCGTAGTCCGACGTGGAAATAGGCGGAGCTGAGTTGGGGTACTCTCACAAATCAGACTTTAGATTAATATCTGAAGTCTGTGCAGTCTCCCCCCAGAAGTACTGCTATAACATAGTAGCGCTGTGTCTATCTACACTAAAGTCGGCTGAATATGTGGTGGAATAAATCTTGAAGAGCGGGTGCTGGGTGCGGGATTAGGGTTGGGGGTGACCTCGCGAGGTCGGCCCTCGCGTGCGTGTACCATCGAAGCGTGGTTGCGCAGTAGTCGCACGCTTGCATGTTTTAGCCCTCGCAAGGATGGGTGACAATAATGTGTGTGTGTGTGTGTGTGTGTGTGTTTTGGTGTGTGTGTGTGTTTGGGGTGGGTGGGAGGCTGGCAGGGGTTATTATACAGATTTTAGTGTATATTTTTGCTTTTTTGCTTTCAGCCTAATTTTGTATTTTTGTATTTCTTCTGTTATTTTGTTCTCTCGCATCTGTTTTGGCGAGAGCTGTTGTGACCCCAGGTGGGATTATATATGAATAAACTATTTGCATATTTTTAAAGACTTTTTTCTAATAAAACTATGTATACTAAATATAAAAGCTGAATTTCTGCTGCAAATTTGCCACTCCAAATCCCTCTTTATCCCACCTCTCTCTAGTTCTCTTTTCCCATCTTGCCTCTCCTATGTTGCCGTGCAATTATATCACAGAGCCCATCATACTGGAAATTGAACTGTACAATATTGAGTTGCCGTGGCAATGGCTGAGGCTCCATGATGAGAGACTGTGTTGGACGGCTTCCCTTCAGTCAGCGGTTTACCGACTCGGTTTGGATCTACTCTGTCTAGTGGGTTACAGTGATTTGTATTACTAAAAGAAGAAAGGAGAGGATCAATTGTCTAACTTGACTGACACCGGTCACCCAACATAGTGGATGTGTTACGGTCGGTGAGGGAGGAACACTACACCCCAACAAGAAAATCCCATTCTGGTTGAATGAGTGCATTCCCTTGGATTTTTGTCGATTTTGTTCCCACTGATGACTTCAACTCGTTCACTTCGCATCGCATGGCCTCATCATTGGAACCATCTGTGGTCCTGAAACCACTTTGTATTTGCAA